>CM068957.1:28946588-28965488 GCA_035128595.1 Eptatretus atami
TGAGAACAGTTAATTTTCTTCCAACTTCAACTTGTATTAAAAATGATTTTGTTGTAAAGTGAGATTAGTGTTGAGAATCGAGATCCATCGCTATCACCATACCGGTATGACTCGGGGAACGCGATACCGGTATTTTTTTTTTCCATACCAGTCCCGCTATCGCGGATCACCGACTCAGCACAGGACTTCTAAAGCACACCCGATTCATATGAATAACCAATTGGCAATTGCTTTAAAACCAGCGACGAGGGCAAAGAAAAACTTGATTGCTTGTACTGAGCTCGGATGCTGAGGTTTAAAAGTTAAAACCTACTGTACTTACTTCTTGGTATGTCTTGACGTCATACGTTTCACTGTTCCTGTTCCATGTTTAGCCGAGACACCAAGTGCATTCAAGCTTTTTAAAGGCATGTGCAGTATTTAAATATTGTAAACACCTTTATTCGATTTGTTGGTGATGTATCGGGTTTTTTTTTCCAATATACCGGCTGTATATTCAAAATACCAATACCAGTTTATCGATATAACCGGTGTTTTGATATATCGATGAACTCTTTCCCTCCATTACTGTGCTTCAAGTCTAAGCTCGGAAAACTTTTTTGTTGTTGTTTTCCAAAACCTCGTGTTCTTCAGCTGCTGCAGGATCTCCTGGATTGTCTGGCAGAAGATCAGAAATGTTTCTTAATTTGGAAGCAACTGTACAGATGCTACACGGAACAGACCAAGTATGATAAATGGACACCTGTGTTGACCAAAGCAATGCGTAATTGAATTTTGGAGATGAGGGAAATGTTTTTTTTCATTTAAACTTTTAAATCCTTCCAGAAATTGAGTTGATTATAAAAAAAATGCATATTCTGGTGATATTTGTTTGTCTTTAATGCTTTTAAGACAATGTTGAGTAATCAGTTGGTGAGGTATTTTAATTTTAGGGGTTTACCTTGTTGCAGTGTTCAGCTCTGAATGTTGTATTTATTTATTTTTGCTTTAGTGTTCTTCTGAAGCATGTCTTGGAAAATTGGGATCATTTGAGAGCAAAAATGGTGAGTTTTCTTTCATTACTCTCGCCGGAGTAGAGGTTTTGCATTTGAGTCCGTCTGTTGGGTAGTCGATCTAGTCGAAAAAAACAAAATTTGATTTTTTTTTTTTCTACCCTTATTATCAGAATTTCCGTCGATATGTTTGTCTGTCTGTATGCATGTCTGTTCGTCCAGTGCTTCGTTAATACAATGGCGATTTCGATGAAACTTGGGTTGGTAGGTTCATACCATGACCTAGTTGTGTGCAAATGAGAACCGTTGCTATGGACCCATCCGTTGCCTAGCAACGGGACTGAAATTTTCAAAAAAATCTCAAAAATTAATTTTTTCGAAAATCAAAAATCGGGCCACGAGCGACTGTGGGTAGTACATTCAGCCATATTGTCAAAAATTTCCAGCCGGATCTATGAAAACTGTCGGAGAAGATAGACTTTGAATGAACCCTGGTCGAAAACAATAAAAAAACGAAGTTCGTTATATCTCAGAGACTATGTGTCAGAAATACATTAAACTGGTATGGTAAGTTCATGGTATGTCCTAGTTATGTGTGAGAAAGAACCGTTGCTATGGACCCCTCCGTTGCCTAGCAACGGCCGAAAAACCTCTAAACGTGGGGGTATTTTAACGAAAAAACAATCTGCAGCATTAACCCTTGAAGCTAGAATCATGAATTTTCTTGTGCTTAATCCTCAGGTCATTCCCCATCGAACGGGCCCATCGCGTCAGGTTCTATTGGGTAGTCGACTACCCATGTCCGCCTACCGGCTTGTCTGTCTGTTTGTGCGCACAGAACTTTAGTGTTTTTCTCCGCAATCGCTTGGCGGATTGAGACAAAAAATGTTTCCATCGGAGTGACTACTCATGTAGAATCTTTTAATAATTGTGATGTCATAGGCCACGTGGTGTGGCAGCCATGTTGGAAAAACTGAAAAACTTTGGACCTCTATCTTTGAAACCGCACCAAGGAAAAAATTGAAACTTGGCACATGGCAAGTACTCATGGGGATTAGGTGTGATATATATATATATATGTATATATATATATATATATATACATATTTTATGATATCATAGGTGCCTTCATTATGACGTCATAATTCCATATGTGGAACGCTACATCTAATCAGTATGAAAATTTTTGAGGGTCATCTCAGGATAAAATAGTCCACAGAAAAAAAAATTGACGTCATCGGTCGCATGATTCGGCAGCCATATTATTTAAAATAAAATAAAAACTTTCAAAAATCTTTGAAGTGGCTGAACAGATCGAGGCAAAACTTTACACGTATGACGTAATAGGTCACATGGTTTGGCAGCCATATTGGATTTACCCTAAAACCTATAAAAAAATCTTCTTCAGAACAGCTGGAGAGATTGAGGGGAAACTTCAGACAAATGTTCCCCAAGCCTTGGGTGGACAAGTTTGTTAAGGAATAATTGATAGGCCACATGGTTTGGTAGCCAAATTAGATTGAATAAAAATATTAAATAATCTTTTCTCTCGAACCGCTTAATCCATCGATGTGAAACGTCACAAATTTGATCGAGTCGCGATGGAAAAATACATTATTTAAATTTAACTTGATCGGACGCATAGTCTGGGAGTCAGAATTATTTAAATTTTTTGATTTAGGTTCTTTGTTTTTTTGTTTTTTTTAATTTTAATTTTATTTTTTTTGAATAAGGCTCACTTGGCTGTTCCTAAATGGGTTTGAGGGAAGATGAGTATCAGCTAATCAAAGCGGTGTTGCATCACAGCAGGACGTCTTTGTACCTGCCAGCAATTATAAAGTGACAGTTCTAATTATGTCTCTTATTAATTATGCAATGCACCATTACACAAACGCCACACAAAACAAGTCCTGGTGAGGGTCTGCAATCTTTGATTGCTCTTTTTCTTGTTAATTATTTGTATTTGTCTCCTCCACCCCCAATTAGATTTTATCTCTTGTACAATCCATCGTGAGTTGACTCCTTCACTCAACACCCTTCCCCCTCTCCTCACACCCGCCTGCCCCCCTCCTTCCCACGTTTCTATTCTTTGTTCAGGTTCACCTGGAGAACTTCCATCGTACTGTGTGCGCATTTCGTTTAATCAACAGGGATTATCATTCTTACGGACATTTCAGAACTCCTGACTGCGAGGAAATTTGCACGGTAACGCAGTAATTACCTGATCATTGTGTTATTTATTTCCTATGTTCATCGATGATTTATGCTTTTTTTCCTTTCTCTCCAACAGGATATGCATTTTTCTTGTTTACTAGACGACCCGTGAACCCGTTGGGTTCCCGTTGTGACAGCGGTTGATGAAAATAAGTCATTTCAAGAAAAAAAAAAGCTCCAGCGAACTATACCGTTGAGGTTGTTTGCATTGATCAAATAATCCCGAAGAGCACTTGACTGAATCGGGAATTAATTTTTTATAATGTTTTTTTCGTTGCCCGATTTGAACGAAACTTGATATTGTGCGTCAATGTGAAAAAAAGAAAACCGGAGAAAAGAAAATCGAAGAAATTATTGTGCGTAATCTTCTAAACACAATTTTATTTATTAATGAAGACGGAAGTATTAGATCAAAATGGCGATGTTTATTTTATGCTTAAAAATAAATCGTTATTTGTCTATACTAAGTGTTTGAGATTTTAAAATAAATCATTTCAAGAGTACAGTACTTGAGTACAAATTCTCCCGAAGAGTACTTGACTGAATCGGGAATTGATTTTTAAAATATTTTTTTCATTGCCCGATTTTAACGAAACTTGATACTGCACACCGCAGGAGAATAGTGAGTAAGGTGGCCCTAAAATTTTTGCGCTATCGTGTACCGTTTTGGCTGTATTTCGGGAACATACATACATACATACATACATATACATTGTTGTGTAGCACTTGGATGTTTGTTTTGGCCAATCATTACATCTTCAAGTTCCCCAACCATGTGTGCAGAGGCTGCTGTGTAAAATGCAGAAGAAAAGGGCCATATGGAGGTTATTACCATGGCTCTGCATTATGGTTGTGCTCATCTGTGCTGTGATGCACTGTCGATCACCTGAGGGTTAGTAGCTTATCTTTTCATTTTATTTATATTAAAGGTATGGTGGTGATCTTGTATTAACACTGGATCTGATGCTCCAAAGGTCATGGGTTAAGATCCAGGTGAAAGTAGCACTCTGAAGGGTTTGGATTATAAGTTTCTGTAAACTGAGCCAGTTCTCCAAAGAATTACCATTTCACTATCTGGTTGTTGGTAAAATCCAGCTGGCTCATTAATGACCTTCAGGGGAGACTGGTGTGTGTAATCTGCTTGCCCTTACATGTATGATGCCAGTTCAAACCTTGTAAGGTGACTTTGGGTAAGCACAAAATCTAATTGCGAAAAGTAATAAAGTGGAGAGGACAGTGTAGGCCATAGGGGACTGTGTGTAGAGGGAGGAGATTGGGATAATGTGTGGATCGGTGGAAGGGTTTGAGGTCATGGGGGGGAGGGGGCATGGGAGAGGTATCCTTATGTAAGGATGTCAGGTGAAGCCTAAATATTGCTTAATTTCTTGAACTTTCTGCCAAAGCAGGTTAGAAATAGGATTACAGAACAGGGGAGTAAATGAGGCATATGGTTGGTGTTAGATGAGACACTCATGATTGCTGAATCTTGACACTGCAATGCTTGAAAGGTGATTCTTTGACTTGCCAGTTCCAAGTGCAGCCAATAAATCTTCCTGAATGTTGTCCAAAGCAACCATTTTTACCATTTTCTCAATCGGTTCTATTGTACTTCCTGTCTGCAGGGTCTGGCATGGCGTTCACACGCAGCGAGTCAAGTGTGACATCCAGAGTGCAGTTTCTTTGGAGGTTGGTTCAAAATGGCATCACATTTCTTTGCACAATCAAATGATTGTTCATATTTGGGAACCCTTTCAGGCTTATTGGCATTAAATTTGTGCCGCCAAGTTCAAATGGTACGTATGGGGAAATCTTCCGAGCTTCCAGGCACACAACATCTGTGGAATTGTCTGGGATGTAGCGATTGTGATTGTCATTCAATTCCTTCCGGGTGCAATATTTAAACGTAATTGTGGGGTCATGAATTGTACAATGAACCTTTTGGTTTTTTTGGTTTATGTATGGTACTGTTCGGGGGATCATTTCGGCCAATCGGATTAAGGGTCCTCAAGGTCAGATGTGAGAACAGGGCCATCTCTCTCGACATATCTCAAGCTTATAATATAGTCTTGCATCCAGTCTAGCTTTCCAAACTATATGCCGTTGGCATCCAAAGCTGCCAACTGCACTCCTGGGTTACTCACTGACTACTCTCGTAGCCAATGTGTGGTTCAATGGAATCCTTTCATATCCTCTCCCTGTCAAAGTATTCTGGGCCCATTCCTAATCCTGATCTTCATCATTGATCCTTCTGACTCGCTGGAAAATCCCCTTTATATTGTCGTGTCCAGGTCAGTAAACATCGACGCAGGGTGGATGAGCCAAACTTGCAGTTTACTTCCACAGACGACATTCTAAATTATGGCGGACAATGCGCATGCGGCTCATATGGAGAGCCACGAGAAACCTTACATCTTTTAAAATCAATGGGTTTATTTCCTGTAACCCACAACAATAGAAAGAACCAGGGATGATGTAATCGTGATGGAGGAATGCAATCCGGAATGCAATAAATATATAATTATGTACAATGAGGTAAAAATGAAACTAATGTGCTTCACTCTGGACTTGGTCACAGATGGGGGAACAGGAACAAAAACCTGTGGACTTAGCTCTGGTGGCACCGACAAGCAAGTGATAAGGAGGGATAAGAGCAAGATGATGAGGAGACAAAGCACAGGGGCAGGTCGACGAAATGGGGAAAGGCAGGATTGACAAAATGGGCAGAGGGAGGTAGACAGGACGACCTCCTTAAGTCTCTTCTTCTTCCTCAGACCAACGAACTCTCAGCCACATTCTCCTCAGACTTTCTTACTCTGTCGTCTCCAACACTCCCCAACTGCCCGTTTTGATCCTCCCTTTCCTCTCTCTGGGCAACGCTCCGCCCCTCCCAGCCGATCCATCGCTTCACCCCTCGGGAGGCATTCATAGCTCCACCCCCTTTTTTCGTGCCGAGTCTCCCAGCACCCCCCGGTAGAGGTTGATTTGGCATCGAGGTTACTCACAATTTCCTTAACCATTATCAATAACTAATTACCACCTCGCACCACCCCCTGTATGGTGCACATGCAAACAAGACAATTCTTAAGCTAATGTTTCCCTACTTGTACAACGACATGGGCATCTTAAGCCCCCCCCATTCCCCATATACTTTCTTAACAATCCTCTTGAGGAAATTCAGTCATTCAAACTCCTGGGTCTCACAATCTGTCACAATCTTTCTTGGGCAAACTACCTTTCAAAGCTGGCCTCCAAAGCCAGTCACTGATTTGGCATTCTCCATTGTACAAAGTCCTTCCTGGCACACCCAAACTCCTGTCCACCTACAAGGCCTTCATCCACTGCTTGTTGGAGGACTGCTGTCCTCTGGGCTGGTCCCCCTGCCTCACACCTTGCTGAGCTTGTTGCTGTGGAAACAAAGGCCTCCAAGATCATTGGAATGTCCCATGACAAAGCTGAGTCAATGGGCCTTTCACTTTCTCATGACAGAGAGGTTGGTGGTCTCTGTCTTCTTTCTTCTTTCTGTTCTTGCACCCTCTTCCCTTTCCATGCTTCACCCCCCTCCAACCCCCCCCCCCCCCCACCCCTCCTTTTTTTGCAAGGTGCAGTGGTCCACCATCAATCCCCTTTTGGTGAAACTCCCAAAATCCAGGATCACTACTCATCTCCACTCATTCATTCCCCTTTTGTCCCTGCCTGTAGCACCAACTTCCACATTCCCTTCAATCTCATTATTCCTCCAGGTCTTCAAGCCCGCTGTTCACCACCATCTTGATGAACCCCCATCAAAACCATGATCTTTTCTTTGCCATTAACTCCCCTCTCCTCCCCCACCCCAAAGGCCACCTCCTTCCAAATTTCCAATTTTCCTTCCTAAGAGTTTGCGTCTATCCATCTTGTTGACCCCTACTATTAATACATTGAGATGACTATATATGGCCATCTACCTCCTTTACCCCTCATTGCTCTCCACACCCATATTTGTCCAAGTCTCCCCCTATTTTGTCATTCAACCCTGATGATAGTGTCCCTCCCCCCCCCCCCACTCTCCTCTTGACTTTGTTCTGCAGTGTTATTACTCTTCCCCTTTGTTTAAAAAGGAAAAAAAAAGGAAAAAAAAAAAAGGGGGGCTTATTTGTTCCTGTACCTAGCTCAGTTTGGAATGCCAGTTTCCGATTGAGTGGTGCACCCAGGCACCTTGTCTTTCCATGGTCGTAATAAGTTGAACCGAGCAGTGGTTATAACCGGTGAGGAGGTGAATTTCCTAATGAGCGTTTACTCCATATCTGAATATCCTCTAAAGTCTAAAAGGATTTAAAACCAACTCGGCTATTTTGTCGCAGCGATCAATAGTGGTCGGAATAACTGAGACCCAGTGAATTTTAAACTGTATGTAAAATGGGAGGGGAGAACAGGAAGGCAATGATTTATTTTACAGAAATAAACAAGTGTATTTACAAATGATATACATGCCTGGGGTTTCATACCAACAGGAACATCTTGCATCTCCTATCTTAAGGCCTCAAGCATTCTCCAGGGGGAGTCCTGAGCATTATGCGCTCGGTCACACAAATATTTCCAGAGAACTAGACGAGAAACCGATTACTTTATTGTGGCCTGTTCGAGCACCGCAAGTCCCATGGTGTTTGTGTCTGAGCAGATAGAGGTCGGCAGGTACCCACAGGTCAGACGGGGGCTCGGCCCGATGCTGGGGCTGCATCACTGGGAAGGGGAAGTGTGGATGACATGATTATGGGAGAGTATTGGCTCTGTCTTCCAGTCTTTGCCTGTCTGCTTCCCTCCTCCGGTCTCAACCGACTCGACTCCAGACCGACTGCCAGCCCTTTTATTTCCTCGACTTGCTCCCCGCCCCATGACATCGCATAGCCATGCCCAATCTGCGTTCTTTGGCCGTTCAGGCATCGCTCAAGCCGAAGCTGCAACGCCAGACTTCACGCTCCGGTCCAAAAGTACGAGACCTGGCAAGAGCGCCCCTGAAAAAGCAGTTTTAGACAAATTTGGGAGGGGAAATGACGTGCTTTATATACTACTAGTGTGTGGATCGGCTCACTATGCTCACCTTTTCACACGTCATTGCAGAGATTGATGTCACAGATTTACTGTGTTGTCATGATTTACGCCAATCATAATACATCAAAAGATGCCACAGCCCGCACCGCACAACGCAACAATGCACGTATATACATTGCCCTGGGGAATCAACCTGGCGACACACACTTACCGAAATAACTGACCTCTAGGGAACCTGCAATGTGCTGTTATCTGCTGAATTTTCCACAACCGCCAACAATATCACCACAATATTACAAATAAATTTGTGCAAAAAAAATGTGTTGTTTTATGATTGGCGTTTAAATTCATGACAACCAGATAAATCTGAGTGACATCAATCTCTGCTCAATGAGTGCGAGAAACTGCAGTGAGCATAGTTGATGCCGAATCCACACACTATAGTATATAAAGCACACGTCAGTTTCCCCTCCCAAATTTGCTCTAAAAAAAAAAAAAAAAAAAAAAAAAAAAAAAAAAAAAAAAAAAAAAAAAAAAAAAAAAAAAAAAAAAAAAAAAAACTGCTTTTTCTAGGGGCGCTCTGCCACGGTCTCGTACTTTTGGACCGGAGCGTGAAGTTCTGGCGTTGCAGCTTCGGCTTGAGCAGACCTGAACGGCCAAAGAACGCAGATGGGCATGGCTATGCGATGTCATGGGGCGGGGAGCAAGTCGAGGAAATAAAAGGCTGGCAGTCGGTCTGGGAGTCGAGTCGGTTTGAGAACCGGAGGAGGGAAGCAGACAGGCAAAGACTGAAGACAGAGCCAATACTCTCCCATAATCATGTCATCCACACTTCCCCTTCCAGTGATGCAGCCCCAGCATCGGGCCGAGCCCCCGATCTGACCTGTGGGTACCTGCCGACCTCTATCTGCTCAGACACAACACCATGGACTTGCGGTGCTCGAACAGGCCACAATAAAGTAATCGGATTCTCGTCTAGTTTCTCTGGAAAATATTTGTGTGACCGAGCGCATAATGCTCAGGATCCCCCTGGAGAATGCTTGAGGCCTTAAGATAGGAGATGCAAGATGTTCCTGTTGGTATGAAACCCCAGGCATGTATATCATTTGTAAATACACTTGTTTATTTCTGTAAAATAAATCATTGCCTTCCTGTCTCCCCTCCCATTTATACATACAGTTTAAAATTCACTGGGTCTCAGTTATTCCGACCACTATTGATCGCTGCGACAAAATAGCCGAGTTGGTTTTAATCCTTTTAGACTTTAGAGGAATATTCAGAATGGAGTAAACGCTCATTAGGAAATTCACTCCTCACCGGTTATAACCACTGCGTCGTTCAACTTATTACGACATGAAAGACAAGGTGCCTGGGTGCACCACTCAATCGGAAACTGGCATTCCAAACTGAGCTAGGTACAGAACAAATAAGCCCCCTTTTTTTTTTTCCCTTTTTTTCTTCTAAAACAAGGGTGGAAGAGTAATAACACTGCAGAACAAAGTCAAGAGGAGAGTGGGGGGGGGGGGAGGGACACTATCATAGGATTGAATGACAAATAGGGGGAGACTTGGACAAATATTATGTGTGTGGAGAGCAATGAGGGTAAAGGAGGTAGATGGCCATATAATAGTCATCTCAATGTAATAATAAGTAGGGTCAACAAGATGATACAGACGCAAACTCTTAGGAAGGAAAATTGGAAATTTGGAAGGAGGTGCCTTGGGGTGGGGGAGGAGAGGGGAGTTAATGGACAAAGAAAAAGATCATGTTTTGATGGGGTTCATCAAGATGGTGGTGAAACAGCGGCTTGAAGACCTGGAAGGAATAATGAGATTGGAAGGGAATGTGGAAGTTGGCTGCTACAGGCAGCGGACAAAAAGGGGAATGAATGAGTGGAGATGAGTACTGATCCTGGATTTTGGGAGTTTCACACAAAAGGGGATTGATGGTGGACCACATGCACCTTGCAAAAAAAGAGGGTGTGGAGGGGGGGGGGGGGTTGAGGGGGGTGAAGCATGAAAGGGAAGAGGTGCAAGAACAGAAAGAAGAAAGAAGACAGAGACCACCAACCTCTCCTGTCATGAGAAAGTGAAAGGCCCATTGACTCAGCTTTGTCATGGGACATTCCAAATGATCTTGGAGGCCTTTGTTCCACAGCAACAAGCTCAGCAAGGGTGTGAGGCAGGGGGACCAGCCCAGAGGACCAGCAGTCCTCCAAAAGCAGTGGATGAAGGCCTTGTAGGTGGACAGGAGTTTGGGTGTGCCAGGAACGACTTTGTACAATGGAGAATGCCAAATCAGTGACTGGCTTTGGAGGCCAGCTTTGAAAGGTAGTTTGCCCAAGAAAGATTGTGAAGATTGTGAGACCAGGAGTTTGAAGACTGAATTCCTCAAGAGGAATTGTTAAGAAAGTATATGGGAATGGGGGGCTTAAGATGCCCCATGTCGTTGCTACAAGTAGGGAAACATTAGCTTAAGAATTGTCTTGTTTGCATGTGCACATACAGGGGGTTGGTGCGAGGTCGTAATTAGATTATTGATAATGGTTAAGGGAAATTGTGAGTAACCTCGATGCCAAATCCAACCTCTACCGGGGGTGCTGGGAGACTCGGCACGAAAAAGGGTGGTGGGAGCTATGAATGCCTCCCGAGGGGTGAAGCGATGGATCGGCTGGGAGGGGCGGAGCGTTGCCCAGAGAGAGGAAAGGGAGGATCAAAAACGGGAGTTGGGAGTGTTGGAGAGACAGAGTAAGAAAGTCTGAGGAGAATGTGGCTGAGAGTTCGTTGGTCTGAGGAAGAAGAAAGACTTTAGGAGGTCGTCCTGTCTACCTCCCTCTGCCCATTTTGTCAATCCTGCCTTTCCCCATTTCGCGACCTGCCCCTGTGCCTTTGTCTCCTCACATCTTGCTCTTTCCCTCCTTATCACTTGCTTGTCGGTTGCCACCAGAGCTAAGTCCACAGGTTTTGTTCCTGTTCCCCCATCTGTGACCAAGTCCAGAGTGAAGCACATTAGTTTCATTTTACCTCATTGTACATAATTATATATTTATTGCATTCCGGATTGCATTCCTCCATCACGATTACATCATCCCTGGTTCTTTCTATTTGTTGGGTTACAGGAAATAAACCCATTGATTTAAAAAGATGGTAGGTTTCTCGTGGCTCTCCATATGAGCCGCATGCGCATTGTCCGCCATATTTAGAATGTTCGTCTGTGGAAGTAAACTGCAAGTTTGGCTCATCCACCTGCTCGATGTTTACTTGACCTGGACACGACAATTAAAGGGGATTTATCCAGCCGAGTCAGAAGGATCAATGATGAAGATCAGGATTAGGAATGGGCCCAGAATACTTTGACAGGAGAGGATATGAAAGGATTCCATTGAACCACACATTGGCTACGAGAGTAGTCAGTGAGTAACCCAGGAGTGCAGTTGGCAGCTTGATGCCAACGGCATATAGTTTGGAAAGCTAGACTGGATGCAAGACTATATTATAAGCTTGAGATATGTCGAGAGAGATGGCCCTGTTCTCACATCTGACCTTGAGGACCCTTAATCCGATTGGCCGAAATGATCCCCCGAACAGTACCATACATAAACCAAAAAAACCAAAAGGTTCATTGTACAATTCATGACCCACAATTACGTTTAAATATTGCACCCGGAAGGAATTGAATGACAATCACAATCGCTACATCCCAGACAATTCCACAGATGTTGTGTGCCTGAAGCTCGGAAAGATTTCCCCATACTACCATTTGAACTTGGCGGCACAAATTTAATGCCAATAAGCCTGAAAGGGTTCCCAAATATGAACAATCATTTGATTGTGCAAAGAAATGTGATGCCATTTTGAACCAACCTCCAAAGAAACTGCACTCTGGATGTCACACTTGACTCGCTGCGTGTGAACCCATGCCAGACCCTGCAGACAGGAAGTACAATAGAACCGATTGAGAAAATGGTAAAATGGTTGCTTGGACAACATTCAGAAGATTATTGGCTGCACTTGGAACTGGCAAGTCAAAGAATCACCTTTCAAGATTGCAGTGTCAAGATTCAGCAATCATGAGTGTCTCATCTAACACCAACCATATGCCTCATTTACTCCCTGTTCTGTAATCCATTTCTAACCTGCTTTGGCCAGAAAGTTCAGAAATTAAGCAATATTTAGGCTTCACCTGACATCCTTACATAAGGATAACTCTCCCATGCCCCCTCCCCCCCATGACTCTCAAACCCTTCCACCGATCCACACAATTATCCCAATCTCCTCCCTCTACACACAGTCCCTATGGCCTACACTGTCCTCTCCACTTTATTACTTTTCGCAATTAGATTTTGTGCTTACCCAAAGTCACCTTACAAGGTTTGAACTGGCATCATACATGTAAGGGCAAGCAGATTACACACACCAGTCACCCCTGAAAGCATTAATGAGCAGCTGGATTTACCAACAACCAGATAGTGAAATGTAATTCTTTGGAGAACTGGCTCAGTTTACAGAAACTTATAATCCAAACCCTTCAGAGTGCTACTTTCACTGGATCTTAACCCATGACCTTTGGAGCATCAAGATCCAGTGTTAATACAAAGATCACCACCATACCGTTTAATATAAATAAAATGAAAAGATAAGCTACTAACCCCAGGTGATCGAAACAGTGCATCACAGCACAGATGAGCACAACCATAATGCAGCAGCCATGGTAATAACCTCCATATGGCCTCTTTTCTTCTGCATTTTACACAGCAGCCTCTGCACACCATGGTGGGGAACTTGAAATGTAATGATTGGCCAAAACAAACATCCAAGTGCTAACAACAATATATATGTATGTATGTATGTATGTATATGTTCCCGAATATACAGCCAAAACGGTACACGATAGCGCAAAAATTTTAGGGCCACCTTACTCACTATTCTCCTCGCGGTGTTGCCAGTATCAAGTTTCGTTAAAATCGGCAATGAAAAAAATATTTAAAAATCAATTCCCGATTCAGGCAAGTACTCTTCGGGAGAATTTGTACTCAAGTACTGTACTCTTGAAATGATTTTTATTTTAAAAATCTCAAACACTTAGTATAGACAAATAACGATTTATTTTTTAAGCATAAAATAAACATCGCCATTTTGATCTAATACTTCCGTCTTCATTAATAAATAAAATTGTGTTTAGAAGATTACGCACAATATTTCTTCGATTTTCTTTTCTCCGGTTTTCTTTTTTCACATTGACGCACAATATCAAGTTTCGTTCAAATCGGGCAACGAAAAAACATTATAAAAAATTAATTCCCGATTCAGTCAAGTGCCTCTTCGGGATTATTTGATCAATGCAAACAACCTCAACGGTAATAGTTCGCTGGAGCTTTTTTTTTTCTTGAAATGACTTATTTCATCAACCGCTGTCACAACGGGAACCCAACGGTGTTCACGGTCGTCTAGTAAACAAGAAAAATGCATATCCTGTTGGAGAGAAAGGAAAAAAAAGCATAAATCATCGATGAACATAGGAAAATAAATAACACAATGATCAGGTAATTACTGCGTTACCGTCAAATTTCCTCGCAGTCAGGAGTTCTGAAATGTCCGTAAGAATGATAATCCCTGTTGATTAAACGAATGCGCACACAGTACGATGGAAGTTCTCCAGGTGAACCTGAACAAAGAATAGAAACGTGGGAAGGAGGGGCAGGCGGTGTGAGGAGAGGGGGAAGTGTTGAGTGAAGGAGTCAACTCACGATGGATCTGTACAAGAGATAAAATCTAATTGGGGGTGGAGGAGACAAATACAATAATTAACAAGAAAAAGAGCAATCAAGATTGCAGACCCTCACCAGGACTTGTTTTGTGTGGCGTTTGTGTAATGGTGCATTGCATAATTAATAAGAGACATAATTAGAACGTGTCACTTTATAATTGCTGGCAGGTACAAAGACGTCCTGCTTTGTGATGCAACACCGCTTTGATTAGCTGATACTCATCTTCCTCAAACCCATTAGGAACAGCCAAGTGAGCCTTATTCAAAAAAAATAAAATTAAAATTAAAAAAAAAAAAAAAACAAAGAACCTAAATCAAAAATTTAAATAATTCTGACTCCCAGACTATGCGTCCGATCAAGTTAAATTTAAATAATGGATTTTTCCATCGCGACTCGATCAAATTTGTGACGTTTCACATCGATGGATTAAGCCGGTTCGAGAGAAAAAGATTATTTAATATTTTTATTCAATCTAATTTGGCTACCAAACCATGTGCCTATCAATTATTCCTTAACAACTTGTCCACCCAGGCTTGGGAACATTGTCTGAGTTTCCCCTCAATCTCTCCAGCTGTTCTGAAGAAGATTTTTTATATAGGTTTAGGGTAAACCAATATGGCTGCCAAACATGTGACCTATTACGTCATACGTGTAAAGTTTTGCCTCGATCTGTTCAGCCACTTCAAAGATTTTTGAAAGTTTTATTTATTATTTTAAATAATATGGCTGCCGAATCATGCGACCGATGACGTCAATTTTTTTTTCTGTGGACTATTTTATCCTGAGATGACCTCAAAAATTTCATACTGATAGATGTAGCGTTCCACATATGGAATTATGACGTCATAATGAAGGCACCTAATGATATCATAAAATATGTATATATATATATATATATACATATATATATATATATATCACACCTAATCCCCATGAGTACTTGCCATGTGCCAAGTTTCAATTTTTTCCTTGGTGCGGTTTCAAAGATAGAGGTCCAAAGTTTTCAGTTTTTCCAACATGCTGCCACACCACGTGGGCTCTAATGACATCACAATATTAAAAGATTCTACATGAGTAGTCACTCGATGGAAACATTTTTTGTCTCATATCCGCCAAGCGATTGCGGAGAAAAACAGCTAAAGTTCTGTGCGCACAAACAGACAGACAAGCCGGTAGGCGGAACATGGTAGTCGACTCCAATAGAACCTGACAGCGATGGGCCCGTCGATGGGG
This sequence comes from Eptatretus atami, assembly GCA_035128595.1. Lineage (NCBI taxonomy): Eukaryota > Metazoa > Chordata > Myxini > Myxiniformes > Myxinidae > Eptatretus > Eptatretus atami. Next base: position 28,961,823 of record CM068957.1, read on the forward strand.
AATGACCTGAGCGATTAACGCACAGAAAATTCATGATTCTAGCTTCAAGGGTTAATGCTGCAGATTGTTTTTTTTAAAATACCCCACGTTTGAGGTTTTCGGACGTTGCTAGGCAACGGAGGGGTCAGCAACGGTTCTTTCTCACACATAACTAGGACATACCATGAACTTACCATACCAGTTTAATGTATTTCTGACACATAGTCTCTGAGATATAACGAACTTCGTTTTTTTATTGTTTTCGACCAGGGTTCATTCAAAGTCTATCTTCTCCGACAGTTTTCATAGGATCCGGCTGGAAATTTTTTGACAATATGGCTGAATGTACACCCACAGTCGCTCGTGCCCGATTTTTGATTTCGAAAAAATTAATTTTGAGATTTTTTTGAAAATTTCAGTTCCCGTTGCTAGCAACGATGGGTCCATAGCAACGGTTCTCATTTGCACACAACTAGGTATGGTATGAACCTACCAACCAAGTTTCATCGAAATCGCCATTGTATTAACGAAGCACTGGACCGAACAGACTGCATACAGACAGACAAACATAGCGACGGAAATTCTGATAATAAGGGTAGAAAAAAAAAAAAAATCAAATTTTGTTTTTTTCGACTAGATCGACTACCCAACAGACGGACTCAAATGCAAAACCTCTACTCCGCGAGAGTAATGAAAAGAAAACTCACCATTTTTGCTCTCAAATGATCCCAATTTTCCAAGACATGCTTCAAGAAGAACACTAAAGCAAAAATAAATAAATACACATTCAGACTGAAACCTGCAACAAGGTAAACCCTAAAATTAAAATACCTCACCAACTGATTACTCAACATTGTCTTAAAAGCATTAAAGACAAACAAATATCACCAGAATATGCATTTTTTTATAATCAACTCAATTTCTGGAAGGATTTAAAAGTTTAAATGAAAAAAAACATTCCCTCATCTCCAAAATTCAATACGCATTGCTTGGTCAACACAGGTGCCATTTATCATACTTGGTCTGTTCCGTGTAGCATCTGTACAGTTGCTTCCAAATTAAGAAACATTTCTGATCTTCTGCCAGACAATCCAGGAGATCCTGCAGCAGCTGAGAGAACACGAGGTTTTGGAAACAACAACAAAAAAGTTTTCCGAGCTTGACTTGAAGCACAGTAATGGAGGAAAAGAGTTCATCGATATATCAAAACACCGTTTATCGATAAACTGGTATTGGTATTTTGAATATACAGCCGGTATATTGAAAAAAAAAACCGATACATCACCAACAAATCGATAAAGGTGTTTACATATTTAAATACTGCACATGCCTTTAAAAAGCTTGAATGCACTTGGTGTCTCGAGAATAAACAGATAACGTATGACGTCAAGACATAACCAGAAGTAAGTACATAGGTTTTAACTTTTAAACCTCAGCTACTCAGTACAATATATTATATCTGTTCCTCGTCGCTGGTTTTAAAGCAATATATCATACATGAATCGGTGTGCTTAGAAGTCCTGTGCTGAGTCGGTCGGTAAGGGCGATAGAGACTGGTATGGAAAAAAAATACGGTATCGCGTTCCCCGAGTCATACCGGTATGCGTATAGCGATGGATCTCGATCTCTCAACACTAATCTCACTTACAACAAAATCATTTTTACTACAAGTTGAAGTTGGAAGAAATTAACTGTTCTCATGGGGGGGGGGGAGCCTCAAATGGGAATACTTTGAAAAATTACCATGTATTAATGATGTGCATGTCATATATGAATATGTAATGGACCATTGGCGACCAATGTATATTTTTGGAACCTCGGTAACAAAAAAATAAAATGTTTCTACATTTTCATTTTAATAATACCGATATGACCCCACTGGTATATCGATATTGAAGAAAAAAAAAATATACTGAGAGCAAGACCTGGGTCGGCACCCAAATAACAAGAAGAGCCATTTTGGGAAATTTGGTCAGAAACGTATATCTAGAGCCACAACACATGTAAACCCTATTTCAATAATTGAATAACATGACAAACCACACACATTGATTTTTTTTTAATGTAATACATGTTTATTGAGTTGGTATCAATGAAAGGGCCATTAAATGTCTCAGTACATTGAGTCAGCTTACCCATGGACCTCTACCTCCACCACCGAAGGTGGAAGGGGAGGTTATGTTTCACCCCGTGTGTCTGTTTGTTTGTCTGTCTGTCTGTCTGTTTGCAGGATATCTCAAAAAAGTTGTGGACAGATCTGAATGAAATTTTTTGGGCAGGTTGGTGTTGGACGATGACAAACTGATTAGATTTTGGTGAAGGTCCGGATCGGATCCGGCTACTGGTATTTTGAGGATTCTTCACCATTGAGAGACAGGGCTACAACGATATCTCAAAAAGTTATGGACGGATTCCGCAGACACTTGGTGGACAGGTTGGGTATGGACAAGGATAATTGATTCAGTTTTGGTGAAGATCACAATCACATTCAGAAGTAGCAGATTTTTCAATAATAAAGTGATTCTTCACTATTGAAGAGATGGGCCAATAAAACTATGTGTGTATTATATATATATATGTTGTATATATATATACACGAGCGATACCCGGCAACATGCACGGGTAGAGTACAACATAGCTGGTAAGCAGACGACAGACCGTACACGGGGAATGACAAAAATAGCATTGGCAAAAATCAAGTGGTTACTAATGGAACGCCAAGACTTCCCAAACAGTTGTCGCATGCCGCTAAGTGCCACAGCAATTTCATATAGGATCGTGTGAACGGCGAAGCGAGTTTTTAGTGTGCAAGCCTTGGGTATTATAAAAGAGAGAGAAGATATATCTCTTCTTTCTTCTTTCGGCTGCCTCCCGTTAGGGGTCGCCACAGGGATTTCACCGTAGAATCCAAATAGTGATTTGGCACCATGTTTTACCGCCGGATGCCCTTCATGACGCAACCCGGTTCGCCCTCTTAGACACAGGGGATATGGTACAACCTATTTAATAACCGGGGGTATAACACCGGCCCACGTTACCTGGTCTTCATTTCGCCGACCTCGGAGGATACAGCTGAGTCAAGCCCCCTGGTGTATTAATTCAGTGGCCGAACGGGGCTTGAACTCAGGTACCATTTTGGAATCCCAAGCCGCGCCCTACACTGCGCCAACCTAGGCCGAGAGGAAATAATGATATATATATATATATATATATATAGATAGATATGCCCGATATGTTCTCGTGGGTCAGCATGTGTTGGCGGATGTATGGCGCTCTACCGGGTGAGTGCCCTTTTAGTATTGTGTAGAATTTCCGCGTAAGTAGTTATTTGGAGAGTTTTGATTTTGCTGTTTGGGCAGGTGCTGTCGTTTCAATTTCAAGCAGGACCTGTACACTCACTTCGTTCAATTGGTTTCTTCTCATGTGCTTTTTATGAAATTCATAATTGAAAATGCTTGCTCGACAGTAAGTCAATCTGAAGAGGCACAGAATCCAATTCATATCTCTTCATGTTACTATATGGTTTGTGGTGAAGAATTCCAAACATTCAAATGCAATTTGGTCTTGGGGGTTGGGTTTTTTTTTATTTACACATGCAATCAGTCATCTGTTGAAGTGCTCGGGTAAGATCTTGCCTTTCTCGATTTTCGAGTTTGGTCAGCCAAGCCTCTGAATTAGAATTCCCCA
>CM068957.1:28990690-29006145 GCA_035128595.1 Eptatretus atami
GAACGAGAGACATTAAAAAATGCATTGTGAAAAAATTAATTATATTGCAATTATTTTGACCTTTTTCACTATTTTGACTGGCCTATTGATCTTTCCATGCTGATAGAGTCACAGAGATCGTACAAATTCCTTTTGATGACATAGTATTGGATCGATGGTAAGGATGAAGGTTGCTTCTAACATACGTAAATGAAACGAGCTCCGTCCTCGGCTCAATATCCTGAACATATCTGCATTGTACTGGTCTGTGCCCAGCAGATAGGTTGGCAGCACGATAGGGTTCATCCTTGTATATGTATATGTATATATATATATAATATATATGTGTATTGTATATGATAAATATATTTGGGTGTCGCTGCTTAGACTCCCTTTATTCTCAGTTTTTCTGGTCATGTATGTTTGTATGTTTATTTGTATGTAATGGACAGCTCTGGAGGCCAAGAGGAGTCAACGCGATTTGAATGAAACTTGACAGGTAGGTTTCATACCATGGGGGGGGATCTAGTTGTATGCTTTTGAAGCACGTTGCTATGACGCCCAACCAGTTGCCTAAGCAACAGGACTGAAACTTTTGGAAAAATCCTAAAAAAATTAATTTTTTCAAAAAAATTGGCTCCCTGCGGGCTTTATGCGCACTATAATCAACCTCTTTGTCAAAAATTTTCAGCCATCCGTCAAACAACTGCATGACGTATGCATTATATATGCGACCACCCCATGTGGCCTTACCGGCTTTTGTGTGTAATATGTATATTGTATAATATCTGTATATATACCGAAGCTTGCACAACTAAAAACTCGGCCTCGCCGTCACACGGATCCTATGAATGCTGTGGCCGTAGCCGGACATCCGACAAATGTTTGGGAAGTCTTGGCGTTCGCATAAGTACCACTTGCATTTTGCACAATGCGTATTTTTGTCATTCCCCCGTGTAGGTCCTGTCGTCTGCTTACCAACTTGCTGTACTGCTATCCCGTGCAATGTGCACGGGTTCGCTAGTATGTATATATATATATATATGGTATAATGTGTATATATGTTTTTGTATATGTGTATATATTATATATATTGTACATGTATAGAAGGCCGCCGCGAGGAAGGAAGTGATGTAGCGACATTTTTTAATGAATATGATGGATGATAGGCTCGGATATAGGGTAAGGGTTTAAAAATAGTGCTAATAGGGATTAACTCCAAAATGGCCGATGTGTCCTTACAATCTTACATCACTCCCCTCGCGGCGCCTCATATGTAGTAATATATATATCATATGTGGTAATGTTATATATATATAATAGTTATATATAATAATATATATAATGTAGATATATATATATATATCTTATCTTCTTCTTCTTTCGGCTGCTCCCGTTAGGGGGTCGCACAGCGGATCATCCGTTATGAGCCGCTACATGAATGCATAGGTTTACGCCGGATGCCCTTCCTGACTGAAGCAACCTGCTCGCCTCTAGCACGACACAGGGAATAGGATTGGGTTCGCCAGTTCCGGGTTGCCCTACACCTCTCATAGCGCGGCCCATGCGCAGAGCAGAGCTCCGTCCTCAGCGATCCCCTCCAAACCCAAGCCTCCGAGTAGCCGGATTACAGGCGCACGCACTACGCCTGTACATATATATATTATATAATATATAATATATATATATATATATATACTATATATATATCTATATATTATATATAACACATACATACTGAAACGCAAAAGAAACTTACCACCTTATTTTGGAAATGTAATAAAAATTGTAACATTCAAAATAAAACACCAAACAATTGCTAATTGAAACATTGGCATTTATTGATGACATGTCAAGTTTTTTTGACCAAGATAAACCATCTCATAAAGTTTGTTCTACAGTAACAAGAACAGCACACAGGTCAATGTCAGTCCCCTTTCAATAGCGCTGTTGTGGCCACCATTGTTTTGGATAACGCAGTGCAAGTCGGCGCATAACTGCCTACCAGTCTTTGGATGGATTGCTGCTGATTCTGTCCCACTCAGTCTCAGTATATCTTAGAAGCCATCTGACTTAGAGACCATCGCCTGTCCTGCCTGGCAGTGGTGGAACTCTTGGGCCTCCCTGATCCGAGGTCTGTCATTGGCAGAGTCTGTGGAAGGGTTCTCTGTCCACCAGGCCGATTCGTCGGTGTGAACAGCCAAGGCGACGGTGCCCACCTTCACGGTAAGCTAATCGCCTTGCAGTATGCCCAAGGCACCTGCCGTTGGATATCCCATGACAAATTCGTGGCAAATGTTTATTCGAAATGCCATTTTGGCACTGGCCTTTTTAAAGCCAATACAAGACATCAACGTGCAGCTCATTAAATCATCCCGTACCCCTTGGCTAATCACTGACAGTCAAAAACGGCTTGTTTCACAGCTGTGCTATGAAGTTGACCATTGAAGGTTCAAGTGACCATCGTGACCGTTTTGTCTGACAGTGAGGAACACCTATTGTCCACAAATAAGTTAACAACATTTACTTACACGCAAGTGTTTATTGTTGATATTTAAGGTTTAAATGGTGGTAAGTTTCCTTTGCGTTTCAGTATAATATTATATATATATAAATATATATAATATATATATTATATATTATTATCAATATATTATATACATATATGATGAGGGTGCGCGAGAGTGTGTTAGGGACCATCGGCCATTTTTGGGGTATTGCCAATATGGCACTAAATTTTAACCCTTACCCTATCATCCGAGCCTTCAATCATGTCATTAAAAAAATGGTCGCTTACATCACTCCTCCTCCGCGGCCTCATATAATATAATATATATATATATATCTTCTTTCTTCTTTCGGCCTGCTCCGGTTAGGGGTCGCCACGCGAGCATCCGTTATGATCCGCATAATGATTTGGCACGGTTTAACGCGCGGAGCCCTTCCTGACGCAACTGGTCCGGATGCCCTTCCCTGACGCAACCCTGGTCGCCTCTTAAAACACACATGGGATATGGTACAGACTATTCTAGCGGGGCATACACCAGGCCCAGTAACACTGGTACTCATTCGCGCGACCTCGGAAGGAATGAACAGGCTGGAGTCAACCCCCTGGTGTATACGACTTGGTATATATATGTATATACTTATATATATATTAATAATATATTATATTTATAATATATATATATATACACACAATATACATATATACAATATATATAATTAATTAGTGGCCCAACGGGGCTTGACTCAGACTCAGGACCTTTTGGTCCCAAGCCACTGCCCATTTTTTTTTTTTTTTTTTATTTTTTTATTTTTTTTTTTTTTTTTTTTTTTTTTTTACCACTGCGCCAACACCAGCTCTAATAGATATTATATATATATAATATATAATATATATATATATATATATATATTATATAATATATATTATATATATATATATTATAATTACTATATATATATATATATATATATATTATATATATATATATATATACACACATCAGCATACAGTATATTATATATATATTTTTTTTAATCTGTAATTGATGCATAATCTGAAGTTTATTTTAGCCCAAAGCTTCTGCAAAAACATGAATAAATGGATCTCTATTTAATCTATATATTCTTAGCCACCCCAAGAAATCAATTTCCTGCAGGCTGTACTTCTGGTAGATGTGGTCATACATACTGATTATATGGAGAGAGAATATTGTCTGGTGGCGTTTGGTGGTCCACATCACCTCCCTTCCCTGACCTCTTTTTCGCCAGTGGAATGAAGGATGCGTGCGGATTTTGCCAGTAACCACGGAACTCATACATTGAAAACCTGCTTTAGCCGTGTTATGGGAATTGGTGTGGAGTGGGGGAGACCTTCTTCTGGGAGCATATCATGCATTACTTGGACCTGTTTCTCCGGGCTCTCTATGTTCTCTTGCTGTCGGTAAGAATAGCTGCACACGGTTAAGCATTTTTAGCTCGCCTGTTCGAAGACAGAGAGCTATGCCGATACCCCCGGCGTGAGCGTGATGTAAAGTTTTTTGGGAGGTGCAAGTTATTTCCTTTCTAATGTTTTTATCTACCACAACTATTTTTTACTGATGTACAATATTACAAATAAACATAATATTGCTTTAAAATTATTTGGATCAGACTTCACTGCAATGCTTTATAAAAAATATTATTAGACTAAGTCTTTTAAAAACGATAAATGTATAAACAGCTGCGAGCATTGGGTGGCTTTTGACACCAACTTCTGGTTTAATATGCAATGACCATAGCCTCAAAATGACGGAAAACATTCAGAGTTGTTAACTTCTTGGACTATCTAATGATTTCTTTTTTTTTTTTGTTTATACGGAGTTGCCATCGTGCACCAGTGAGATGCAACAAATTTGTATTATTCTCTTTGCATTTTCTTTTGATATTAATCAGCTGCAGGAAAATATTCTATCCACAACTGTGATCTCCCAACCATCTGGACTCGTGTTGGAATTGCACTCAATGGACTTCACTCTGCAAAGGCAGCAGCTCGCTTGCTGAGTAACGTGGTTTTTCTTTTTACTGAGCTGGAATGATTGGGCTGTTGCAGTCTTCAGGTCGATTTCTTAAACCCCGGTACAAATTGGCAATGTACAAGCCCGGACCTCGTTCAATCGCTTTCCTGCCAGTTTCTATGCCTAAATTGCACGGGAGTGCTGGCAGATGTTGCTGGTACCTAAAATGGGAACCACGGCTGTGTGACGCGGTGGGCCATGCAGTGTTTGCGTCTGCGGTTTATCGCCGGCCAGTGTTCAGGTGATCCAAAACATCTCCACCTGTGGATGAGTGTTGATTTCTGAAGTGGCTCAAGCTCATGGCTTTGATTGTTGACATTGTTCGGTGAGTTTGTCATTTTTATTTTGTTGTTTTTCGTTTATTCGCTGTATAGCCATAATTAAATACTCACCTCAATAGTTGAATGATTCATTTATTTATTTTCATTTTGCTTGGCATAAGAACCATTTTGATGAATGTACCATTGACGCACTCAACTGTACACTGTGCATTATCGGACATGCCAGACTTCTGCAAAACCCATCAATTTCCATTTCCATCCAGTTGGTTTATTGAATTGAGATGAACACAAGGTGTGGAGTGGGATGGTGGTGTCGGTGGGTGATTGTCCAGTAGCAAGGCTGTGTATTAAATTGATGGAGAATGAAAGATGCTGATGTTTTTTTTACAATCTCAAAATTATTATTATATAAAGAAGGCAGTAGCACTTAAAAATTGTGATGGCTTCTCAAATACCAGAATTATTTTGGAGAGGGAACAAGTTGGAGAAAACATTGGAATTAAAAGTTAACGACTCGACAATAGGCATAATATCGTATTGTTGTTTGGGCGACGGAGGTCGGTGGTCGAGAACGACCACTCAGTGGGCGAAAGCTACGTCGTCTTCCCACCAATCTCCCCGAATTGTAGGCCGTCACTCCGGAAATTCCGTGGAGCTGGGCGGGTCGCTGAAACCGACCGTGGACGCCATAATCTCAAACCGCGTTAGCGTAGGAATCTGTTTGGTTCTAAAACCAAATTTTAACCTATTAACTACGCGATTTCGACTAACCGGGAAACAACGCCCCTCAGGCATGTCCTTGCTCGACCGGGTCACTCTACCGCTGCGGTACGAGTTTCAACACCGACTACAACTAGGTTCGGGTGAAAACCGAGTGGAAACCTGCCAAAGCCCGGCCGGCTGGAATGAACGGATTATCAGGGATGAAAACCCGCCTTATACTCAGACCAAGGAACCAAGCTAGACCAATGTAAAAGGGATAGAAACGGATTGGGAACAATTTCTAATAAAATTTATTACCACAGTAAAATAAGACAAGGCAAGACTGACGATCATATGTAAGCAGGGAAATATTTACAATAAGCAAAAAACAATTACTTATTAGACGACCCACACGCAGACACACACACACACAAAAAGAAACCCCAGAGCTTTATTTTGAACCCTCGCAGCCATGAAGAGAGACAAGCTGGGGGTCAGAGTTCGTGGGTACCTGGTCGTCGAAGGAAAGGAGGTACTCTGTAATGCATCACCTGCCAAAGGTCCGTCGGTTTGGTCCCAGTCGCACAGGTGGACTTGTGGCTCGTGGCAGAACTCGCGTGGCGAATAAGTCGGGGGTCCACAAACTCCTCATCCCGTAAACGGCCACTGTGAAGATGACCAGACTGCTTCAAGCCACCGTGAAACAAAAACTGCCTGAACCCCAACCACCGTGAAAACTCCTGGTCCAACCACCGGTGAAAACTCCTCTCCACTGAACTCTCCGCTGAGAGAATCGCGTCGTAACTTTTATAGGACCTCCCTCAGCGGGAGGGCCTGGGTGAATGACGTCGACTGTTCGCCGATTGAACGGTGCTTCCATGTGTCCCCCTTTCTGGGCGGGGGTTTCGGCCATACAGGAAGCTCGCCCAACTCACATAGTGGCGGACTTCGCCCAAGAAGGTATCGTCACAAAGATTTTGCCAATCGAAACAGCGAGTACGCCCGGTTGGGCGTGAAGCGCTTGTTCAGTGGTTTGCCGGTTTGTTTGTTTGGATGGTCTTAGATGGTTTTGTTTGGATGTTTCGTTGGAGATGTAAAGATAATAACATACCTAAAGGACATCGCACAACACCTGTTGAATTCTCCCACTAACAAAAGGAAGGGAACCTGTCTCACATGTACTTTAACGGATAACTGGACTTTTTGGGGACTGTATGTTGAATGCAAATGGTTTCCAGATCGTAACAGCATAAGAAGAATCATCATCTATAAATTTGTCTGTGACCCAACATGTCCTGCTTCGGTGTTCCCTGTAAGGAAGGATTTTCTCAGGTTATAACTCTTCTGCAGTTTACATTGGAGAACTGAATGGTCTTGTGGTCCTGGGTTAGATTTCCTTACAATTTGACAAACTATGCCTTGTCGACTGTGATTAACGATTTGGTTTGGATGTAGAGGGTAATATGGTCGTTGGTGTGTGTGTGTGATTGGAACCGTAGACCTTCCAATTCTTGTTTCCTCTAGAGACAACCCGAGGTTTTGGTGACGTGGTGGAGTGCAACGGCTGGACTGACTCCTGGCTCTTTGGATCTTGTCCAGAACCGTGCTCTTTGGCCTGTTAGATGGAACCCTCTTATGTGTGTCAACTTGAAAGACAGATGGCGTAGCCAAGCTAAGATGGAAGAACTCTGGTCTTGAAGATCGCATGAAATGTTCGTTGCCTTATTAAAGCAAGCGTACAAATGCATGAGCATAAAATTGATACCCAGTGCTTCCAAGAATTGGACCTACGCTTTTGAAAGTTTGATGTGTGTCCTGAGCTACCAACAAAACGTGTTGCTTTGTTCAAAAGCAAAGTAAATTTGCTGCGACCCGTACCACAAAAAGCATCATTGTAATGCACGATGGTCCTTTGTAGCTAAAAAAAGGTAAGTCTACAGGTTTACATGTTTTCCTTCTAGCCTCACTTTGAACTTATTTTGTGTTCTCTCAGGGCTGTTTGTATGCACAGCGCATAGATTTTTTTTACCTGTATGATTAGTTTATTCTATGATTTCTGTGAACGGAACTCAATAGACTTTTTGAATAGTTCATTGTATAAAGCTGAGGATGGAGCATCTGGATGGTCCATACCGTGAGTTTCTGAGATCCACTTCCAAGGCTGGATATCAAACACACCAGGCCGGCACCTACCCTCACACTTCGACGGAAACCCCTGTGTTTGGAATTGATTTGATCATGATTGTTACACTTAAAGAAATAATAAAACTTATTTAACGCCTGCTTTGTAATTGTCTTTTTGCTGGTCATATGATGAATTCCATCACTAGATTAATTGACATCAGCTGGTTTGAATAGGGTAAATACTTTAACTGGGTATTCTTTCTTCAATGCTTTTATATTATAATTATTTTCCTCAATCTAAGTTGCATAATAGGAGTACAATTTTGAACACCCATATGTATTTGATCTTGGTTACATTTGTCCCGTCTATCAAGTGGTGATTGGTGATAATGTGATTAAATCAACGATAAGTGGAGCCTGAATTATTATCCAGTCATCAAACACTTGCATGGATGCTCTTTCTTTGGATCCATGGCTCCTGCACAGCCCACATACTAGCACTCACCTGGCCGAAATTCGTAAATATCTTACTGAAATGAGAGGCGGGCAGCATACATGGTCTTATTTTGGACTGACGAAGCAAACCGCGTGTGGTGAAAATCGCGTCTTGGTTGAACAGCAATGAGTAAGAATGGGAACACTGTCTGATTCTGGTTTCAACCTTCGGGACTGCCTTTCTAAGGTAGACGGTAGTATATCCAACATTTAACAGGTCCGAGTTGTACGATTCTTTGGTGGGTTTAAGATTACGTATACATACAAGACATGGCCAAAAGTATGAAGGACCCCCATCTAAATTTGTGGATCGGCTATTCAGCCACACCCATGTGACGGTGTTATAAAAATGAGCACACCAGCCAATGCAATCTCATAGACCAAATTGGCAGAAGAATGGGCGTATTGAAGAGCTCATGACTTCACAAGAGCACCGCACGGATCATCAATTCCAAGTCAGTTCCTCAAATTTTCTCTGCCTGCTAGAGCTGCCCCAGTCAACCATAAAGTGCTGTATCAAGGAGCAACAACAGTTCAGCCAAACAAAAGTGGTCGGCCAACACAAAGCTCACAGAACGGAACCGCAGAGTGCTGAAAGCGTGTAAGCGTGGAAAAATTATTGTTGTTCAACACTACACTGAGTTCCAGACGCCCTCTGGAAGCAAGTCAGCCACAGCACAGTTTGTAGAGAGCTTCCATAAATGGGTTCCATGGCTGAGCAGCACACGAAGCCACTCACCAAGTGCAAATCAGCATCGGCTGGAAGTGGTGTAATCTCACCGCCTATTGGACCTGGAGCAGTGGAACCGTATCCTGTATTGATAAATCACGTTCGCCATCTGGCAGTTCGACAGACGAATCTGGGTTGGGCAGATGCCGGAGACACGCTACACCTGCCTCAATGCATAATGCCAACAGTAGATTGGTGAGGAGAGTAGAGGATATGGGCTTCTGAGGCACCATGCAAATATGGGAAAATTCTGAATAAAACGCCGACGGGAAAAAGCCCAATAGAGACGGATTTCCTCCCCTCGGGCCCCTATGTTCCATACAATGATGGGGAAACCTTTCTGACTCAAGGGCATCAAGTCAAAAGAGGAGAATGATTTTCCCGTCCCCTGCACCTTGGCCGGGACTCAAGGCTCATCAAAGTTCAAAGAGGAGAATGATTTTCTTCTCCTCCAGCTCCCCCCCCCCCCCGCCCGACTCTGACTAAGGCCCATCAGGTCAAAAGAAGGAGGCTGAATCTCTGTCCCATGAACAAATGTTAAACTGAGAACTTACTGATTAAAGCACTTTTCCTTTATATTTTCGGTCCACCGGAGTGATCCATGAATTTGTTCTGTTCTACTCCGAGGTATGAAATAATTTTTTCCTAATAACATTCATCACCATTGAGTATATCAAAGATATTTTAGCAACTTAGTCTTTGTTTAAATGTTTTTGTTGAGCAGAAATAAATGATAAATGTCTCTTACTGCTTTGTTTTGACCAAGTTCTGAGCCACAACATTATTTTCATAAGCCACGCCACTTTTCCTAAGCCCCACCCAATTTTTGTTAAAGTCACGGCCCACTTCCTAGCCCTGCCACTTTGTTGAGGAACCACCTACTCTACAATATTCCAGTTAATCCTGACCCAAGGCTTTCCTGGAATTGACCAGGGAATTTCCAAGGAAACCACACCCACCAGTCTTCTATAATAAAGGCCTTGAACCTAACTGAATTAACATATGTTAATATTTATGAGAAGGAACTGCTGTGCTGAGCTAGTGGATGACTTTGGAGTTCTACTAACTTTATGGAACTAAACCTTCAAGTTGCATGAACTGGTCAAACTCTTATCTATTGAGGTAAAGATTTCCTTTTCCTATTTACAGTTTGATTACAGCATATAATCATTTAATAACTTAAATCACTTAATTAATATTTCTCTCACAGGAAATTGTATCAGAAATACAAAAGTGAAAAACTGCTTTTTTTCCAACAACTTGGGGCGTAAAATTGGGTTGGTTTGGTTGAAGACCTTACATGGGACCAGAACCCACAGAAACGAGCTGCCGACCCTGATGACCCAATCCAAAAAGAGTTATTCCTTGAGACCCGCAAAATCCTGAAAAAGAAGTTTTACATCGATGGGTACTCATTGTGAGTTATCAAGACAATACGCCACTGAACAAGTTAATACCCTTGATGAGGGCCAGAATACAGTTTTACCCAAGAAGACTCACAAATTTTCAGAAAAAATTTTGAAAAAAATGGGAATTTCCTTGATGATCCACAGTTGTACTAAATTGTAGATCTATCACCGAAACCCATAAAAATTGGAAAAAAATGGGTTTTCCTTGATGATCCACAGTTATACTATGTGAGACTTATTGGCCAGAAACCCACCAATATTTCTGGAAATTGTAGTTACCACGTTGGTAGATGGTTATATTTTTGGAGGACTTGAAATGGTGGGTCTGGCTTTGAATAACTCACAATAGTGAATACATTCTTGGAAACTCAACAGGAATGTGGTTATACCTTGGAGAACTTGGGTTTATTTTGGAGACCTTGAAATGTGGTTTCTAACCAAAGAAGACTCTCGGTGGGATCGAAAACCTATCGATGTGTTCTTTGTTGGATGGTGCTTGATGAAGAGCAACATCCAGAAAGTTCTGGGAAGTAAGTGCAGGAAAGTTTCTTACTCCCCCTTCACTTGTCAAAACCTGAAAGCCTTAAAAGACAGAATTGGAAGAAGAGGAAAAAAAACAATTAAAAAAATATATTGTTAGTTCTGGGAAGAAGTGGCAGGAAAGTTTTTACTCCCCCTTTCTACTTATCAAACCTGAAAGCCTTAAAAGACAGAATTGGAAGGAAGAAAAAATATATTTATTCTGGGAAGAGTGCAGGAAAATTCTACTCCCCTGTTCTATTTCAATAAAACCTGAAAGCCTTAAAAGACAGAAAATGAAGAGAGAAAAAACAAACAAAAAAACCAAGATATGTTGGGTTAGGGGTTGGGTTGGGGTGGGGCTTTGTGAAACAGACAAGGGGCCCTTTTGAACAGGCCCCAAGCACATCCGACCTCAGGCTGTGGAGCCGCCTCACCCTGAAATACTGAACTGACTTTGCTATGTGCCCTTTTTTCCACCGAGTCCATCAGTCCTGGGCCATGGTTTAGTGTAAAAATGTATAAGGATAAGAGTTAAGGTAAAATTGTAAATGAGTTTCTCACCCCTGCATGTGTGTCAAGCGCCGGCAATTATTGAATCGTCTGTATGAGTGGGTTTGTTTAGTTAGTTTACTCAGCCCGTAGGTTATTTATTTTTGGACAGAAGACGAATATCACTAAATGTCCGCACTCAAGGTGATCCGAAGAGTAAAAACGAACTAGGGGAAACTTACACATGATGGCAACACAAATATTCGAAAAGACGCGGGACGAGTCGTAAAAGGGGAGGGGGTAGTGTTACGGGCTGTGGGAAATTCGCAGAACACCAATAGGTTCCTTAGTCTCAGTTATGCGATAAGTCCGTGTTCATGTTAGATTTCCCCACCGTTGTTTAATGGGAATATTCGTGTCAACCCGGGCTTGTGATCTTTGAGTTAGCCGTTTTTCTTTACTATCGTTATTTTGGAGCGCAACCACAACGCCAGCCAAAATCCCTTCTCCACCACGCAACGCCGACCAACCACTTTCTCCACCACGCCACCAGACAGCCCACACACCTCCACGCACCACCTGTGAGCCACCACCACGTCAACTCACCTTCTCCACGCACCCCACCAACCACACGTCACCGCCAACCACCCTCTCACACCGCCTCATAACGACGACATCTCCCACCACTTCCTAAACGCGCATCTCCCCACCCGAATAACATCGCCTCACCTTCATCCCCGAGCGACGCCAATCTTTGCAACAAGAGCCGCGGCGAGTCCCCAGCAAACAGCGCGCTGCAAACAGACGCGGGGGTTTCTTTGTTGGCAAGCGCGGTGAATTTCACGGCACGTCCGCTCTGTGAATAGCTTCGCCTCGGAATCAGATTCAGCAGGAGAAAAAGGGACGGGGCCCTGTGGGAAGGTCGGAGGGCGGAGGTCAGATCTCGGTCTCACCAACCCTTAAAAACGGCGCGCAGAGCCGCAAGCCGAGAGTCTGGAGGCGGTCGTGAAGTCTGGAAGTCGGAAGACACAGGCGGGCGAAGTCCAGGGGAGCGGAGGACACGTGAGACGGAAGAGCGTGGCTCCAGCCTGCTGTGCTGCGCAGAACTGCGGTTCGGTGGGGAGAGCCGGAGAGAGCTCGCCAGCCGCGCCAAACGGTCTGAGGTGATCGAGCTTCGGGAAAACAGTCCGACGTTGCTGAGAACGACGGGTTCTTTACAAAGAGGCATCCTTGAAAAGAGCATCAAAAACCCGTTCGTTCCTATCAGCGCGTCCCTGGCTGAGGCCCGATCACCCGGCCGCTTGGCAAGGCCTGGGTGCAACCGCGGTTCCGCCTAGCTGCCGTGGGGGAAGGAGCGTCGGGGTTGCCCCATCGAGGCACCACGAGGTGGGGGTAACCTCAAACGGTCTCTGGAACTCCTTGGTCACAAGCTCCACGTTAAAGCCCTACGGGCCCAGTCTGACCCTGTCTTTGAGGGGGTCTTATCTTGTTTCTTCTTTGAATGAATGTTGGTGGCGCTGAGTCCAATAAGTAGAACCTGTTAAGTGCTTGTGAAATAATAAATAATAAACGGTTGTAGTGCTTGCCTTGTTTATGTCTTGTCCCTTCCACGACCAATTCCATTGCTTCTCTGTTTACGTGGCATGTATAGTAGTTTTTGCCATACCTGATGCATCGACTGCATACGTGTGTTTATACATAATGTCCTTCTGTGAATGTTAACCGTTCGTCGTGTCCTCTTTCCCCATTGAAAACGCACCGCCGTAAATTGCTCTCGGAATAATAAGCGGAGCTTTTAATACAGATAAGAAGAATGGTCAACGAGGCTGGCGATAATACACCCGCTCGGTTATCCCAGAGCAGAACGAACCGCTTAAGCGGTTCGTGTCCAAAGCAGGCCTTCGTTGATGTACGGTCTGGTCGTCTGCCCGACGAATACTTAGGTAATATCGAAATTCGGCGATTGACCTGTGCGCGCGTAGAAGGTGTTGAACTAGCGTGGGTGCGCTGGGCACCCCCGTGGACTGGTTTTTTCGGCGTTGTTCCGGAAAGTCGGCGAACTGGAATTGGTCCGACCCAGGTGGCGAGACGGCCACTCAATTGGCTAAAGCGGCTGTTCGCCACCTAGGGCAAGGCGGCAAATTCGTAACAATAATACTCCATCATCATTATTTTTCATGTCCATGGGTTTCTCAAATACTTTGATTCATCCCTCACGTTGAACCTGTCTTCCATCTTTTGTGAGAAGAACACATTAATCTGGGGGTTTTTAAAGGAGTTGAACAGACTCAAGAAACCTTATTCATCATTAAATATCAATACCTTTTCTTGAATCAAGATGAAATATTGCTGGTTGTTCTGTTGGAGAGTCCTGCTTTTGGTTTTTGAATCCGCTGAATATCATTGTTTTGAAGAGCATTCACAATATAATCAGGGGTTTGATTCATCTTTCAGTTGTTGAAATAATCCTTCAAATCATCAAAAGCTCCTATAGATGCCCTAAATTCTTCCTCCGTCATTTTGGCTGAAAAATTTTTCAACATTGAACTTTTTTCGGATAATATCTAATGTGGGAAACTGTGGAAACATCTATAATTTTTTCTTGGGAAGTTTTTTTAAAAGTGTTTTTAAAAATTTCTCTTGTTTTCTTCAAATGCTATATTCAACCCTTTAGTTTTCTGTCTGCGTTTCTTCTTTATGTCTTCCTGTTGTTACAACTTTTTGAAAACCTAACTCTTGAGGTTCCTTAAATCTCTGTCTTTTCTTTCGCATTCCATTTATTATTGGAAATATTTTATGATTGTAAAGATCCAAGGGAAATTTTCCTTTTCTTCATCATTAAAGTAAGATATGTTCAAAATAAATCCTTTTCTTTAAAATATTTTAATCATCCTTTATTAACATTAATACGATTGCTAATTTCTTCTTCACTAAATACTTGTATTCTGTTTTCATACGTTTGGCATTGAGTTTCTTATCAACATCAAAACCGAAATGATAAAATCTTACCACCGCTTCAGTTGTTTAAAATAGTTTGTCTCATTCATTCTGGATGTAGTTTCTAATATCGCCACGGAGACCACAGAATTTTAGTTTCCTTTACTCTCTTACAATGTGAAATATTTTGGTTGTACTAAGAAACCTCAATATTTGAACCTTCATTCCTCAATCGCATATGTTCCTCTACTGATATAGTAATAATCTTCACCTACTTCTCCAAGGTCTTATTGCTCTCGTTGTTTAGAACATGTGTATCACGGGAGTGTTTTTTAAAGTAAATTTCAATATTCTCAATTTGTACTATCAGAAAACCTTGAATATTTATGAAAGTGTTTTCCAGAAGCAGATTTACCCAACAAGATTTATAATCATAGTTGTCATTTAATGATAGTAATTGTTATTAAAATAAAAAATACTGAAACGCAAAAGAAACTTACACCGTTTAAACCTTCAAATATCAACAATAACTGCGTGAGTTAATGTGTGAACAATATGTGTCCTCAACTGTCAGAACAAACCCGTCACAGGATGGTCACTTGACCTCAGGGTTCACTTCATGAGCACAGCTGTTGAAACAGCGTTTTGACTGTCAGTGATTAGCCAAGGGGTACGATGATTTTAATGAGCTGCAACGTGATGTCTTGAATATTGCTTTTAAAAAAGGCCAGTGCAAAATGGGCATTTCGATAAAACGCCACGGATTGTCAAGAGGAATCAACGGCAGCGTGCCTTGGGCATACTGCAAGGCGGATTAGCTAACCCGTGAGTGGCACGTTCGCCTTGGCTTTCACACCAGACGATAATCGGCCCTGGTGAACAGAGACCACCCTCCACAACTCTGCAGAATCAGACCTCGATCAGGGAGGCAAGAGTCCCACTGCAAGCCAGGACAGGCAGATGGTCCTAAAGGTCCAGATGGCTTTCAGACATTGAAGAGACTGAGTGGGACATAGAAATCCCAGCAGCAATCCACCAAAGACTGGTAGGCATATGTGCCGACGATGCACTGCCTGTATCCAAAAACCAATGGTGGCCACACACGCTATTGAAGGGATGACATTGCACCCTGTGCTGTTCTGTAGAACAAACTTAATGGATGGTGGATCTGGTCAAAACTGAACATGTCATCAATAAATGCCAATGTTCAATTACAATTGTTGGT
>CM068957.1:29011170-29016736 GCA_035128595.1 Eptatretus atami
TCCCACCAATCTCCCCGGAATTGTAGGCCGTCACTCCGGATAATTCCGTGAGCTGGCGGGTCGCTGAACCGACCGTGGACGCCAATATCTCAACCGCGTAGCGTAGGATCTGTTTGTCTAAAACCAATTTACCTAATTAACTACGCGATTTCGACTACCGGGGAAACAACGCCCTCGGCATGTCTTGCTCGAACCGGGTCACTCTACCGACTGCGGTAGAGTTTCAACCACCGACTACCAACTCAGGTTCGGGTGCAACCGAGTGGAAACTGCCAAAGCCGTGCCGGCTGGAATGAACGGATTATCAGGGATGAAACCCCGCCTTATACTCAGACCAGGACCATGCTAGACCAATGTAAGAAGGGATAGAAACGGATTGGGAACATTTCTAATAAATTTATTAACAGTAAAATAAAGACAAAGGCAAGACTTGACGTCAATATGTAAGCAGGGAAATATTTACAATAAGCAAAAACAATTCTACTTATAGACGAGCCCACACGCAGACACACACACACACAAAAAGAAACCCCAGAGTCTTTATTTGACCCTCGCAGCCATGAAGAGAGACAAGCTGGGGGTCAGAGTTCGTGGGTACCTGGTCGTCGAAGGAAAAGGAGTACTCTGTAATGCATCACCTGCCAAAGGTCGTCGGTTTGGTCCCAGTCGCACGTGTGGGACTTGTGGCTCGTGGCAGAACTCGCGTGGCGAATAGTCGGGGTCCACAGAACTCCTCTCCCCGTAACGGCCACTGTGAAGAATGAACCAGACTGCTCACAGCCACCGTGAACAAAAACTGCCTGACCCAACCACCGTGAAAACTCCTGGTCCAACCACCGTGAAAACTCCTCTCCACTGAACTCTCCGCTGAGGATCGCGTCGTAACTTTTATGGACCTCCCTCAGCGGGGAGGGGCCTTGGTGAAACTGACGTCACTGTTCGCCCCGATTGGACGGGGCTTCCATGTGTCCCCCCTTTCTGGGCGGGGTTTCGGCCATACCAGGAAGCTCGCCCACTCCACATGTGCGGACTCGCCCAAAAAGGTACGTCACAAAGATTTTGCCTCGAAACAGCGAGTCGCCGGTTGGGCGGGTGAAGCGCTTGTTCAGTGGTGTTGGCGGTTTGTTTGTTGGATGGTCTTAGATGGTTTGTTGGATGTTTCGTTGGATGTAAAGATTTAATAACATACCTAAAAGGACATCGCAACACACACCTTTGATTCTCCCACTAGACAAAAGGAAGGGACCTGTCTCACATGTACTTAACGGGATAACTGACTTTTGGGACCTGTATGTTGAATGCAAATGGTTTCCAGATCCGTAACAGCATTAAGAAGAATCATCATCTATAATTTGTCTGTGACCCAACATGTCTGCTTCGGTGTCTCCTGTAAAGGAAGGATTTTCTCAGGTTATCCTCATTCTGCAGTTACATTGGAGAACTTGAAATAGGTCTTGTGGTCCTGGGTTAATTTCCTTACAATTTGACAAACTATGCCATTGTGACTGTGATTTACGATTGTTTGGATTGTCAGAGGGTAATATGGTCGTTGGTGTGTGTGTGTGATTGACCGAGACCTTCCATTCTTGTTTCCTCTAGAGACAACCCGAGGTTGGTGACGGTGGTGGAGTGCACGGCTGGACTGACTCTCTGGCTCTGGCATCTTGTCATGAACCTGCTCTTTGGCCTGTTAGATGGACCCTCTTATGTGTTGTCAACTTGAAGGACAGATGGCGTAGCCAAGCTAAGATGGAAGAACTCTGGTCTTGAAGATCGCCATGAAATGTTCGTTGCCTTATTAAGCAAGCCGTACCAAATGCAGAGCATAATTGATCACCCAGTGCTTCCAAGAATTGACCTCTTTTTGAAGTTGTGATGTTGTGTCCTGAGCTACCAACAACGTTGTTGCTTGTTCAAAAGCAAAAGTAATTTGCTGCGACCGAGTCCACAAAATGCAATCATTGTATGCATCGATGGTCTTTGTGAGCTAAAAAGGTAAGATTTACTACAGTTGATAACATTGATATTTCCTTCATGTCCCATCACTATTGAACTTATTTTGTGCTTCTCTCAAGGGCTTGTTTGTTGCACAGGCATACAGATTTTTTTTTACCGTATTGATTAGTTTATTCTATGATTTCTGTGACTGAACTTCAATAGACCTGTTTGAATTAGTTCATTGTATAAAGCTGAGGATAGGCAATGCATTGATGGTCCAGGTACCAGGTAGAAGTATTCTGAGATCACACTTCCAAAGGCTGGATTATTCAAAACACACCACACCTACCCCCTCACCTGACCTCGGAAACCCCCTGTGTTGGAATTTAGATTTGATCATGATTGTTACACTTAAAAGAAAAATAATAAACTTATTTAAGCCTGCTTTGTAATTGTCTTTTGCTGGTCATATGATCATCATCTATTAATTGACATCAGCTGGTTTGGAATAGGGTAATACATTTTAACTTGGGTACTTCTTTCTTCAAATTGCTTTTATCTTTATAATTATTTTCTCAATCTAAGTTGCATAATAGGAGTAAACATAATTTTTTGAACATCCCATATGTATTTGATTTGGTTACATTTGTCCCCTCTAATTCAAGTGTGATTGGTGATAATGTGATTAAATCAAACGATAAGTGGAGCCTGATTATTATCCGAGTCCATCAACACTTGCATGGATGCTCTTCTTTGGACCATGGCTCACTGCACAGCCCACATACCTAGCATCACACTGGCACTGAAATTCGTAAATAATCTTACTTGTATGAGAGGCGGGCAGAACATCTTTTTGGACTGACGGAAGCAACCGGCGTGTGGTGAAAATCGCTCTTGGTTGAACAGCATAGTAAGAATGGAACACTGTCTGATCTGGTTTTCAAACCCTTGAGACTGCCTTTCTAAGGTAGACGTAGGTATACCAAACATTTACCAGGTCCGATTGTACGATTCTTTGGTGGGTTTAAGAATTCGTATACATACAAGACATGGCCAAAAGTATGAGGACACCCCATCTAATTTGTGGATTCGGCTATTTCAGCCACACCCAATGCTGACAGGTGTATAAAATGAAGCACACAGCCAAGCAATCTCCATAGACAAACATTGGCAGAAGAATGGGCCGTATTGAAGAGCTCAGTGACTTTCAACATGGCACCGTCACAGGATGCCATCATTCCAAGTCAGTTCCTCAAATTTCTGCCCTGCTAGAGCTGCCCCAGTCAACCATAAGTGCTGTTATCAAGGAGCAACAACAGTTCAGCCACAAAGTGGTCGGCCACACAAGCTCACAGAACGGGACCGCAGAGTGCTGAAGCGTGTAGCGTGGAAAAATTATTGTTGGTTGCAACACTCACAACTGAGTTCCAGACTGCCTCTGGAAGCAACGTCAGCACAAGCACAGTTTGTAGAGAGCTTCATGAAATGGGTTTCCATGGCTGAGCAGCCACACACAAGCCCAACATCACCAAGTGCAATGCCAAGCATCGGCTGGAGTGGTGTAAATCTCACCGCCTATTGGACTCTGGAGCAGTGGAAACGCGTTATCCTGATTGATGAATCACGCTTCGCCATCTGGCAGTCCGACAGACGAATCTGGGTTTGGCAGATGCCCGGAGAACGCTACCTGCCCAAATGCATAATGCCAACAGTAAAGTTTGGTGGAGGAGAGTAGAGGATAAATGGGGCTTCTGAGGCATCCATGCAAATGAATGGGGAAAATTCTGAATAAACCCCGAAAAAGCCCAAAATAGGAGACGGATTCCTCCCCCTCCCATACAAATGAATGGGGAAACCTTTCTGACTCAAGGCCCATCAAGTCAAAAGAGGAGAATGATTTTCTCTGCCCCCCCCCACCCCCACTCAAGGCTCATCAAGTCAAAGAGGAAGAATGATTTTCTCCAGCCCCCCCCCCCCCCCCCGACTCTGACTCAAGGCCATCAGGTCAAAAGAGGAGGCTGATTCTGTCCATTGAACAAATGTTAAACTGAGACTTACTGATTAAAGCACTTTTTTCCTTTTATATTTTCATTCCACTCGGAGTGATCCAATGAATATTTGTTCATGTTCTACTCGAGGTAATAAATAAATTTTTTCCTATAACATTCATCACCATTGAGTATATTCAAAGATTATTTTAGAACTTAGTTCTTGGTTTAAATGTTTTTGTTGAGCAGAAATAAATGATAAATGTCTCTTAATGCTCTTGTTTGACCACGTCCTCCTGAGCCACACATTATTTTTCATAAGCCAGCCCACTTTTCCTAAGCCCCACCAATTTTTGTTAAGTCACGCCCACTTTTCCTAAGCCCTGCCCACTTTTGTGAGGACCACCTACTCTTACATCATTTCCAGTTAATCTCTGACTCACAAGGCTTTCCTGGAATTGACCAGGGAATTTCAAAAAGAAACAACACCCACCAGTCTTTCTATATAAAGGCTTGAAACCTAGACTGAATTTAAACATATTTTTTATTTTTACTGAGAATGGACTGCTGTGCTGAGCTTGAGTGGGATGACTTGGAGTTCTACTACTTGTATGGAACTAAACCTTCAAGTTGATGAACTGGATTCAAACCTCTTATCTATTGAGGTAAATTTTCTTTTCTCTATTTACAGTTTGATTCAGCATATAATCATTTAATAATTAAATCACTTAATTAATATTTTCTCTCACAGAAATTGTATCAGAAATACAAAATGAAAATACTGCTTTTTCCACAACTTGGGCGTAATTGTTGGTTTGGTTGAAGACCTTATGAGCGACCAAGACCCACAGAACGAGCTCGACCCTGATGACCCAACCAAAGTTATTTCCTTGGAGACCGCAAAATCCTGAAAAAGAGTTTTACATCGATGGTACTCATTGTGAGTTATCAAGACAATACCCACTGAACAAGTTATACCTTGATGAGCCAGAATACAAGTTTTACCAAGAAGACCTCACAAATTTCAGAATTTTGAAAAATGGAGATTTCCTTGATGATCCACAGTTGTACTATGTGAGATCTATCACCGAAACCCATAAAAATTGGAAAAATGGAGTTTTCTTGATGATCCACAGTTATACTATGTGAGACTTATTGCAGAAACCCACAATATTTCTGGAAATTGTAGTTCCACGTTGGATAGATGGTTATATTTTTGGAGACTTGAAATGTGGTTCTGGCTTGATACTCACAATGTGATACATATCTGGAAACTCAACAGGAATGTGGTTATACCTTGGAGACTTGGTTTATTTTGGAGACTTGAAATGTGGTTCCTACCAAAGAAGACTCTCGGGATCGAAACCTATCGATGTGGTTCTTTGTTGGATGGTGCTTGATGAGAGCAACATCCAGAAAGTTCTGGGGAGAAAGTGCAGAAAGTTCTTACTCCCCTTTCTACTTGGTCCAACCTGAAAGCCTTAAAAGACAGAATTGGAAGAAGAAGGAAAAAAAACATTAAAAAAAATATATTGTTAGTTTCTGGGAAGAAAGTGCAGGAAAGTTTTTTACTCCCCTTTCTACTTTATCAAACTGAAAGCCTTAAAAGACAGAATTGGAAGGAGAAAAAAATAAAAAAT
>CM068957.1:29040284-29050852 GCA_035128595.1 Eptatretus atami
CCCAAGCTTCTCCCAAAATTTATTTTTATTTTTTAAACAGTACAGCGAAGCCAGTCATTGGCTTGAAGAGTTATGGCCAGTGAAAGATCACATTATGCTGTTTGAAGTCCCTCATTCTTGCGGGATTGGCCGGGGGGAAGTTTGGCTCAAGTCTTTCATGAACCGGCTGGTCAAGCATGACGTTCGACTAAGGTTTGGACAGGAATTTGAAATTTGCCCAGGGTGCTGGCAATCGCTTGACTTCACGAACACCATGGGATCTTTAACATCGACCAACTAACGTCGGTGATGGGACACGCAGTTTAACGACCATCAGAAGGACGGCACAAGCATCGATTCAACCAGTTTGTAAAACTACCGGCTAGTGAGTTTATAGCTGGGTCTTTGATTCGAACCAGGCTAAAAAAATAACCCCCGTTTGGGGTGACGGTCATTTGCTCGTATAATACCAACAAGTTCTCAATGTTCTAGTTCAGGTATAACCGCTGAAACAGTCCAAACTAACCGTTTAGATTGAAATAGTTCACAGAGATACACTAGGATAATACTACTAATCTTCTTCTTCTTCTTCTTTCGGCTGCTCCCGTTAGGGGTCGCCACAGCGGATCATGCATATGATCCGCATAGTGATTTGGCACATGTTTTACACCGATGCCCTTCCTGACGCAACCCTGGTCGCCTCTTACGACACAGGGATCTGGTACACCTATTTTAACCGGGGTATACACCGGCCCCAGTACACTGGTACTGCATGGTTCGCCGACGCTCGGGTAAGGATGGACAGCTGAGTCGACCCCTGGTGTTTACGCGATCTTGGTATATACATATATACACTACATACATATATTTAGTGTGTATATTATATACATACATATACATAGCATATATGCGCGTATATAGTATATATAATATATTATAAATTACATATATATATATATAATATTATAATATATTATTATATTATATACTTATGGCCTCAACGGGGCTTGAACTCAAGGACTTTTGAGGTCCGAAGCGCTGCCTAACACTGCGCCAACACCAGTGCCTATATAATAATACTACTAAGTGACATAATTAATTAAGATATGTATGGTTCATTTAGTACCCGGATCAACACATCAGAACACCAGTAAGTGCAATACGTGGTTTTCGGTCCGTCCACTCTCTGTGGACATTTCACTTCCGGTTGTAGAAAAAAACGAAAAAATAGGCTTAGCTCTCGGAGATTATGATATCCTGTAGATTATTCACACTGATATATATGCAACTTTCAGATTGAAAATTGGTCAATATTTATAGAGATATTGAGTTTGGAAAAAAGTCGTTAGAGCAAGCAATTCATTAATTATTAATTCCACAGAGTTTCGTGACACTGCACAAAGTAAACATGTCAGGTATGAAAAACATTTTGTATGCCAGATTCATTAATTATTAATTATGAATGTACTCATTGATATATTAATCAGAAGCCCGAAGCATGTAGCATTATTTATCACTTATCCGCCTCATCCGGAGATCGCGTGGCTCGCCCCACAGCCTGCAGCCCGGTTCCGCCGGTGATGATGTTAGATATCGGCACGATCAGAGAGCCTGCGATTATCCCTGCTGATGCACTGAATGATGCAATCATTCGCCAAAGATATTCGTTGTCAAGATGTTGCGTGATTAAATCCCAATACAGTCACTCGAATTTTATACCGCCGACATACTTCTTAACAATCACCTTCGCCCCAGAAACCACAGTCATTCTGAACCACGCTGGCACTGCTCAGACGGCCATGGACCGGACACTGTGCGTTCTATACCAGTTTGGTTAAATCAGATGACCTGTCGGGCATTTGCTAGGCGTGTCGCACGGGCTACGATAATTTATATTTGAGATGAGTAAATGCCGACGTTACATTTCGGGTTTTGAAACTGTCTGTGCACCTTCGCGGAAATGTATAATAATAAGGCTAAAAATGTTTTGTATTTATATTTATCGTTTGTCATTACTCTCCGTTCACGCTGTCCTTCTTTGCGAATCGCAGTCGGGCGTTTTTTGAGCCAGATCTTCCAGACACGTGCGATCAATACGCGGAAGGGACAGTTCAAAAATCTGTGCTCGGTTAGATACAAGATGAATATTTTTTACTATATCCATAATCATAAACACAGTTGCCGAATATCTTGTAGAATGGCAGAGCTAATAGGTTTTGAAAATGCGATTTTTATAACTTACGGTGGACCGTCGTCTCTACCTTGGCGAAAACGGGACAGAAAGTATATCGGTTGTGCAAGCACTCATCGACTCTACTCCATAATACTAGAGTTTCATCAAGAATCGAGGAGAAGAAATAATTGTGTGGCGGGCGTGTAATATCGAGCAGGACATTTGGGTCTGGACTCTTTGATATAAGGTCAGTAGCGGGAAAGAACGGTAGAGATGACCTAAAAAGCAAAAGTAGCACTGAAAGCAGCTGCCGACGCATGGATCGACAAACTTAAAACTTATAAGATAGATTTAATACTTTATTTATTTGCTTCAACACATACTGTGAGGTATAAAGGCTGCTGCTGTGATTTTGTTTTGTTTATGAGCTTGGTGCTGTTATAATTGAGGATCTATATTAAAGAAAGTTATTTTTAAAAGTTACAAAAGAGAAAAGGTTCTAATTGGAGGCCACGTTTGCCGAGCAGCCTGTCAGACTGCAGAGTTACCTGCGGCCGGTGGCCTCAGAACCAGAAGTTGGTAAAGGTCCGGGGAGTTCCCTCGTGATAAACCCAAGACAGATCCATAGAAATATATTGTAAGGTTTAAAAAAGTTATTACAAAATGCATGGCAATGTCTGGTCTGCGAACATTTCAGCTATTTTTGCTTCTCCTCCCTGATTACTGGGCCAATTGAAAACGAGTCAGAGCTGCTCAGATCTATTATTTAATTAGCAGTATGATGGCTCCCCTCGAAATAGACAGAGAATGCAACGAGCATTGTAGAGCACTGTTTATATCCAATGAGCCACGAGTGGCATATTCATGCGGAAGTATTTCATGACCAATGGCGAGTGAAATACGACACACTCAACAGGTTACCCATCTGATATCAAGAGTGGTACACAGCACCAGTTAAGGCTTACATTTATGCCATGATGCCAAAAATTGGATGCTTTTTGGATGGAAAACAGCTCAGATCTTCAGCGCAAAACTTGCTCAATCGACGACGCCACAATGGAGATTACACACTCCAAGATGGCCGCCATGAGTTTCACATTCCACTGTCGGAAATGATCAGCATATATTTCTATGGAAAGTCCCATAAGCACTGGAGAGCTCAGTCAAGCTTGGTTTGCTGTCGTTTCCAAATTAGAAAGCTCAAATACAATTCACAAGCTAGATTGCACCCATAAGATTTGCCATTACAATTGGTTGCAACATTAACCACATAAAGTCGATCTGAACTTAAAGCTTACTGCCACCCCATGATTTGAAAAATATTCTGAGTTAATTACATGATGTTAAACCAACAGTCTCCACAAAGAGTGACATTCAAACCACGCAATTCAGCTATGTTTTACCTGATTATTCAATTCTGTGATCGGCCCATCAGGACTCGCACGGTCATTTTTCATTCTTTGTTGATGTTTCTGACTCATGGACACAGGAGAGGAACTGGAAGCAGAATCACTTTGCCTTTGGATAGTTGCAGCCATCTTGGGTGTAGATGAACCTGTACAATTGAAACAGTTTCTTGGACCTGAAGGCAAAAACCCTTATAGTGTTTTGACATCAAACAGTTGTCATCCTTCTCAGTAAGGAAAAAAAAAAGGGAAGACAAGCCCAATTTAAAAAGAAATTTGCGATTTTGCAATATTTGTCACCTTAGGTGAAACAAGAATGGATGAATATAACACGACATGACACCAGCACTTTGCAGTCAAATATCCCATTGCACCAATCATGTAAACAACCTGAACGAGGTAGATTTTAGTCAAGATTCTTACAGTCAGTATTGTACATGTCCATCAGCATTAAATAGGCCATCTGGGTCGATTGTTTGTGAAACAAAGAACCGGCCACTGCCTGAAGCAGTGTCAGCTGCTACATTGCTCAGCACAGTAGTCAGCCAGCTGACATTAGGCTTTAGAAGCTTTTGGGCAAGACCACCACCCCAGCACTTGGGGAAAGGAATTAATCCATGGATATGTTTCTGGCTCTCTGACAATCAACACGGAGTGGATTCCCCAGAAGATAAACTGACAGGCCATTTGACAGTACAAACTACGAGCACTGCTTAACTGGAATGGTGTCCATGAATCTCTGTGCTACACAAATGACTGTGACTACTGTCATATATTGATGTTTGGGTTGATCGATGACGATTGCAAACGATCAAATATGTTTATTACAGCCATCCTGCAACACACAGGGATCAGCTACCTTTCACCCCAACCAAAAGTGACATACCACTTCCATATCTAATACAAAGGTCAGCTGCAACACATCTGAAGCATACATTTTACAACTACCACTCCCCCAAAAAGGTTTCTAAAGCCTATGTAGGCTGACTGATGCTGCAGTTAGCAGCAAGTCAGCTCCAAATGCAATAAGCAGTGGTATGTTTTGGACTTTTCCATAGACTGAGTCTGGTGTCTGTAAATTCTACTAGCTACAACTTTAAACAAGGCGTTCTCCTCGAAATTGACGGAAACCAAAAGTTGACAGACGCCCAGACGCCCGCCAAATTCAAGATGGCTGCCCTAGCCGCCATATTGGATATCGGATTGTGCTGTATATCGAAAGGAACCTTCCTCTAACCACCCCCATTATACCCCCATCAAAATAAAATCAATCTGTCAAGCCGTTCTCAAGTTATTGTCCGGAAACCAAATTCAAGATGGCTGCCCTAGCCGCCATATTGGATATCGCATCGCACTGATTATCGAAAGGAACCTTCCTCTACCCAGCCCCAACACACACTGCAAAAATGGATTTAATCGGACAAGGCGTTCTCCTCGAAATTGACGGAAACCAAAAGTTGACAGACGCCCGGACAACGCCTATGACGACAATACCCCTTAGCCAATTCGGGCTGAGGGGTAAAAAGTTATTATGAAGTGGTAAAGGGTAAATAAACAGGGTAGATGTATGGCAGACACCCCAATCCTGAAGTGCTGGTTTGGCACAGTTCCAGACACCATTGCAGTTAAGAGGGACGAGTGGCATGCACTCACACACCATGCAATTTTATTGATCACAACAGCAATTTTGAGAAAGTCCCATTCTATTATGAAGAAGATAAAGGAAGAAGATTTGCAATACCCAGTTACCACCAAGGTGGTGATTATATTTAATGAACAGGAATAAATTCATGCATGTGTGAAAAAAAAGTTCACAACCCAGGACTCGAACCCAAGAACCTCATCACTTACACGGTGACAGCCCACTGTGCAAATGAGCCTTTGGTATCCTCAGAATTGTCACACCAACACTGCAAGCTTTATAGTGGCAGACGTGGTGTGTATATGCGCACGTACGAGTGTGTGCGCACACATGTGTGCACGTGCATACGCACGCACGTGTACGGTCACATATAATGGATGTGCGCGCGCACGCAGTGCGTTTTATTGAAAAATCTGACAAATGTACACCACCATAATGTATCACCACTTTAAACAGAATGCACAACTTTCCTTTTACCTGAACTAGCTTTAAATAGCCATGTTATTAATTTACTCAATAATCTCACCAAAACAACTGATTGCATCATGTTGGTCTGATCATTTCAAAAAAAAAAATAAAATCAACTGCAACAAACTTCAAACTGACAACCCAAACTTGTCTCAACTCAACTTGGTAATTTCTCTCGTTTAGCTATGTTTTTGACGAGTCTTTAGTTTTATCTCCCATTTCCCTTTTGTTTCGATGATGAACAGGAGTGGTTCAGAGAAATATGAATAATGCTCTTTGTAGAAGCAAAATTATTTGGTAGTCAAAAAGTTTTGATTCCTAACATTTTACAGAATCTTGACAAACTACAGCAAAATATGAACTCCAGTCCTACTAAGTCAAAGTAGATGAGCAATTTAATCATGGCCTGTAATGCAAGTCTTTCTAAAAGAATCAATAAAAAGTCAAAACAAGGGCACGATGGCAGTCGGGTTTAACGTACCCTTGGCCTTTGGCTTGTTGAAGATCTGAGTGCCCGGGTTTGGTGGTGGGAGGGCATCCTGACCTTGCCTTGCTGTAACGGGATCGTACTCGTGGCCATCATAATTTGCATTGAAAAACTTCTTAAACCACTGCACAAACTCGAAATTGTCTTGAAATCGTCCCTTAACAAGCCTGTCCACAGGTATCACCTGAAAAATAACATCAGATCAGAAAAAATACCAGGAGGGTCAAAATTAAAATGAATTAAATAAATAAACTTACAAAACAATTATCCACTGGGTGTGTCTGAGACTTGGAATGAGGTTTGGGGTAATAATTTTAAGAGACCCTGGAGAGGCACATCCAAGGCACCAAGAGAAACCCTGGTGTTATCTCCATTGTTTTTTGTGCAGCAAGATTCACCACCACCCCCCCCCAATTTAGTGGAAAGGGAATAAGTAATTTTGTAATTGTAAGACAATCGAACCCCACTGTGACTTTTCTTCTCAATCTTTCTCACCCCCTCTCCCTCAATCACATCCAGTTTCCCATAAAATAAATCAAGCCACTCCACACCTGGAAACAATGCCACAAAGCAGCAAGGACCTAGTGGGAAACCAACCCAATTACACTGTCGAGTCACCGTCCCGAGCCACACCGAGCCAAGGGGGAAAGGTCAAAGGGAGAGGGGCCCTCGCAAGGCCCGATGACACGCCTTCACCAGCCACACCCCAAGCGCTCTGTGCTGAATCATTGCTCCAATGGTGAAAATTTGGTCTCAATCCGACAAGCGGTTGCGATGAAAAGCACTAAAGTTCTGAGCGAACAAACAAACAAAGCAACCAAAATGCAATACCCCCTCCTCTGACGAGGGTAAAACAACAAGTTTTTGCACATTAATGTATATACAAATACAACATGCACAAAATAAGTTTCAAATTTCTCATGGCTCCATATTAGATGTCATTAAAACAAGAATACTCATTTCATCACAACATTCGTTATTAGGCTTGTGTAAATATTTGGGACAAAGTGTGCCTACCCATCGCTACACTGATGGATTTAATCAAAAGCACGTTGCACATCTATCCGAATCTCAGCAAGTGGAAGAAAAAAAAATTCTAAACAATAATAAATAACTAACAAAAATAATTAAAACAAGCCGGTAGGCGACATGGCTGCTCGCTCTAGATGGAAAGCTGGCCGACGCGACGAGCCGATATTCATGTATATGCTATCAATCAATTTAGCACAATAAATATGATTATCACAGCCCTCTTAGTTGCGCCCAGAAACCCGCCTTGTGAAATTTCAGGCATGTTTCCAAAGAGACTCTAACAAATGGCAGCCCTGGTAATTCCATTTATCTATTCGCTAAAGATTTTATTTTTTATATGATGCTGTAAGACATTGTCCTTGGGCACAAAAAAAACAGGTCCCTCGGAGGTCCAGTTTCGGAGGTATTGATTTTTTGTACAGTCCACAAAAGTGTACGATGTACGATAAAGTATTTTAGCTGTGCTAAGCAACGGAGGTGTGCATAGCAACCATTCATTTTTGTGTACATGCTAGCCACATTGTACACATTTCACCCAAGTTTCATCAAAATCAGACTCTTTCTCTTCGAGATATTCGCAATTAACCGTTTCTGAAATGTTCGACATGTACTCGCCCAAAACCTATCTCCTACAAATATTTTTTGTTAGGGCTGCAAATTGGCATGAAGGGAGCTAGATAGATTGCGCACAGAACTCTAAGCTTCGATTTTTCGATTTTTTTTCTTCGATTTTTTGACCACTTTAAAGGGCCGTTGCTATGCCGTTGCTTGGGCCCGGGGTCCCATATTCGAAAGCACACGATTCCCAGAAATATTGGTCCTACCTACCAAATTTCATTGGAATCGGTTGAGTGGTTTAGCCCCTAGGCTTGACCAAAGTTTCACAGACAGACAGACAGATGGAAATGTCCAGAATAAGGGTGCTCTAAGAGCAGCCAGAAAAGATCCTTTGTAACAATTGTTGCTGCAGCCACAACTAAAGATAGATAGAAGTTATGTTTTCAACAGTCTGGGAGTAGGATCTCAAAAAGTTATGGACAGATTAGGACAAAACTTGGTGAATAGGTTGGATGTGTGACCAGGCCGAATAGATTCTATTTTGGTGAAGATCTGGATGCGGACACGATATTTGAATTTCAAAAGTGATTCTTCATAATTGAGAACTAGAGCCAAAAAATATGTGGAGCAGGATATTGCAAAACATCATGGAAGGATGACAAAAACTTGGTGGACAAGTTGGGTAGGTGACAAGAACAAGGCAATTATATTTTGGTTAAGTTAAGGATGCAGATCCAGCCTATCAGTGGGATACAAAAAAGTGTTCAGCCTGACAGGTGCACACTCTACCGACAAACGGTTTCAACAAGAGTTGGACCGGACCGCAAGTACATATTGGAACATACCTTTTAGACCCTTTTCAGCCATTCACGCATTTCATACCCTTTTTGTATCATAATCAAGGCTCATGGAAGAGCTAGTACTTCTACATAAGACAAGCTAGTTTATCAAGCCCTCATAGCCCATTACACCATATGTCAGATCTTTTAAGACGCCTTTAGGCTTTCTTGCTTGTCGTTAAACCACTGCACCATGCATGCATACACACCTTATTGAAAAACTCACACTGTGAACATGTGTGAAGCCTCATCCTCACTGTCTGTACATCACATGACCACTGAAGGTGGACAGATGTTATGTTTTCACCCGTTTGTTTGTTACTTGCGAAAAATCAGATTTTTCAAGTGCAGTACTGAAAATTGGTTGGTCGAGTGAGTTATTCTGTATGTTTGTCTATCAATTGTCACAATTTTAAATAGATCTTCACCACCCGCTGGAGTTTGTCATAAGCAAGAAGTCTATTGATTTTGAGGTCAGAATGTCAAAAGGTCAACATAGGCCAAAAATCCTCAATTTTCATCCGATTGACTTGAAATTTGAAGAGGATTTGCATATTTGGTCGTTGAATTCAACTACCAATTATTTTTGAGGTCAACATATGCCACAAAATCAGCAACTGAGGGGAAATTCCAAAATTCCTCAATTTTCATCCTCTTGACCAATTTTGAAAAGAATATATTTGCACGTCACTGAATTCAACCAATAATTATTTTTAGGTCAACAGACCGAATTTCTAAAATCATCCATTTTCATCCGATGGACTTGGAATTTGAAAAGGATTTGCAGATTTAGTCAGATAATTCAAGCAGAAATTATTTTAAAGGTGAAATTTGTTTTTAGGATTTCACAAGTATTGTGCTCTGCACAATGTCTGTCTATCGAAGGATATCTCAAAAAGTTAAGGACAGGTTGGGCGTGTGGCAAGGACCAATTGATTCGATTTTGGTGAAGATCTGGACACGAGAATTCCTTTTGATTTCCCAAGTGATTGGTCACCATTGAGAGATGGGGACAAAAACGATGTACAAGCACGATATTCAAAAAAGTTGTGGACGGGTGACAAAATTTGGTGGTCGATTTGGGAAGGTAACAAGAAGCATATTAGAAATAGGTGAAGGTTCAGATGCAGATCCGGCCCATCAGTGGGATACAAAACGTAAACTGTAAAGCCTGGCAAAAGTATGCGCTCCAACGGGTGCCATTCTAGTTAGCTTCTGCTTTTACCACAAACTTACAAATTAAAAGAAATCTCTAATATACCAGATGAAAGTTCACAGAAACACCAGGTAAACAAACTGGCACCTTGTCCACCTCTACCCGCTTGAATGCGGCTTGCAACATCTTGAAGTTATGGAGATATTCATGCTCGAGCTTCGCTTGAAACTTCACTTTTTTAAGTGAGATGCAACCAGGAAACATCATGTCCATAAATTGGCAATAGGTCACTCCTGCAGAGAAAGCAACCACACATGTTATTGTATGTCCACTCAGTGTAGTTATGATGCAGATATAAAATTGAATTTTTATTTTCAATTCTGTGAATTTTAACATTATAAACACTTACTGCAACCAACTAATTTTCCAAAACAGACACCTGCTCTGCCAGTGTGCAAGCAAGAGATCAGAGACCTTGCTGCTCTTTCAGTATCATAGTACTAACCCTCACCATAACACTGCATTAAAGTTGCAAATGCAGCATTATCCAAGATGTCACAAGAAACCTTTATAAAAGTGGTACTTCACATGGGGTAAAGGAGGGAGGAGAGTGGTGGTAAAGAGAAACACATATGCTAGTCAGGAGGGTTTACTTAAAGTTTAACTGTGTTACACATGTTTCCAATTAGAGCAAGTACTTGGTATACATTTTATATTTTGATTAAAAAATAAGTAGAAAGGAACTGCACTCCGCAGTCGTTTTGTCACATGAACACTATTTTAATAGTCAGGAGCTCAATTTATAAACATGTGCAGAAATGGCACAAT
>CM068957.1:29190214-29201432 GCA_035128595.1 Eptatretus atami
GCATGTGTACAGAGTGCTGTTGGTGGGGGTCTTGTCAAGGGGGTTGTGTGGTTGATGTGTTTTTAACCAAGCCCATGCCCCCTCCCCTGAGGGGAAGAAAAAAAAACAAATAACAACAAAAAACCCAATTATTTCATTAATTAAAAACATTTTTTGCATCTGCTTCCTTGGATCTTGTGTAGATAAATTAGTATGGTGTTCTCGTAGGCATGATGGGTTGAATGGCCTCCAGCTGTGTTAGATTTCCTTGTGTCCACATACTTTTGACCATGTAATGTAGTTCCCTTACCTAAAGTAAGAACCTTAACCTGTAAGCATATGAATGGTTTTCCGACCGCATGGATCATCAGCTGGACATTTTTCTGTTCGTAAGTGAGAAGAGGAAAAGAAGGATATAAGGGAGGTGGTGAATGAAAGAGGGAGTGACATTGAAGAAAGAGGGAAGGGAAAGGGCATACAGGTGCAGTTTTAATTATTTTCTTCCAGAAGCCTTGACACATATCAAACTTGAGGGGGAGCACTCGGTAGAGTGCAAAACCTCCGCCGCCAATACTGCTAGGTACTCAAGTGAACTGATATCCTATTCATTCAATTTGACGTCAACAGTGCTCACAGAGTTATAGTTTGCAACTTTCCCTTTTACTTTTAACTTTTACATACTCAATTCATTCGTCATAACTAGATTCCTTGAGACAGAAATTGATTTTACGTGGGTATATCCACCTGAAGTTCCAAAATCAGCCGCAATTATAATTTTGGCATGTTTTTTTGTGAAATCACTTATAACATGTAGAAATGCAAAAAAAAAAATCGAAATTTTGTTGAAAAAAAAAGTTTCAAAAATTTTTTTTTCTCTAACAATTTTTTTTTGGGGGGGGGGTGGAAATCACTTAAAACATGTAGAAATACAAAAAAAAATTCAAATATTTTTTCAAAATGGCCGCCATAGCGGCCATATTGGATTTTGGACCAAGTCCAAAATCTAAAGGCATGATCCTTGGACCATACCTAATCCCGCCCACCAAGTTTCGGCGAAATCCGTCGAGGAGTTTTTCCGTAATATTGTTCACAAACAAACAAACAAACAGAAAGGGGTGAAAACGATCTTCGATGGCGGAGGTTAATGAACAAATTATAATGTTGCATACATAATCGGTGGGCTCCAACCAAACCACATGGAAACCTTCAGGCGTTTTGTGCAGGTAACAACCCTCCTCCAATAATCTCCCACCTGTAAACTCAAGCCATGTTAGCCCTACATCAAATGTAGGGGTAACACAAAGCAATGCATTTTGACTCCAACATTTTTATTGTGCTATATACAGCTATACAATGTTATTTCAACAACAAAAAACCCCACCACCCACCCCATCTCCCAATCATATATAAAACTGTTAGAAGATAACAAAAACATTGGATAGCATTAAAGAATTCCCCCTGCCCCCCCCCCCTTCCTTTTATCAGGTAAAAGAAGAAACTGTACAGATCTACTTATTACAAAGTGTCCGTTTGTACACAGAGTGCAGGAATATGCAGGGTAGTGCAAAACGTGGTCAGGGCGGCCGGATCGCCGTCCCGGCGTGTGGTCGCTTGTGCCGCGGAGGAGTAAGATGCCAATACGACCGCGTTCCTGAAGCTTTTCAGCCGTTGTCAACTTTGGCAACATGAGAGCTGTGGCAAAGGGGTCGCGTTGCTGAAAATCTCTACTTCCATGGATCATTATGGTGAGGCTTCGGTGCTCAAAGCGCACTGTAAACGAGCGCCGCCGATTGGGAAGCGTTGTACAATGAAAACGTGAGGGAAGCAGTTCAATGATTTCAAATGGTTGAAACGTTTCGATGATACTACAAAGGGCTCAGGGGCCTTTAATAACGTCAATTTGAACATCAAGCACCACAACGTGCCAAAATACGAAAGGCTTGAATGGCAAAATTCAATTGGACTTCTTTCCATCTATTTCACAAATTTCAATGCCGCACTTTCTCTTCCATCCAACAATTAGCAATGTAGCTTTTAATGCCAATGTATCAATGTGTTGCATTATTACTTGGAATAAAGACTTGCCTAACTTATCTTCATACAAACATTAGTGGATTCAACGCTCTTATCCATTTACCAGCAATCAAAAAAACAAACACAGGAATCCACTAAAGGCATTATTAGTACGTCCTGCATCAGTAAAAGAATTTATGACGTTTCAAAGTCCAGAAAGAAGGAGCAGACTCACAGTACTTGCAAGCTGGGGGAGAAACGGATAACATGAGTAGGAACAAACAGCCGACAGACTGACCAGAGAACTGCCACGTGCAGAGACCTGAGGTTAGATAATGCTAAGTTTATTTCTGCATGAGGTTAGCTTAAAGCAGCGAGGCTCAGAGCCCACAAAAACAAATAACCGGGCCATCATCAAGCAAGCTTTAGCAAGGCACCAATGTAGGCGTAATCCTTGTGCCGGATTTAAAATGAAATGGTATTAAACTTCCACCTTGCTTGTTAATTAACCTCTGAACCTACACGTATCACTCCCAAACTGGGACCAGATGGCAGCGCACATTAACCTTCCATCCTCTTGTTTTTCAGCTGCTGAATAGGCAGCATATTATTGCCATGTCACCTTATGAGGTTGCAGAAGTGGGGATGGGTGAAGGGGGTGGGGGTGGTAAACTTCCCTTCCCCTAACTCCTGTCCCCTCACCCACCCACCTGCCACATCATGGGTTTTTACTAATCTCCCCCATTGTATAAAAGAGGTCTACAGCTAGGCCAGAGCATGTCCAATAATATTGCACCTTATAAAGATAACATTGTATACAGATCATACCACCACATGGTGGCCTGTCAAGAAACTTTGTCTCCACCAGTGCACTGGCATGTGTGAAGATGCGAATAATTAGTCTGACAGGCTGCCAAAGTGGGAGTGCACGGAGCACGACTGGAAAGGGTAAGGGTCAAGATGGTAAGCGGCAATAGCTATGTTCAAGACGCAGCATGACTAACGCCGCCTGATGCACCACTGCGGGAACAGGTGCGGTCGATGCTGGAGGCTGCGTCAAGCCTTTCAGGTGCCTCGACCTGGACCCATCAGCGACCTCACCCTCTTCGAGTGTCTCAAAGGTGGCCGGTGGCATATCCATGTTCACGTCTGGACCCGCGTCCCCAACACATCGCCACGTTTCGAGGCGCTGTTTACGCAGTCGACGTTCGCGACTTCGACCTGTACGGCTTCCGTTATCTACCCCGAGTGCAGACGCTCCGGGCCTAGGCATAGATGTCGCAGAGGCGGCCGGGAATGAAGCGTGCATCGATGTCATGGACGTGTCGGGTGTTATGCTGTGGGGCAAGGGGGGGAAAAATTTAAAGGATGAAAAGTTGAAGAACAAAGTTTTACAATTTCTTTCAGTGACTCCACTTTAAGAGAAATACATGAAGCAAAGTAAATCCCTTAATCACACTTTCCTTCCACCTTGAAGTCCACTCATTTTAACTCCTATCCATCATAAGTAATCCTTCCACACAGCTCCTCCATGAGCCTCGACTCCGTATTAAAAAAAATAATAATAAAAAAATATATATATATAAAAGTTCAATTTGGCCCGTTTAAATTCAATCTCATCATCGATAAAACGATTGTTGTAAAAAAAACAAGAAAAAAGCAGAGTTAAGCATTTAATTTTCTGGCAGTGTTTGCACCATCACGTTAGCTAAATAGTACTAAAATAAAAAATGAACAGGACAGATATTCTCTTCATCAGACTATTCAAAATATT
Source organism: Eptatretus atami (assembly GCA_035128595.1). Taxonomy (NCBI): domain Eukaryota; kingdom Metazoa; phylum Chordata; class Myxini; order Myxiniformes; family Myxinidae; genus Eptatretus; species Eptatretus atami. Next base: position 29,193,981 of record CM068957.1, read on the forward strand.
ACATTATTGAAATGAATATTAATGAATGGGTGGCCATTTTTTTCCCGTATCATCCCTCGAAATAGAGTACTACTGTACTCCATGATAGCAGCAGTTTCTGACTCAACAATGAAAAAGCAGAACAAAACTTTAATTATGTTGGGATTTTTGGCTAATACGATTGCTACACTGCCAATGGAAAGGAAAGAGTGTGTAATGCGAGAGGCCAGGATCCCTCTAGATATCGTTCAGAGACCAATCCTGTTGTTGGTCTACATCAATAATGTCTCTTCATCACCAAAATAAATCTGTCTCACTTTGCAGACGACTCTACCCTGTGTAGAACCATTCCTCATCCCTCCACGAAGAACACTATGTCATTCATTTTACTGAATTTGAGAAAATAGTGTTTCTCACCGGTTATTGTCTCCGATTTGATAGGCATGAATCAAACCCCAGTGACATAGTGACCTTACACTGCCCAACCCAAGGAGTAACTCTGGCTGTGACTTTCCCTCCGCTCGCACCTCTTGTTCATCTTCTGTGTGTTGTACCGTCATCCTAATAGTGACGACTCCACATCTCCATACATATGTATATACAGTATGTGTATATATATATATATATATATATATATATATATATAATCTCGATCTCTCTCTCGATATGGGCAAACTGTTAACCGCTCATCCCAACTCTCTCTTCCTCATATGTGCCGATTTCAATTGTCACCATACAACTTGGCTGGGTATTTGTACCTCTATCACCAGTCACGGAACTTCAGGAAAGGACTTCTGTGACTCCATGGGACTGACTCAATTGGTAAACTTTCCCACCCGGATTTCTCCCAATGGCAAATCTTCCCTTCTGGACTTGGTGATGACCAACTTTCCTGCAAATGTCTCCTGCTCTTCCTCTGCTCAAATTGGTTCATCTGATCATATGCTTATAAAAGTTAACATCTCTCTGGCTATTCTCAGAGAGCTGCCTCTATGCCGGAAAGTCTAGCATTTCACTCAAGCAGATTGGGAGGGACTGCAAGCAACCATCTCTCTTCAGGACTGATCTATATCTACTGCCACTGATGTTAACTCAGCCTAGTAATTCTTCCAGAGAAGCCTGCTCTCTCTCTCATGCACAGATTCATCCCATCTCATCTTCAATTCTCCTACCCTTCTTCCCTCCCATGGTACACTGAATCCTGTGGTGAAGCAGTTTCTCTGAAGCAACTTGCCTTCTCTTCCTGGAAGGCATATCCGACCGAAGGCAATCTCTGTGCATTCCAAAAAGCCTGCAACAAGTGTGTGTCCACTCACTTTCAGAAGATCCAGAAAACAACATCTGTCCAACTTCAAGAATTAACTTTCAAACTTGTCTCCTTCCTCCAAAACCTGGTGACCCCTTGTTAAGTCTGTCTCTGGCATATGCTCCCCCTTCCATCCTTTTCCTCTCTTCAAATGGTACCACAGCCAACTCCACTAGTGAGAGGCTGAAGGCCTCAATTCTGTGTTTACTTCCAAATCTTGTGTCCCCAACTCCTCACTCTCAATAACCATCCTTCCCTGTCGTACCCAACTGCTCCTAGACTCTGTATTTTGCAACTGAGAAGATGGAGAAGGTTCTTTCAACTCTCAACTCTGCTGTTGGACCAGATGGCATCAGCTCACGTGTCCTAAAAACCTGCTCTACTGCTCTTGCACATCACCTCTCTACCTGTTTTCACCATATTATTTGAGCTCTGTCATCTTCCATCTGCTTGGAAATCCACCAACTTCACTGCACTACATACAAAAGGTGCAGAAACTGATCCCCTCAACTACTGACTTTATCAATTTACTTCGAACCATCAGCAAGGTCATGGAATCCATCATTGCAGTTAATATGAAATCCTTCCTTTTTTCCAACAACCTCATCTCAGATCACCAATTTGGTTTCAGACCAGGTCACTCCACTTTGAACCTGATGGATGGAGGCCCCCAATGTCATACATGAGATCAGGGCCATCTCTCTGGACATATCTTGTGCTTTTGATACAGTCTGGAATCCTGGCTTGCTCTCAAACTCTCTGCCTATGGCATGCAAGGCCGACTCCACATATGGCTTACTGACTTCCTCCAAGCCAACGTGTGTCACTCAACGGAATCCTTTCATCCCCTCTCCATGTCAAGGCTGGAGTGCCCCCAAGGCAGTGTTCTCGGTGCAGTCCTATTCCTCATCTTCATCAACGATATCTCTGACTCTCTGGAAAATCCACTTTATCTATTTTCTGATGACTCCACCCTCTGCCATGACTTCTCTCATCCTCCAGGCAGGCAGACTGCAGCCTCTCCCTTCTCTTCAGACCTTGGAAAAAAAAAATCACAAGGTCGTCAAACATCTCAAATATGTCTTTCAATCCTGACAAAGCTCACACTCTCACAATCTCTCTCCGAAAGCCCGTCTGGCAAACCCTCCTGTCTATTTTCTTAACAATCCTCTTGAGGGAGTTCAGTCATTCAAACTCCTGTGTGTTGCTCTCAGCCATGATCCTTCTTGGGCAAATTACATTTCAAAGTTGGCCTCAAAAGCCAGCCGCTGACTGGGCATTCTTCGTCATACAATGTTCTTTCTTGGCACACCTGAACTCCTAATCACCGACAAGGCCTTCATTCACAGCTTGATGGAGTACTGGTCTCCCCTCTGGGCTGGCTCCCCTGCCTCACATCTTACTCAAGTTGACCCCATGGAAATCAAGGCCTTCAAGATCATTAGAATCTCCCACAATGAAGCCGAGTCTATGGGCTTATCTCTTCGCCATTGCAGACAGGTCGGTGGTCTCTGTCTTCAACCACCTCCTTTCTGGTCTTGCACACTCTGCTCTTTCTGTGCTTTGTACCCCCCAGATTTCTGCAGGGCTCACATGGTCCATCATCAACCCCCTTCTGTTGAAACTACCTAAATCCAGGATCACTGCTCACTTCCACTCATTTGTTTCTCTTTGTTCCCAAATGTGGAATCAACTTCCACATCCTCTTCAATCTTACTCTTCCCACCAAGTCTTCAAGACAGCTGTTCACCACTATCTCAATTCACCACACTTGAAATTGTTTGGTGCTAGCCACATATTATTAAAATATATATATTTAATTACACATGCAATTGCAAAATTGGGGAGAACTACGGAATATAAAATTGAAAGGATGCATGGAAAATGTGAAGATGGCAGAAGAAGAAAAAAAGAAAAGACAAAGTAGTGTTTGTGAGGAAAGGAGGCAGTAAAAAAAACATGGTAAGGGTGATGTTTTTGAAAGTGTACTTAATTTATAATTTGCTCCTTTATTACAAAGGCATTGCAATCTTGTCATTAAAAAGCACTTCATTTACTCATTTCTGAAAACAAAATTATTCCAAAAGTAGAAAAAAATATATATCACTGCTTGCTCATGAGAAATGCCAATGCAGCAGAAATCCAACCAGGAAGTGTCGCTTCATCTCATTATTTTCTGACTTGCCTCATTACAGTGGTTATATGAAATGTAGTCATCAATTTGATTGCCATAGAATAAGAATTATTGGAGAAAAAGAGCACCATGTGGGTCGGGTTGGGCAGCTCGGCAAGCAAGGATATTAAGTTTTGCAGATAATGGGACAATCAGGACCTCTGGACTAATTTGGCAGAGCTTTCAATGGATGCTGGTCTGTTGAGGGTTGCCATTAGTTTGTGTCAGCCTGAAGGGTGAGTTTCCACTTCATGTTTATGATAAAATAAACATGATATATCATGAGTCATCCATTCATTGCTCATGCTAAAAGAGGAGGATTCAAACGCATCCCCCATGGGCTTGATTAGGAAATATTTTCACGTAAATAACCAAATCCGATGATCGAACAAAAAGTTCATTTTGAAAATCAAGTTGAGGTCATCTTTGCATTGCTGAGGTTTGTGTTCAAGATTTGCCCAGAGGTTAACTGATAGCAGTATCATGACTTGCATTGGAGTTGTTTAAGACATCCGTGTTAATTAGCTTCATTAAATCAAAAACTTAAGCGAAAAAACTCAAAATCAGAAACTGAAGTTCTACATCTGATTAGGATTTTTAAAAATCATCTTTACAAGATAAGTATCAAAAACAATTTCAATGCTTTTCTCAATTTCTGTGGAGGCAACCATGTGTAATCAATGGTGGTGTCTGATTGGCTGTGAACATGTGTGGTGAAGTAGATGTTTCATTTCATAAGGTACCACATATATAGTGGGGCAGATATGTGAAAAAGATGTTCATTTCCGGCAGAAAGTGTGAAATTTCGCATACAGGGGTATTTTGGGGCGCTGATTTCAAAAATTGGCGGATCCAAAGATCTAACCAATGGACCGGCCACCATCTTGAATTCCAATATGGCCGCCAAGACGAAATGTTGAAAATCCCTATCTTGGGTTCTAAATGACCTGTGGCGCTGAAATTTGGTACACAAGGGTATGTTGACATGCTGAGTTCAATAATGCAATAATTTGAAATGTCTGACAAACGGTATGGCCGCCATTTTAAATTCCAATATGGCCGCCAAGACAAACATCGATGTTTTCATTGCTTTAATAGCACAGTGTACGGTAAGTCATAATGTTAAATCATTTGAGCATTATTATGATAACTGGAAAATTGTTGCATCTCAAATCTACTGATGGGTTTGTAATTTGTCGAAGGCAGTAGAAATTTGAGAAATTCAGCGCCCCAAAATACCCCTGTATGCGAAATTTAACACTTTCTGCCGGAACTGAACATTCACATGACATTCCAATAATTTATTTTTATCTTGCCAAACGAAGTTTTTGCAAAGATTGTTAGTCAGTCTGTGTTTTTTTTTTTTTTTTTTGTCTGTAATCATGAAAAAAAAATTCTGCAGACCACAGTTTTCATTGGAAATTTTTGTAACTTCGCATATCAGAGGCTTATAGAGGTCCCTTTCAGGCCATAAAATTTTGAAGGTCAAGGTCAAAGGTCAAGGTCACTTTTTCGCAAATCAGGGTAATCGACAAAACCCTCATTTTTTGAGTAATTTTGATCGGATCGTCTTCAAACTTCATGGGAATATGTTCATGGTCTGGCGCTCAGCTGATTAATTTTTGGTGGCGATTGGCCTTGACCTTCATGTGTTTTTTTGTTGTTGTTTTTTTTTTTTTTGTCTGTAATCACGAAAAAAAATTCTGCAGACCACAGTTTTCATTGGTAATTTTTGTAACTTCGCATATCAGAGGCTTATAGAGGTCCCTTTCAGCGCATAAAATTTTGAAGGTCACGGTCAAAGGTCAAGGTCACTTTGTCGCAAATCAGGGGAGTCGACGAAACCCTTATTTTTTGAGTAATTTTGATCGGATCGTCTTCAAACTTCATGTGAATATAGTTCATGGTCTGGCGCTCAGCTGATTAATTTTTGGTGCGATTGGCCTTGACCTTCATGGTTAGCGCCTAAGGTCAAACATATTTGACCCCAAGGTCAAATTTTCAAGTTTTAGGAACCATATCGTGTAGTACCTCAAATTGAACACCTCGATGAGTGCTTTCTAGATATATCAAGCTTGAGACATTATGACGTCATTTGGTGACGTTATGAGGCAAACGCATATTTTTCATGGTTACTCTGTAGAACGATTCTCATCGGAATCTCTCGTAGGCAGATATTCCTCAAGGAGTCGCTCCTGGTGGATAGCAGCTCTGTTCACCTCAGTGTGACCTTAAAGAAGTCACACGTGGTCACCTTTTGGCAAGATACGGGTCACCCTAAGGGTGACATTGGTTTTTATTTTATGTTTTATACTTGTTTCCGGATGCGATACTGTTTCTGCATATGTGGGATTGGCAAAAATAGTGTGGAGCATATGGAATTCCATGCCAAACTTGGGGAGGTCTTCAATCATCTCTCACATGCACCAGCGGAAGTAACAGATGATGACATGGACAACATAGAGAGGTTCTTGTTGTTCTGTACAGTAGAACTTCCCCTCTGAAGAAAGTGAACGAAGCACGCAAGCAGCTGTTTGCTCAGGAAATCGCAATCGGAAAATATTCCACCGACAAAAGAGGCACTCGTCAACATGTGAAGAGGGCAGTCTTTCAGGCCGTCACATCTGGGGACAGTTCCAAATTGCTAACCCAGAGCTGCCTTCACCTGCAGATTGGGGATGGCTAAAAATGCAGATGATGTCTGGCATCCATTTTGGACAGTAATGCCAGAGGCGTCAAAAGGGTGCCGAGAGCTGATCAAGTGCAAGTGTAAAAACGGTGTGCTAGAAATTGCAAATGTTCTGCTGCTAATCTACCATGCCAGAACTATGTTTCTGCTCTGGACAATGCTTCCGAGATGAGCAGTAGGAGAAGTAAAACGGATGGAAAAAAGCTTGCACATGTTACGGCTGCCAACTGGTACGAAATATACTTTGAAATGAGCTCTTTGACTTGTTTATGATTCGTCAACTAGGGATCCATTGAATTGGTATTGCTTTTGCAAAGAACCCGGGATTTTCAACATTTCGTCTTGGCGGCCATATTGGAATTCAAAATGGCGGCCATACCATTTGTCAGACATTTCAAATTATTGCCTTATTGAACTCAGCATGTCAACATACCCTTGTGTACAAAATTTGAGCACCACAGGTCATTTAGAACCAAGATAGGGATTTTCAACATTTCGTCTTGGCAGCCATATTGGAATTCAAAATGGCGCCATAAGGTTTGTCATACATTTCAATTTTTCCATTATTGAATTCATTATCTCAAAATGCACCTGTGTACAAATTTCAGGGCCATAGGTCACTTGGAACCATAGATAGTAATGTTCAATGTTTGTCATGGCGGCCATATTGGAATTCAAGATGGCGGCTGGTCCATTGGTCAGACCTCTTGGATCCGCCAATTTTTGAACTCAGCATGTCAAAATACCCCTGTATGCAAAATTTCAAACTTTCTGCCGGATGTGAACATCCCGAGCAATTTTTGTTACATATCTGCCCACTAATAGAAGGCTGTTAGCAAAGGTGAGGGCTTGTGGAGTGTCTGTAAACTATCCAACTGGATTAGTGATGGGAAACAAAGAGTGGTTGTGAGTGGGACGATGTCAAGCTCGAAGGATGCAAGTACTCAGGTACCTCAGGGATCAGCACAGGGACCATTATTATTCATAATTTACATCAATGATTTGGAGAGTGAGGTTTAAGAGTAGGCTTTCCAAATTTGCAGATGGCATTGAGCTTGGAGGTAAGGTGGATAGCAAGGATGTGGGCGATCAGATTCAGGGAAGTCTCGATACTTTCCTGAAAATAAGGAAATGCAAGGTGCTGAGGATGGGTAAGGTGAATAAAAATAGAGATTACATAACAAGGAGCAATCCTGGAGCGTGTCACACAGGAGAAGGATCTGGGTATGGTAATAGATACAGCGGGTAAGCAGACAGCACAGTTCCAGGTAAATATAGGTAAAGCAAACAGGGTTTTAGGTTGTA
>CM068957.1:29222523-29233108 GCA_035128595.1 Eptatretus atami
AGGGAGAGCTAGCGTCCTGTGTCGAGGCCCAATAAAGACTCAAGATGGCCTCCCCAGACTTCAGCGATCTAACCCAAAGTGGGTCCAGCGGCCCACAACGATAGCGAAGGGATGGGAGAGAGAGAGTGCGACCACAGGAATGAAGTCGTAAACAAAAGAAATATGAAGTCTTCAGACAGAATTAACGAAGCGAGTTATCAGTCTTCTGCGACTTTATTAGGTCATCTCGGTAGTGCATATTTTCAGAGTGAACTTAAAAAATCGCTGGTGTAACCCTAGAGATTAGCATCATTGGAGTAAGAGCGAATTACGCTTTCCATATTGAACATTCCTAGATTTCAAATATCCTGCTGTTGTATAGTGAGTTATGTTGTTGAGTGGCAAGGAAGTCGATCTTGAGAACGATCATGGATGTTGAGTGGTGTCATTCCCATGTTCTATACGGAATCCCAACTTAATCTCTCGGAGGTATAGATTTATATATGTTACCAAGATAGAGTGAGGAGAGGTCTATTTAACTCTAAAAAATTATACTGCCCCTGCACATCATAACATGATGGGATTGGGTTCAAAAATGAGACGTAATATGCCTAGCATTGAGAGATCCGAGAGGGTGAATACTGTGTCCAAAAGAAGCTGCCAACGAACTTATTATCTCTCATAATTCCATTTAAAATCACACACTTGACTACCCAATTTATAAGCCAAAGGCACACACTCGAGCCTGTAAAGCAGCACCAATGCTCGACTTTCTCTAGCTTCAATGATCTGGGACAAGAGGTAAAATGTTCCTCCTTGTCAATAGAGCAGAAACGAAATGTGATAATTATTCAAAGTATTTTAAAGCATGGTGGAACCTATCACAAAGCTTATTCACACACTCTGTATGCAAAGAAGAGCAACTTTGACCACGGTCCAATACTAGTTATCTAAACCCTTGATACCACAAAATAATCACAGATAAACATAAGATACGGGAGTTGAAATGCGATAGAGAATTTATCGCCTGTACACCGCTTCGCATCGTGCAGATCCATACGGTCCTGACAAGTCTCTGGCCGAACACACTGACTAGGTGATTCGAATCGCGAGACTTGTCGACCACAGTCCTTGCGACGAAATCGGGCACGAGAGCAGAATATTATAAGATCGTCCACCATTTCTTCCCTGCATACTTGACCGCAAAACAAAGCCATGTTGTGGGCAGCCAGGTCACAACATCAGAAGTATTGGAAGCACTCAATTCCGGAGTCCTTTCCTTTAAACCTTGATGGACATGTATTGCCGCACTCTGAACTCCGGCCACTGGTGGGTGAAACTACTAGCTGTCCAAGTGGATAGGGTTTTACGCGGCACACTGCGCTGCCGAGAAGAAACGCGATATGGTGACACTCGCTAAGTACACCCAAGCCTAGTGAGCCTAGATTGAATCGCCCTTGGACAGTAGGTACACAGGCACAGTATGGTAAAAGAACAAACAGAATCTTCCGTTTCTGCAGGGGTCAGTAAAGGGTTTTCTGAACAACAAACACAACTGCTAGATTCTGCTCTGAGCGATCTAGGCGATGTCGTCACATGCGCGGGCACTACCGCGACACGCACGCATGATACAATACTGATGTTCTCTAATCACCTAGGTCTCATCGTAATTTTACTCTCACAGTAAAGGATGATACTCACCATGACCATCATCGATTTCGAGAAAGTAATACAAAATGACCATGTATCTTGAGCACTAGCCCTTCAATGGAAGAGCACTGATTATCTCTGAGTTCATATTTAGAGCTCATCAGAAGGGGAACCCAAAAATGTAGTAGAGAATTAAGATGGACATCACTATCCAGGGAGGCGCATATGGATACGGACCGCGTGTCTACGATGCAGCATAGCATATGGCCTCAAAGCATCTCAACACACAGACAGGTGAGACTACAGAGAAAAACTGTTCACGCGATTAGCAGAGAGGCACATTATTCCCGAGATATCAGAGACACGAGCCAAAAGACTAAACTGTAAGTAGTAAATATGAGATTCGAAAGACACAGAACGGACACAGAAGACAACAAACAGACAAAGAATGAGCAGAACATAGACAGAAATGACTGAAAAGGTCAAGAAAGATCATGAGTATCCGAACAAACCAGAACTAGACAAAGATGTTGAAAACAACAAATATACTATGTAGAGACTGACAGATGAATTAACTTATACACTACTAGAATAACGCGTTATACATCACGGGCAATACAACGTATAACAGTTCTACTTATCACATATGACCAGTAGCTCCACCACAGTATCATATTGCCCAAAAACCAAAAGAAAATAGAAGTAGTCACTTATCCATGTGCGCGCACCGAGTCCTTTTCACTACTCGTAGCCCTCATAGCTCCCCGATCCTCAGGCGTGAATCGCGAGCTTCGGCTTCGCGCCGGCACAGTATCGCGTTTGACGCCACGGACATAATAGGGGGTAATTTGAGTGAGGGAATGTAAAAACGCATAAGTGAATATGTCTATAAGCGCCTCTCCAGTCGGTGTGGACGGGGGGGGGGGAAAGAAATCGTCGACATCGACATAAGGATCAGAAGAAGATGAGAGGATAAAACGGCAAGTACAATCGACTCACCCGTCCACCAAAGCGGGATCTCGGGACCACAACAGAAACCTCCGGATCACGAACACCCTCATGGTAACAAGTAACACTCTAGAACTGTAAGTAAGCTGTCATCTCGGTCCTCCGACGGAGGTAATCACAAGGCGGACATTTGGTAATGATAATGATGATGATAGGCCTCGGATGATAGGGAAAGGTAAAAATAGTGCTATATGGCATTAACCCAAAATGGCCTGATTTTGGCCTTACATCACTCCTCCTCCGCGGCGCCATATCATATACAATATGTATATCATATATATATAATATATATATATATATATATACCGTCGTTTGTCCTAAATAAGGTCCAAAGCTTATAATAATCGGTATCAGAGGATGCTAAAGTGCTCCGCAGGGATCACAGGCCGGCAGGAACAGGAACAAACGAAGCAGGCCCACATCAAACCTCCACAACCTTTGCGAGACACATGCCGATGACCTCTCAGAGCCGTCTTCTACAGTTCATGGCGAGCGATCTTTAATACTAGAGTGCGCAAACAGCTAGCACTCACCCATAAAGAATCACTATTTCGTCTCGCACTCAGCCCGCTCTCCAGTTGCGCCACTGACTTAGTTACATAACCCACCATATCAGAGTATAATGAGACGCACTTCGAGAAAGGTCTACAGAGAAAGATGCTAAGACGGTTAACGCTATTCTACCTTTGGAACCTCAACTCTGTTAGTAGACACTACGACATAGCACAAAACAGCTACAAGAGTATTGGCCATACAGTGGTGAAAAGGCCATACAGCCAACCTCCCAAACTACCTTTCGTTAACACGCGCGTACCTCATTAAGAAGTTCAATCTCCAAACATCGGTTGGGACTGCGTTCCAATCTCAAACCCAGTATATCACTCTTGGCGCCTCTCACACTCACATTTTTACTAAGTCTCTCGCCTCACACAAAAGCCACGCGCGGAGAAGAAATGGCGGTGGCGCAAGATGCACATTGAGCGGGCACGAATACGCGGCGCAGCCACGGCGGCCAGGAGAGTATCCGCATATGCCTGCAGCTACCCGGAACCCGCTGCACTGCGTAGCCGAGTGAGTATAGGAGCTTGTTCGAGTTGGTGGTGCTCAGATGATAGGTTGTGCTACAATATATGAGGAACAGAAAAAATGGTTAGACTGAGACATCATAAGTGGGATCAAAGCCCTCGAATTGAATCACATTTCATATACCCTCTAAACAACGGTGATTTGTCGTCACACGGCTCACACACTATATCATCTCATCTCTTCTTCAAACAGATCACCTCTCATCTCTTCCATCTCCCTCTCCGACCTGAATGGTGGTTGCGAATCTTTCATCTCTACCATCGTCCTATACATCACTAATCCCCTTCCTTCTCCTTTCTTCACACAATCGACTACGTCCCGAGTCGTCAATCTCTTCCGTGTGCTCCATCACTCGTCTACGTATTCTCCCCTATCTTCCTTTACCGTTTCTTACCTCCTTCTCCGGTTCATACGGCCACTATGTGCGACATGGATAAACCGCGCTAATTACCATCGAATACGTTCTTCCCTCAAAAACCATTACTAATAAACGAAGCGAGGAGAGAGTGAGGTACTTATATCTTATATATACCACCTACCAAACTCTAGCGACAGGCTAAACAACTAACTTAAAAATAATCGTCAGGAGGATCTTGTCGCTCAAGGAAGGGGAGAACGAGGCTCAGCATTCATGAGTGGAGCAGTACATACTTACTACAAGTCTAGTAACACTAAACCATGGCCGGAACTCAGTCAATGGAGGGCTGCGCCATGTCAGGAAGCAAACAAAAGTCAACCGGCGCAACGGGCCGCACTTGCAGGCCCGTGTGTACGTCTCTGCCAAGCGGAAGGAGAAGTTCTTTTGCAGCTTGGAACGACACGATCTCTGAGGCGCACATGGACACTGAAGTACAACGCGAGGGCGCACATAGCAAAATTCGCAACACGCCTTGAGTCTCACAATTCTAAACAGGGAGGCAGTAGTCGTGGGCATGCCAATATGAGCTATAAGCGTTTGGAGCAGTGCACTATCACAGCCCCTCTGCTATACACACGCCTGGCTCATCTTGATTGGCAGGCAATACACAGCCGAAAGCCACAAGAAAAGCCTTCAAAGAGCCATCGAAGTTGAATTCCGCACCGCGAGCGAGGATAGGGCTACACTGCGCGCCACATCACGGCCTGTAGACAATCGGAACAAGGGGTCCACACGATTCTCACGTCTTATGCCCGCATTCCCGGTGCCGGCTTCAATTCGCATTGTCCCCATCTCTCCACCAACTACCCTCGGCCCTTGCAGAAAACAGCCTGCAGCTCACAACGCGTTAGTCTGCGCGGAGCGACAGAGGGCAACACAGAGGATCTTTGAAGCGAGCCAAACTACAGCACTGGGTGGATAGAAATTGACTGGCCCACGAAAATTCCACACAAATCAGAGGCCACTGAACAACAACCAGCCAGCGCGATGAAGTCTTGCACCATCCGGATCGACCCTTTCTCGTTTCCTATCGACTGCAAGGTTTGGTCGGAGGGTACAGTGCAGGTGGTGCTTGGGTCTAATACACAAAAAACAGAAGTGCGGGTTAGGCTCGGACCTAGCCTACAAGGGCTCCCCTTCTGGAATCTTAGCGAGCTCCTATTATTGTCCTGTTAGTTCACTAAACCATTCCCACCTCCCCTTATACAGTGTAAAACCCAATTTAGCCCCGTATATCGTATTTATAATTGAGTTTTGTTTTATAAATATTCTATTACCAAGCTTAAAGTTTCGAGCTACTGGAGGCCTACCCCGCACTTCGCTCATACCCTTACCACTCTCCTTCCCGAGGGAAGTCTCGAGGAGCATGTCGAGGCCCAAAAAGACTACGAGAGATTGCGCGCCTCAGAGTATCTTCAGAATAGTCTAACCTCAGAGGTTGAGGGTCCAGCGCCCCAAACGATAAGCGAAGGGACTTGATGTGTCGACTGGGAGACGGGTACACTATCCTCATCCTGTACGGGGCTACAATCCATTTTACCTGATTGAGAACTAGCCGGTGCCACAAATAGCCAGACCGGGCGCGAACAAGCGCCGAATCTCGTGCGCTGGTTTGAGCACACTATTGGTTCTAACAACCCCCGATTCCATATAGAGTTGGTGCCCCCGGAGTGCGCGGCCTTGCGGCGCCCCACAGTAGTCATTTCCCGGTGCCGTCTCATCACGGCTCTCATGCCTTGCGACCGTCGCTGCCTCTCCTCCTCTAGCTCGGGCACGAGCGGCGCTAGCCCGATTCTCCGACGATGGCACCCCGTGTCAAGAGGGTGCAACACGTTCCCGGATGGTGCCCACCCGGACATGCCAGACGAATAGCGAGCATACCGTGCTAGGCACCCTAAACACCCACACCCAAACGGGGGGAGTGGCCCTCATGGCACTCCCCTGAAACGCCTCATTACTGCAAACAGTGGCAGAGCATGGCGTGTGCGGGCACACACGGTACTGCGCTCCTTCCGAAGAGGTTCACTCCACTCGTCGCCCCACCTCTAACCACTGCCCTCACGAGCGGCTAATGGCCGCCCTCAAGGTTCCCGAGGTCAGCAACCCCCCGCACCATGCGGCACAGCACGACCCGACTTCCCACCTCTGCCGTGCACATCCCGCAAAGTCACCACGGAAACCTATAATCTCTGGATGAAACTTCCCCAACAAACGCATCCAGCCCCTGCCTGCCTAACCACGGCCGACTAGCCCGGCCCGGAGTACCCACTCAGCGATACTACACTTTCGCAGCCACGCCCAGCCCGTCAACAGGCTCCTGCACCCCTAAAGGGACGAGCCTACATTCACCAAACAGCAAAACGAACCTCCATTTTCAATTTAACTAACACCACTAACTCACTCTACCTGACCCCGGGGTCCCTTGGGGCGGAATCACTCCTCCCCGCAATCACTAATCGCACCATGCATTTCCACATTCGCTCCACTCACACAGACCCGCTGGCCTCACTCACTCATCATGTCACAACACAACTCACCAACTCTTCAACACACACACACCGCTGAACTCTGCCATCCTGCTGATACCTCCCCTAACTACCTCGTGCCCCCACGTCGTCCCTTAAACTATAGCAACGTTCCTTTTAACACTACGTAGCTAAGCTACGTCCCCTCACAACACCACTGTCTGTCACTGTCCTCAAATCTCTAAAAATCATTCCCAACCTAAATCTCAACTAAAACCTCTACCTATTCCATTCCACGGACTCCATGAGGACTTACCCCTGCCCCATGAAGTCGGTCTAACTATGCTAACCCTTCCCCCTAACTAGTGATCCTGTGCCAGGCCAAGGGATCTTCCACCCCTTGCCCAGGAAATCCTGTTCACCCGAAAGCGAGGCTTGCTTTTGTTAATTTTTTTTTCAAATTTGCGCAGATCCAGCGCGGAAACTCGCAGCTCGTGCACTTTGCACCTGCCCGTGAGTCATGCAGCTGCACGTGTACCTCGTCCCTCTTGGACGGTACCATCCGGCAGGGATACCCTCCTGCCGGATTCCAACCCTACGTGCAGCCATGACGTCACCGTGCGCACCACAAAAAGCAAACCTCGCACTCCGAGGGGCTCCCCACGCGAACACATTGCTCTGCCCGTTGGAGCCTAACACACGCTCGCGTGGAGAACCCGTCCGGTCCAAATCCGTCTACCTGCCTAAACTTTGTCCGTCCGCGGGATCGGCAAATCCACCGCGTGCGTTTCCGGACCGGCTTCACTCCCGCAAGCGAACGTGGGGCCTCGTGCGTTGCACAGCACGGACCTCGCTGCTGGGTGAACCCGGCACGGTCCCCGAATAGCTACGGCCACTACCCGGCTTTTGTCTCTCTGTCGCCGTCGTCGTCGCCATTCACCCACGCACACCTGCGTGTCACGACGCACAGACTCCACTCCATTAAACTCACACCGGAGACGCGCTGCATGCTCCCGCATGCCGACCGTCATCTCCCTTACACACAGCGACCTTACACACGCTGTCTCCCTCACACTCGGCCGCTCACTCACTCGTGCCATTTCCCTTGCACACGTGGCTCTTCCACACACGGTGCCTCATCCACACAGCGTGCTGGGAGGCACGCACTGGCCCACTCGCAGCCTCGCACACCATTTTACTCACACACGCGTCCCTTTCACACAACGCCTTTCACCCACGCTTTGCGCACGTTGCAGCACACATTTCGCCACGCTCGTGTACACCACCTCGACACCACACACGCCGGGACCAACACACTGGGATTCGTGCCACCAACAAGGGTTCCGGGGCTCTATACCCCCCAAGCTTCGTGTGCACCCGTTCGCCTCACTCATCCCCTCGAACTCGCTAAGCACGACCGAACCCACCTGGTCGTGAGTCGCCTCAAGGGGCATACTCCCTCCCCTCGTTCCTGAGGAGGCCATCCAGCTGCTCACACCGGGTCTCTAACCAGTCCGCCAGCTCACCCCATTAAGCCTCGCTAACTCTGTGTGTGTGTTCGTCTTCACCCCCGTCCAATTCACCCTCTACCCGTGTCTCTATTATTAATTCTGCCGTCGTCACCTCGTGTCTCGTCTCACACGTTTCGTCACCCCAATTATTTTTCCCTCTCCGTCACCGTCACTGTTGCTCTCTCCGTCACCTTCACACTTCTCGCCCAACACGTCCCCATTATCTTTGTCCTCACCCGCCTCCACTGCGGCCTGACAACCGTTGCACCCCTCCCAGCTCGTTCGCTCCCACACAGTGGCGTCGCCATTACGCACTCCCCTGTTATTGCCTTCATGCCCGCCTGCAGGCTTCGGCCCATTTGCTGCATCTCACCCACATTCTTTCATTTTGTTTCCATTCCGTTCTTCACCTGTGTAAATTCGCATTCATTTGATTATATCATCCTGCACATATTTGTTTTATTTCGTTCATTTGTTGCGTATTTCCATCCATTTTTTCGTTCACTCCATCTATTTTTGTTGTTTATATTCGCATTCATTGTTGCGCATCCGCATTCATTTGTTGCGCATCCGCATTCATCTTGCCAGCATGGCGAATAGCTGGGCCATGTCGGGTGCACTCGGCTGAGCCGATTCGGCCAGGATCGGGGTTTTGGTGGAGAGGGGAGGGAGGTGTCATACACTGCGCCGCCGCCGCACCCATTTCGGCTCTGGTTCGTTTGTGGGGGGGATTGCTGAAGCATATTCCTGGAATGTCCTGCACGGGGCTTCCATCCTGGGCCATGGATCCTACATTACTACACATATACATTTCTATACCCCGGCACCGCTCGCCTTGAACTCCATCTTATTTCTCGTAACGGGTTAATTTAGATCGCTCGTAATTTGGAGGGAATCGGGGGTCGCTCCTCTCACCCCTGGACCGATTCCCGTGAATTTAGCTTGGGACCGAGAGTTCGTTTCCCGCTCTTGACACCAGTGTTGCGAATTCGCGCCCGCCGGCGTGCGAATGGCCACGTGACTCGAATCGCGGCACGTCGCCACCGGACGGACAATTCTGTCGTGACCCTCTCGGACTAACGCCGGGAGCCAGTCACGGGTGGGCTTTCGGCCTCACCACGATCGTGCCAATCGGCCACCCGCGTGGGATAGGGTTGTTCGCCAAACTCGACCTACCTAAGTACCCACGCGGATGGTAAACCGGGCGATCGCACCTCGCCGCAGGTCGACTTCGGACACGAACCGCTTAAGCGGTCCGTTCCGTGCTATCGGATAACGAGCGGTGTTATCGTCGGCCTCGACGGTTCCTGATTAATTATCGGGCGTATTAAGCCCACGACGAACCGTTACGTGAAGCAAGATGGAGATTCAACAATGGAAAGGACGCAGCGAAACGGGAACAATTCAACACAAGCACTTTATTTACACGACACACGGACACAAAGCACACATATAGTCAACAGTCAGAACGCACATATATCAAATGCAAGATGAAAACAAAAGAAACAGTGACGCAGAGATACTACCGAATAACGCGTACACACGGCAACACTTATAACAGTTCTACTTCACAAGACAGGCGCCTCCCACAAGTCATTTGCCCAAAAACCCAAAGAAAATAGAAGTAGTCACTTCCCTATGCACGCACCGAGTCCTTCTCCGCGCCTCAGCTCCCCCCCTCCGGCGTGATCGGCGAGCTCGTGCTTCGCGCCGGCACGTGTCGCCGTTTGACGCCACGGACGGGGTTTGGGGAATGAACGGGTTTTCAGCGCTCTCTCGGTGCGGACGGGGGGGGGGGGAAGAAATCGTCGACACTCGGGTCGAGAGAGAGAGGAAATGGCGGACGCTCCGTCCCACAGCGGGATCTCGGGACACACAGACTCCGGCGAACCCTCGGACAAGAACCTCGAACTGGAGCTCTCTCTCTCTCTCTCTCTCTCTTTCACACCGTCGTTTGTCCAAAGGTCCAAGGCTCGTCAGGATCAAGGGCTCCGCAGGGATCACAGGCCGGCAGGAACAGAAACAAACGAGCACCCACCACCTCCACCGAGCCTCCTCCGAGCCTTCTCCGTCGGCGTCTTTTATACGCCCACGCTCCGCCCTGTTGCTCGCCCCGTTCCCTGCTCCACCCCCCTTCGAAGCGCTTCGAGAAAGTCTCGAAGAGGGCGTTCCTCCTCCCAGGCCGCGTCACACCGCGCGTCACCAATCGAGCGCCAGCTGCGCCTCTCCGTTTCTCTTCCCCCACACACAAGCGCGAGAAGAAATGGCGGGTGGCGAAGATGCAGTAGCGCAGATGCGGAGGCGGCGCGGCCGCAGCGCGGTCGGCGCTGTGGTGGGGATGGCGTGGTTGTGTTGACGTGGTTGGTTAAAAAATAAAGAAAGAACAGAAAAACGACTGACTCAAAGTGTCGCAGCCGAATGAATCACATTAATTCCCTCTAAACAACGGGTTTGGGGCTAACTATACA
>CM068957.1:29253859-29286463 GCA_035128595.1 Eptatretus atami
TACAGGATGCAAGGGGTAATTTTGGAGCGTGTCACACAGGAGAAGGATCTGGGCGTGGTAATAGATATGGTAGGTAAGCAGGCAGCACAGTGCCAGGCAGCTATAAGTAAAGCAAATAGGGGTTTAGGTTGTATTCGGAGAGGGATCATTTATAAACCAAAAGAGGTGGTGTTATCATTGTACAGGAATTTAGTGAGGACCACATTTAGAATATTGTGTACAGTTCTAGTCACCACAGTTCCGGAAGGACATAGATGCCATCGAGAGGGTTCAGCGCAGGGCTACTCAATTGATTCCGGGCCTAGTTAGACTCAGCTATGAGGAGCGGCTGAAGGAGACAGGGCTTTATACACCAGAAAGGAGGCGGTTACGAGGAGATATGATAGAGATGTTTAAGATAATGAAAGGTATAGACAAAATAAGTGAAGATGAATTATCAACAGAGTAGACAGGATAGGACCAGGGGCCATAGCCTGAGAGTAAAGAAGAGGAGAGTTAAGACGATAGTAAGGCAGGGGACTTTTATTCAGAGAGTAGATAATGCATGGAGTGGTCTCCCTGGAAAGGTAGTGGTAGCAGAAACAGTAGATAAGTTTAAATTAGAATTAGATAGGTACATGGAAGTTATGGAGATAGAGGGGTATGGGGATTTTGATATGACTTTTAGGTAGTTTGAGCGTTGATGGGTGACTGTGTGCATGTGTCTGGAGTGCTCTTGGTGGGGGTCTTGTCAAGAGGGGTTGTGTGGATGATGTTTTGTGTTTTTAACCAAGCTCATGCCCCCTCCCCTGAGGGGAAGAAAAAAAAATACAAAAACTCCAAAAAAAATAATATATTAATATAGTAGTATTATAATATATAATATATATAATATATATATAATATATATATAATGTATATATATATTGGTTCACGAAAAAAGTGAAAAAAATTTTTCACAAAAAAAATAAGTGACCAATATTCGTTATTGTTGTGTGTGTCTGTCTGTCTGTATGTGTCGTGTTGGGTAGTCGATCCAGTCAAAAAAAAATGTTTTTTAACATTTTGAAATTTGTTCTACCTCTAATTCAGTTTTCCCGTCGATAGTTTTGTCTCCTGTCTGTCTGCTGCGTCTGTCTGTCTGTCTGTCTGTCTGTCCAGTGCTCCGTTAATACAATGCGATTTCGATGAAACTTGGTTGGTAGTTCATACCATGACCTAGTTGTGTCCAATGAGAACCGTTGCTATGGACACCACCGTTGCCTACAAGGGACTTTGAAATTTTAGGAAAAATCATAAAAAAATTATTTTTTCGAAAATCAAAATCGGGCCACGAGCGCTGTGGCAGTACATTCAGCCATATTGTCAAAAATTTCCAGCCGGATCCTATGAAAACTGTCGGAGAAGATAGACTTTGAATGAACCCTGGTCGAAAACAATAAAAAAACGAAGTTCGTTATATCTCAGAGACTATGAGTCAGATATACATGAAACTGGTATGGTAGGTTCATGGTATGTCCAAGTTATGTGTGAGAAAGAACGGTTGCTATGGACCCTCCGTTGCCTAGCAACGGCTGAAAAACCTCTAAGTGTGGGGTATTTTAACGAAAAAACAATCTGCAGCATTAACCGCTTGAGCTAGAACATGAATTTTCTTGTGCTTAATCCTCAGGTCATTCCCATCGAACGGCCCATTGCGTCAGGTTCTATTGGTAGGCGACTACCCATGTCCGCCTACCGGCTTGTATGCTGTCTGTCTGTCTGTCTGTCTGTCCGAGCATAGCTCCGTGGGTTTTGATCCGATCCTGATAAATTTTGTGGGAGGTTTATATCATGATCGAGTTGTGTTTTTCCGAAATTGGCGGCGGTGCGCCCATTGGTGGAGCCACGCCCAAAAAACGTGTTTTAGGGGGTAGCCGATTTCAATTTGCATCTTCTCCTAGGGGGTTTGTCGAATCTGGCAGGGGTTTGGTATTTGGTTAGCCCAATGGCACTTGCATAGCCCACGGAGCTCGATTTTCATTTTCGTCCAAGGTCAAGGTCACAAGGTAACGAACTAGAAAATTGCGAATTTACATAAAAAATCCATCTTTTCCGAGGGGTTTGTCGAATCTGGCAGGAGTTTCGGTATTTGGTTAACCCAATGGCACCTGCATAGCCCCACGCATCCGATTTTCATTTTCGTCCCAAGGTCAAGGTCACAACAGGTCACGAACTTAGAAAATTTCGAATTTTGACATAAATCATACGACCCCAAACTTTGAGAGCTAGGAGACAATTTTTTATGCATAATCTTGAGGTCATCCCCACTAAAGTCTTGAAACTATTTTGCTCTATCTCGAACACCTTGCCCGTGGCGCCCCCTTCAAGTTTGTTTTTAAGCTGATTTCATCAAAGATGGATAATCCGAGGAGTGCGAATGCCATAAAGCCTATATGAGTTATATTGTTCCTGAATGTTCCAGAGGAAGTTTGCACAAAGGTCATAATCCTTGACCTTTGACCTTTAAAGTTCACAAGGTCAAATTTTCAAAGTTGTGGGAATCGAACCGGGTTTTCGACCTTCTTTGACGAACTAACTCCATAAGCTATAGCACGTATCTGTTTCCTTTATTTTAATGTCCACAACATTGTTTTGTGACCTTAAAGGTTATGCAAAGGTCAAATTTTGAAATTGCTGAACGAAACTGGGTTTTCGACATTTGCAGCTAATAACCTGTCACCTGCGTACCACATCATGTTGATACATTTTAATAACTTGTCAAACAATATCAATTGTCTCATCCTTGACTTCTAAAACAATCTACATCGTCAAATACCGCTCGTGAACCATTGTCGTCTTCAGACTTGTCATTAATTAAAAACATTTTTTGTATTTTCTTCCTTGGATCTAGTGTTGATAAATTAATATGGTGTTCACACAGGCATTTTGGGCTGAATGACCTCCACCTGTGTTAGATTTCCTTGTAATACGTAGTATGCAACACGCTGGATAAAGCATGGAGTTGGAGAAACTGTCGGCACGCCTATTCATGTTGTCACCATCACCTGTATGTGCCTTTACAATCTGCCCAATCGTGCCTTCACAATGGACCAATCATGGTGGTGCACTGCACACAGCGCACGACACCTCATCGTGTAGGCTGGACCGCACCGCCATTATCTCAAGTTGTCATCTCTCACACTCCTTTTGCTTGAATTTATTTTGCACCCATCATCCCGACCCCAACATTAGCATGTGGAAACGGTTTCTTTCCCTGCGATTGGGATAGTTTATGAACAAAGGGAGCCAAAGGCATAGGAAAATGCACGTAGTAATGAAGTACAGTAAAGCTCTGCGGAGTAAGCCATTTACCCTACCGTTCAGGCATCTGGGTGTGGCCCATGTGAGCAAGATTTCAGAAACTGCACACATGACAATATTGATTCAGCAGCATAAACTGGTGAGAGTACATATGGCACAAATGCATGTGAAATGCAGAAGACCAAATTTAAAGGGGCCAAAGCAGGAAAAGATCCGGGAACCGAAAAGTGGACAAGTGGAAATATCAGTGGGAGGAGGGGGAGTTGGTGGATGTGGGGAAAGGGAAGGGGTTGATGTAAATTTATTACTCCACTTGTATACCAATTTACAGAAGAGTATGACTCAAAATACCATCTCATTTATTTATTGAAAACAACATGCACCTCTAAAGCACATAACTATGTTTGGATGTTCTCCCAGTGCAGTTCAAGATAAACAAGGATTTACAAGGAACGTTGATGCTGGAGCTATCAAGCCTGTGCAATCGTGCCAATATCCAATAAAACCCCTATAAAACCCCAATATCCAAGAAAAAAAGAGGAAAGGGCCTTCCCCAAACTGTTGCCACAAAGTTGGAAGCACAGAATCGTTTAGAATGTCATTGTATGCTGTAGCATTAAGATCTCCTCCCTTCACTGGAACTAAGGGGCCGAATCCGAACCATGAAAAACAGCCCCAGACCATTATTCCTCCTCCACCAATCTTTACAGTTGGCACTATGCATTCGGACAGGCAGCGTTCTCCTGGCATCAGCGAAACCTAGATTCGTCCGTTGGACTGTCAGATGGTGAAGCGTGATTCATCACTCCAGCGAACGCATTTCCACTGCTCCAGAATCAAATGGTGGTGAGCTTTACAACACTCCAGCCAACGCTTGGCATTGCGCATGGTGATCTTAGGCTTGTGTGCGGCTGCTCGGCCATGGAAACCCATTTCCTGAAGCTCTCGAAAAACAGTGCTTGTACTGACGTTGCTTCCAGAGGCAGTTTGGAACTTGGTAGTGGATGTTGCAACCAGACGATTTTTCCGCGCTACGCGCTACAGCACTTGGCAGTCCCGTTCTGAGTTTGTGTGGCCTACCACTTTGCGGCTGACCTGTTATTGCTCCGAGATGTTCCCACTTCACAATAACAGCACTTACAGTTGACTGGGGCAGCTCGAGCAGGGCAGAAATTTGACAAACTGACTTGTTGGAAAGGTGGCATCCTATGATGGTGCCACGTTGAAAGTCACTGGGCTCTTCAGTTTGGCCTATTCCACTGCCAATGTTTGTCTATGGAGATTGCATGGCTGTGTGCTTGATTTTATACACCTGTGAGCAATGGGTGTGGCTGAAATAGCCGAATCCACTAATTATAGGGGTGTCCTCAATACTTTTGGCCATGTAGTGCAAGTCCTTCCCAGCTGAGTGACAAAAACTGCACACACATATTCTTATCCACTGTTAAAACCCTCTTTTGATTTATAATTTACCTTTGTACAACCGAAAACCCCATTAACTTTACCTTTTTTTTTTTACTGGAAACCCAGCATTTTTTTTTTTTGGCCTGAGGTAAATTGCAAGGTGGGAACCAAAGGATCTCAAAGGAGAATACATATACATATATATATATATATATATATATATAAATATATATTTATATATATATATATATTTATATTAAATAATATATATATATATATTATCCAAATACATTTACATACTGTAATATTTTATATACATATATATTTTACATACATATATATATCCATATATGTATGTATGTGTACACACACACACACACAACACACACACACACACACACACACACACACAACACGTATAGCAGATCATGGTTATGAAAACCAATGGAGAATAGTCCCGTTGTGGCACATACCTTCCCCTAAACGTTCCGTCCACTCTCCTGCAGCAAAGTTGAAAAACTCGTTGTTAAGTGCCATGTTGCTTAATGAAATGCCAGTCGCAGAAACCTGTTAACAAACACAAATCTGACAAACTCGCTTAAACTTGCAGAGGAGTTTATGTGAGACAATGGGAATAAACGGTCGGAAACAGGCTATCCTTTTTTTCATTACTACTATAGTCAATCCAGTCAAAATATCAAGACCGGACAAACCGACATGCTTAACAATGTAAACCAACCAAGCACATGGAGAATTCTACTGCTTATTACAATGTCTCAAATACCTGACTGTCCATAGGTGGGAGAAGCAAGGCAAGACGGTGCCGACATTCTCCTGGAAGGCCTGCGAACGTGTGCTTGTTCACAATGGAACGCAGGTCTATGTTAACAAGCAGAGAATCAGGGCTCTGCACATCAATGGTCTCATTGTGCAGTCGTTTGCCATCCACTGCGCATTCCATAGAGTGCAAGTGAAACAAACATTGAAATGAACGTGTTGTTCAAAACAACTCCACGATCCCACGACAAAGTTGCCAAATTAGTTTTTAAACTGTGATTGATACTTCTGCAGCGAATATTTACTTGTTCCCCACTCCCCCAGCCCCCACCCAAACCTTCCTTGCATTTGCTTTTGACATGTGAACAGCATGTTTTATCAGGAGCATCATTGCCAATCCCAAGTTACCCTGATAAGATCATGGCGTGTTGATTCAAAACTGATGCCAACCCACAAGGGGATGGTTCACCTGTGATATTTTGTCGGACATTCCAGAATTTCGACAGAATAACAATGGAGGAGATATTATATACCGGTATCATGTTCATCTAAGTTGATGTGTTCAGTTCCCTATTGCAGACATTAGATTTACAGCGACATTGGTAACCAGTTGAATACAATGAGCAGCAATGAAGTAATCACCTGCAATGTTATGACCCTCAAAATATTTTGAACAACATACCCCTTTAACTGGTAATATATATATATACATATATATATACATATATATACATATATATATTTATTTTCTTTTTTCAAGAAGAAGAAGGCGCTTCCAACCAAAAGTAACCAGAGTTGGTGTCAAAGCCACCCAATGCTCGCCTGTTTATACATTTATCGTTTTTAAAAGAACTCGTCTAATAATTTAATATTTTTTATAAAGTCATTGCAGTGAAGCTGATCCAAATAATTTAAAGCAATATCATGTATTTGTATATTGCAATCAGTACAAGAGCGCAACGTGGAGCAACAATGATACGCCCGAACAAGAAGGTATATACAGAATTGTGCTAACGACATGGAAAAGCATCCTGGTTTGCCATGGCAACTCCACATTTAGATGATGAACGTATGCCACGATACACAGCCGTTCCCACAGTCTGTAACAATGTACCAAAAATGAAACGTAAAGTTGAAAACTTTGGAGTTAGTAGTGCGGACAGGAACGATGAAAACCAGCATCCCTGGTTGCCATGGAACCACTTTGATTGACGAATGTATGTCACGACACACTCTCCCCAGTCGTAACCAATGTAACCAAATATGAAACGTTAAAGTTGAAACTTTGGGAGTTAGAGTGCGGAGAGGAACGGATGGAAAACAGCATCCTGTTGCGCATGGCACCACTTTAGATGATGAAACCGATGTCCACCGACCCTACTACACACACCGTCTCCCATTCTGTAACCCTATGGACCATAATTGAAAACAGTGAAAAGTTGAAAAACTTTGGGGGGAGTTGGAGTGCGGAGAGGAACGGATAGAAAACCAGCATCCTGGTTGCCATGGCACCACTTTAGATAGAAACGTATGTCGCGACACACCCGGTCTCCACAGTCCTGTGCTATTTACCAATATGAAACGTTAATTGAAAACTTGGGATTAGAGTGCGGAACAGGAACAGATGGAAAAAGCATCTGGATGCCATGGCAATACACTTTAGATATGACGTATGTCGCGACACACCGTCTCCACAAGTCTGTACCTATGTTACCAAATATGAAACATAGAAAGTTTAAACTTTTGGGAGTTTAGATTGCGGGACAGGAACGACGGACGGACAGACCAAACGACGACGGACGGACGGAACATAATAATGCCCGACATATATATAATATATTATATACATAATATAATATATATAATTATCCACTATCCTCTTCTGTCTTCTTCGGCTGCCCTCCCGTTTAGGGGTCCGCCAAGCCGGATCATCCGTTATCGATCCGCATAAATATTTGGCACAGGTTTACGCCGGATGCCCTTCTTGACGCAACCCGGTCCGCCTCTTACGACACATAATGGTACACCTATTTTAACCGGGGCATCAACACCGGCCAGTACACTGGTAACTCACTTCACACGACCTCGGAAGGAGGACCGGCTGGAGTCAACCTCCTGGTTGTGTATTAATTCAAGTGGCCACGGCTTTGAACTCAGGACCTTTTGGATCCCAAGCTGCTACCCTAACCACTACGCCAACACCAGGCTACTTAATATCCATAGATATATATATATATATATATATATATATTATAAATATATATAATATATATATATATCGGGCATATAAAAAATAGTGTGGTAATAAAAAAAATTAGAAAAGGAAAAAATAACTTTGCACACAAAAATTTAACATTTCACACTCACCCGGGGTATCGCTATAGCTCTTTGTTCTTCGAACAGCGAGCAAAAACTTAGACTCCGCTAATTTTGAGTCCAAAAAACGAGAGCCAGACCTAATCTCAGGCAATGGTTTTCGCCGTTTTTGGAGAACGCCGGCTTTCATCAGGCACAATAAGACTTTCAGCAAAAAAGCGAGAGCAGACCCGGTCTAAGGCAAAAGTTTTCACCGGTCAACACCAGCCTTCATTCAGGCAAACAATAAGGGAGGCTTAAATTAGCGGAGTCTATTTTTTACTTTTGGGTTGCAAGTGCTTCTTCTTCTTTTAAAAATGTTCAAATCCAACCACCCAATTTATAAATATGTAATGTAAAAAAAAAATATATATCTATATATATACATACATATACATATACATGCATATGATGGATTTACGTATAAAACATATCTATAATTCCACAGTGTGTGGTGTGTGTGTGTGTGTGTGTGTGTGTGTGGTGTGTGTGTGGTGTGGTGTGTGTTTGTGTTTGTGTGTGTGTGTGTGTTTGGTGTGGTGTGGTGTGTGACCGCTATTTTCGACAACCACTGGTTCCGATCTAATTAAACTTGCCAGCTATATGCTGGGACCTGAGTATGGTGCCTTTCAAAGTTTGATATTAATCGGACACACTTCCCAAGTTAGGCCTTTATTTTAACCATACCAATGAAGGACACGTTGCGCGAGGCGTGCGATGGCGCCATTGAGTTACCAATCACAGACATGTTGCTGCGTAGGCCGTGCAGGGCCGGCGATCGATGACTCAAGTGCCGTGCCGGTACGATGGGAATCGGTGCCTTAGTACCCTTGTGCGAGGAGTGGCAATGGTCAATGGCAGCGAATGTCATCGGCAAGCCAAAGCCAGGGAGGTAACTTGATTTAATTAACTCTGTTGTGTAAATATCACAGCAGTGTTACTTCAATGCAAGCGATTCGTGAATGCAGTGAACATTCCGTACGGGCACGCACCACTTCCGGATGGTGATGATACTGTAATTTTTAATAATTCTCGATTCTTATGCGCATTTATAGATAACACAATGCCACAAATCCACTCGCTCATTTACGAGAGCGAAGGAACGGCCTGTGTAATGGTTTGGATTTTTTATTTTTTTTTTTACACGTGACGTTTTTTTTCTTTCTTTTTTTCTTCTTCTCTTTCTTCTTTGGGTCTTTCCTTGCCAATGAATTGCGAAAAGGCAAACTACGTTGGCGTAATTGAATAAATGCCATTTAAAACTTAAATTGCGAAAATCGTAACTGCAGATGCGAACTTCCGGACAGGAGGACTAACACCGGTCTTCCGGATGTGACAACTTACTGTAATTCTTTCTCGTTTTTCTCGTTATTCGACTTCACTGTATCTTTCTTTCCGATCTGTACTTTTCCTTCTCGATTTATCAAAACACAATGCCCAATCAGTCGTCATTTACGACAGCGAGGAACGGCCTGTGTGGTTGTTGAAAGTTTTTTTTTTGGTTTGCATAACGTACGGTCACGCACGTAGGGCACTGCGAGAGCCGAAGGAAGGCCTGTTGGTTGTTTGTTCCTGGCTCGCGGTATTTAAAGTTTTTTTTTTTTGCACATACGGCCACGCACTGTACGGGCACATACTAGTCTATCAATAATCCAGCAATCTCTTGTGTGTGTGTCTGGTGTCGCGAACCGCTGTTTCTTGACACTCACTGGTCCGATCTCAAAATGAAACTTGCCAGTATATTGCTGGGGCCCGTGATGTGCTTTTCAAAGGTTGATATGAATCGACCAATGTGGTTCCAAGTTTATGGCCATTTATTTACCAAACCAATGAACAGGACAAGTGCTATGATGTCACTATTGACGTCACAATTCTTTCTTAGTTTGATATGACGTCATCAATTGACGCTGGGGACCTATGTGTGCTTTTCAAGGTTTGATATCGTTCCCTCATGCATTCAGGCTGTTTCCCAAGTGTTTCCCCAAGTAGCAATTATATGATACGGTTGGCCGATCTTATGAAACATGCCCCAACCCAGTCGTCGTTTAAGAGGGTGAAGGAACGAAGTGCGCGTGCGTGCACGCGCATGGAATCTACGAAGCACGAGCTCTCGCTTGACACGCGACGCTACTTCCGTGACAAGGCTCGTGCAGCTGAAACGGATGAAGAACGAAATGCCTCGCTGGCAGACAACACTGAACGCGAGGCAAGGCTCGGGCAGCTGAAACGATGAAGAACGACTGCTCACTTGGCAGGCCACGCAACGTATGGCCACACACGTACGGCACGCAACAACGTACAATAGAAACGTGCAAATGTCAAAACAGTCAATGATATAAATAATAATAGAAAGAACACCAACATCTCTCACCTGTGAGAAGGGAATCGCCAATCAGCTCACCTCAATCAAGTAACCCAGGTGACGAGGATATATAATATATTGACACTCCTGCTCCCTCCAGCCCGAAACTGCTGCGCAAAGCAACCAAGAAGATGCCTAGTGTTGGCTAATGTAGGGTGGTGGCTTTGGATCCTAGGATCTGAGTTCAAATCCATCGTGGCTGTTGAATTAATAACCAGGGGGTTGATCTCTGACTGTCATCCTCTTGAGGTCGGCAAAATGATGCCAGCTTGCTGGTATCCTGTATCGGAGTAGCGACCCGTCCCAGGATTGTGCCCAATAAGCCAAGGAGACTGCTTAAGCAAGCACCAACGCTCTGCACAGAGTATGATCCCACAGATTGGAGGATGGAATGTTTGTGTAGTTAAATATATATAAAATGTAAACTGCATATACAAGTATACATACATACATACATAACAATATATATATATATATTTATAAAATTAAATTAATAATTAATATAAAAAAAAATAATTAAAAAAACAAAGGTCCCAACCCCCGCTTCTCGCGTTCACCTATCGCGCCCCCCGGTTCTCGAGGGTTTTCCCTTGGACGTGAACTAATTTTTTCTGCGGATTCCCCCGGTAACATCGCGTAAAAATATATAAAATCATAAATTAATTAAGCAATAATTATAACGCGTGGTGCTCGACCAGTCCACAACAGCACGAACAAAGTTTCGCTTGTGAACTTCGAATATTTTCTACGTTTTTTCTCCAAGCCCCACGATGCGCCCAAACGCCCGCAGCCCTTCTAAGGCTTCCCCTGCAAGGACAAAGCGCCAGAGGAAGGTCCTGGGACGCTCCAGGAGAAGGTTAAAAGGTGCTTCGATATATGCTTCGGGAAGGAAAAAGGGTTGCCGCCGTTGAACGAGCATGCTCATACCCAGCAACCTCAAAACCGACCAACCAGACTAATCGATGTCCGCACCTCAAACCAATCACTGCCAAACCGATCCAGACCAGACTAGTCGATCTCCGCACCTCAAAACCAAATCAATGGCCAAACCGACCAAGACCAGACTAATCATCTCAGCACCTCAAACCCGATCACTCCAAAAAAACCCCGAAACCCAAAGACCAGACGAGTCATTTTGGGGAGGCGTCCATTCATCGCGGATTTTCCTGAGCGCGGGAGGTTTGGAACGTAACACCCGCGAGAAACGGGGATTACTGTACATATAATAATATATTTATATACATACCGGGCGTAGTGGCGTGCGCCTGTAATCCGGCTTACTCGGGAGGCTTGGGTGGAGATCGTGAGGACGGAGTCTGCGCTCGGGCCGCGCTATGAGAGGGGTAGGGTAGCAAGGAATCAGGCGAAACCAACCTTACCCGTCGTAAGAGGCACCAGGGTTGCGTCAGGAAGGGCATCCGCGTAAAACCTTGCCAAATCAATGGCGGATCATAACGGATGATCCGCTGTGGCGACCTAACGGACAGCCGAAAGATGAACAACATATTTGTTTTGCGAATTCGCAGCCAGCTCGGCGTGCGATGCGACGCGTACTCTAATAGCAGCCGCTCGCCCCACCCGAACGGACAATCAGTCGTGAACCTCCGAACTACCCGCCAGAGCCAGTCACCGGGTGGGTTTAACCTCACCACAATCAGTCCCGCATTCCACCCGCGCGAAATAGGTCCGATCGCCGAATGGTCGATTTACCCTAAGTACCTCGCGCGGATACGTACCGAAGGATTGTACACGCCACAGGTCGCACCCGGACACGAACCGCTTAAGCGAGCTCGTTCCGTACTACAGGGATAACCGAGCGGAGTTTATCCGTCGACCTTGACGGTTTCAGATTCTTATCGGGTGTTTCAAACCCCACTACCAATCCCTTACGTGATGCAATCCAAGCATGGACTTTCCAATAAGGGAAAAAGACGCACACGAAACGGAAACAGTTCAACAAGCAAGCATTTTATGCACTCTCAGACAAGGGAGCACGTATTACAGCAAAAAGAAAGCAGGGGAAAGATTTAAAACCGAATAGCAATTATTCACAGCACAGTCACTTACACTATTCTACTTTACAGCACGGCGCCACACCATTCATACAATACCCAAAAAAATGGAAGTCGCGACTTCCCTGACGCGTCAGTCTTGGGCGACCGTAAACTCCGAGTCCCTCCGGCGTGGTCCACTGGCTCGTGCCGCGCGCCTGACAGTGTCGTCCGCCCGACAGCTCGGACGAACGAACAGAACCTCCGACAAGGAAACGATCACCACAACTCTCCACAATTCCTCAGGAAAGGGACGGAAAGGGAACGACGTCTCGTCGACCTTGACAACCCACGGCTTTTGTCCAATCGCTTGGAACGAACCAAGAGCCTCAGCCCACTCTCCACACGCCTTTGTTAGGGCCGGCTCCGCCCTTTGCCCCGCCCCATTTCGTCTCCAGCTCCCTTCTGGAAGCTTCCAAAAAGGGGCGTGCCCTCATCGTTCCCACCTCCCCGCGCCGTCGGGGGATTGGGGAAAGTCAGTTTTGGCACCGGGCCAGGAATCATCCCCCAAAATCAGGCCCCCACCTTTTTTCACCTTGACGCCTGCTCAAATCGCACCCTCCCCATTGCCAAAGCGCGGCGTTTGGGTGGGAGATCTTGGCCGGGAGATATTTAAAGGGAGTTGCTGTTGCACTCCGCTCGTTTCATCCGCCCGCGAGATCGTGACCGCACGTGCTCGTTGAATGCGAGTGGCGAAGACGTGGTACGAGTTTGGAAGGTGGCGTCGTTGGTGGTGGAATGCGTGATTGTTGGCGTCGTGTAGTGAATGGCGTATCGTGAGAATGTTGGTTGCGGCGATGTTCGTGTTTGTTCTTGCACCAAATTAACTACAGCAAAAGAAAAACGCTACTGAGAGAATCGCACCCGAATGGATCACATATATTCCCTCTTACAGGGTTTTGGGCTAATACAGATGGACTTACCGATATATTCTCACCCTAGACCCTTATGGTGTAATACGATTTTCCACAACGTAAACACCGACCCCCTTTCTTTTACAGACCGTCCCGAGTCGTCAAATTCTCGTGTGCCATCATGTGTAGTTCTCACCCTAATATTTTACCTTCGGATCCTATGCCGACTCAGTGTATTTGTGTCCCCAAAATAAATAACCTGAGGGAGAGTAACTAACTAAACAGAACCCACTCATACGGACGGACTTAAATAAATTGCCGGCGCTGAAGACATACATGCCGGGGGCGCAACTCGTATTTCAGTAACATCACACCTTAACCTACAATTTACACTACTCCATGGCCCAGGATCTTATGACTTCTCAAGAAAAACAAGCACAAAGCAGGGGCCAAGGCTGCTTCAGCACAGTCCAAGGTCTCCCCTTTTTGAAATGAACGCAGTGAACTGGCAAACGATGCACGGGCTTGCCAGTGCAGTCCCCGTGTTGCAGCTGCCTTACAGGGCAGTCCCGCACACTGCGCGACGATCCTGGCGCACATGGCAATGAACAAGGGGAAAAATGCAAACAGAACGGGCAAACAAGATGACGAGGGCAGTAAAGGCATGGCATGGCAAAGAGGCAGGCAAGGCATGGCATGACAGGCGCTGTAGCAAACCACAGCCGGCAGTGAAGCTGACCGGCACAGGCCTTGCAGTAAACAGCCAGCCCGATGAGTGGGCGCACCGGCCTGAGTAACACAGCCAGCAGACGATCCGGCCGGCACAGGCCTGCAGTAACAGCAGCAACATCCGGCCGGTCACAGGCTGCAGCAAAAACAGCCAGCCGATGAAGTTTGCCAGCCTTTGCCTTGCAGTGGAAGGTGGTGAGGGAGTGCGGTGGTGCTGGCCACACGGAAGGCGGGCTCCGGACCTACTATCTGTCTCCCCCCTAACAACCCTATCGCCTTTGCCTGTCTTGTCCATACCCACCCCCTTAATTTGGTCAAAACCAATTTGCCCCAACTTATTTTTTGTTGTTTTTATTTTTACTTTTCCCACTATGGAATCGTCCCCTAACCCCTTATCGTCTTTGTTTCGGCTACCTATCGTTCCTAGCCTACTCCCAACCCCTACGTTCCCTCCTGGAGGGGAATAAAGGAGAGCTAGCGTCCTGTTCGAGGCCAACTCAAGCCTCAGGAATGGCCTCACCAGAACTTCAGCGATCTAACCCAGAGTGGGTCCGCGGCCCACACGAGAGCGAAGGGATGGATGGTGCGGAGGGGGTACAGCTTCCTATCTACCCTAACCATTACTTTAAACTACGCCGGGCTTCAACAAGCGCCTCTCGCTTAATCTATTGGTTCTAACAACGCAAGATTCCCGGGCTGTGTGGTGTTCCTCACAATTTCGGGCCTGCCCCCCAATTTCCGCCCGTGCCCTGCAACACGGTTTCGTGGCTGGAACGCGTGGCTCCCTTGGCAGGAACTAACCTCTGCCGATTCTCTCTCTCTCCAGCTATGGCAACCTCCCCGGGCACTACACTGCTCGCGAGCCTACCAGCCCCTAAACACCGGAAGAGTCCCTCCCTGGCGACTCCCTGAAACTGCTCACGTGCAGGCGGCGCCCGGGCCCCTTCCTGGTGCCCGTGCCAATGCACTGCCACGCGGCTATGGCGCCCCGGGCCCCCGCATCATGGGGCGCACCCGTGGCCCACTACAGCTATCTTCGGCCCAATTGGGCCCTTGCCTAACCCGTGGCCGACTACCCGGTGCCCGGGGTACCCAACTCGCCGATACTCCACCTCGCAGCACGCTCCCAAGCCCCAACAGGGTCCTGCACCCCTTAACGGTTCGAGCTACGCTCACCCACAACAAAACGCCTCCTTTCCAATTTGTCTAACCCACTAACTCACTTATTCCTGACCCCGGGTCCCTTGGCGGGAGTATCCTCCCCCAATCACTCATCGCATCATGCATTCGCCCATTCGCTCCATTCACACAGACCCGGCTTGGCCTCACTCACTCACCAATACATTTCCTTCCACACTCTTCAACTCTCACACATCGCCGAACTCTGCTCTTGCCAATCCTGCTCACTAAATCCCCTCAATCTACTCGTGCTCCCACGTCATCCTTAAACTATAGCACGTTCCATTTAACTACGTAGCTAAGCTACGTCCCCTCTACAACTCACAGTCCGTCACTGGTCTCCGAATAATCCATAAATCCATTTCCCACCTAAATCTGCACCTACAAATCCCTCTACCTAATCCATTCCACGCTCCATGAGGACTTACCCATGCCCCATGAAGTCGGTCTAAACTAATACTGAACCATCCCCTAAACTAGTTTCTGTGCCCAGGCAGGGGGTCTTCACCCCTTGCCAAGGAAAATCCTGTTCACCGAAGCGAGGCCTGCTTTGCTCAACTTTTTTTTTTCCTCGCGCAGCACCAATGCAAGTGCGGCAAACTCGCAACCTGCCGCAACAGCGCGGCAATTCACAGCCGACAGCACACTTGGCGTGGACGTCATGGCTGCGTGATGGTTTGGAACCGGCAGGAGGGTGAATCCCTGCCGGATGGTGCGTCCAAGAGGGACTAGGGACGGCGAACAGCTGCCATGACGTCACGCCAAAGGTTTGCGCGGCATGTGAATTGCCGCGCTGTTGCGCAGGTTGCCGAGTTGCCGCACTGGTGCGCGCGAGGAAAAAAAGTTGAAGCAAAGCAGGCCTCGCTTTCGGGGAACAGGATTCCTGGGCAAGGGGTGGAAGACCCCTGCCGGGACAGGAACAACTAGTTAGGGATGGTTAGTATTAGTTAGACCGACTTCATGGGGAATGGTAAGTCCTCATGAGTCCGTGAATGGATTAGGTAGAGGGATTGTAGGTGAGATTAGGTTGGAAATGGATTTATGGGATTATTCGGAGACAAGTGACAGACTGTGAAGTGTGTAAGAGGGACGTAGCTTAGCTACGTAAGGTTAAATGGAACGTGCTATAGTTAAGGGATGACGTGGGAGCAGCGAGGAGTTGGAGGGATTTAGTGAGCAGATGGCAGATGTTTCGGCGATGGTGAGAGTTGAAGAGTGGTGGAAGAAAATGTACTTGTGAGTGATGACGGCCAGCGGGGTCTGTGTGAATGAGCGAATGGGGAATGCATGTGGCGAATGAAGTGATTGGGGGGAGGAGTGACTCCCGCCCAGGACCCCGGGTTCAGGATAAAGTTGAGTTATGGTTTAGACAAATTGAAAAATGGAGGTCGTTGTGTTTGGTGGGAGCGGTAGGCTCGAAACCCGTTTAAAGGGGTCAGGAGCCCTGTTTGAGGGGTCTGGGAGCGTGCTGCGAAAGGTGAGTATCGCTGAGTGGTACCCCCGGGCACGGGCTAGTCCCGGCCACGGTAGGCCAAGGCCCATGGGGGCCGAGATAGTGTAGTGGGCACGGTGGCCCGCATGCCATGCGGGGGCCCGGGGCGCCATTAGCCGCGTGGGCAGTGCATTGGGCACGGGCACCAGGAAGGGGCCCGGGGCGCCAAGCCTGGCCCACGTGAGGCTTTCAGGAGTCCGCCAGGGAGGGCACTCTCCGGTGTTTAGGGAGCTGTAGGCTCGGAGGCAGTGGTAGTGCCCGGGGTGCATAGCTGGAGAAATCGGCAAGGGTAGTTCCTGCAAGGGAAGCCACGCGTCCCACCCGAAACCGTGTGAGGGCACGGTGCGAAATTGGGGGGCATGGCCCCGAAATTGTGAGAACCACAAGGCGACGGAATCTTGGTTGTTA
Source organism: Eptatretus atami (assembly GCA_035128595.1). Classification (NCBI taxonomy): domain Eukaryota; kingdom Metazoa; phylum Chordata; class Myxini; order Myxiniformes; family Myxinidae; genus Eptatretus; species Eptatretus atami. The sequence continues at coordinate 29,270,753 of CM068957.1, forward strand.
GAACCAATAGATAAGCGAGAGCGCTTGTTGAAAGCCCCGGGGTAGTTTAAAAGGTTAATGGTTAGGGTAGATAGGAAGTGTACCCTCCGCACCATCCCATCCTTCGCTCTCGTGGTGGCCGCTGGGACCCACTCTGGTTAGATCGCTGAAGTCTGGGGAGGCCATCCGGAAGGCTTGAGTTGGGCCTCGACACAGGAAGCTAGCTTCCTTTATTCCCCTCCCGAAGGGAACGAGGGGTTGGGAGTAGGCTAGGAGACGAAGTTAGCCGAACAAAGACGATAAAAGGGGTTAGGGAGATTCATAGTGGGAAAGTAAAAATAAAAACAACAAAAAAATAAGTTGGGCTAAATTGGGTTTTGACACAATAAGGGGGTGGGTAGACAGAGACAGGCAAAGGCATAGGTTGGGAGGGAGACAGTAGGTAGGTCCGAGCCGCCTTCCGTGTTGGCCAGCACCACCGCAACTCCCTCCACCAACTCCACTGCAAGGCCAAAGGCTGGCCAACTTCATCGGCTGCTGTTTTCTGCAAGGCCTGTGCCCGCCGGATTGTCTGCTGCTGTTACTGCAAGGCTGTGCGGCCCGGATCGTCTGCTGGCTGTGTTCTTCAAGGCCATGTCCGGCCCACTTCATCCGGCTGCTGTTTACTGCAAGGCCTGTGCCGGTCAGCTTCATGCCGCTGTGTTTGCTACAGCGGCCTTTGTCATGCCTTTGGTCTGCCTGCCCTGCCTTTGCCATGCCATGCCTACTGCCCTCGTATCTTTTGGCCCCGTTCTGTTTGCATTTTTTCCCCCCCTTGTTCATTCCATGTGCGCCAGGATCGTCGGCAGTGTGCGAGGACTGCCCCTTAGGCAGCTGCAACACGGGAACTGCACGGCAGCCCGTGGTCAACGTTTGCCAGTCACTGCGTTCATTTAAAAAGGGGAGACTTGGACTGTGCTGACCAGCTGGCCCCCTGCTTGTGACTTTTTTTTCTTGCAGATCATACGATCCTGGGCCATGGAGTAGTGAATTGTAAGGTTCAAGTGTGATGTACTGTAAAGTACGATCGCCCCCGGCATGGTAGTCTTAGCGCCGGCAATTTATTTAAGTCGCCGTATGAGTGGGTTGTTAGTAGTTACTCACCCCTCAGGTTATTTATCTTTGGGACAACAAATTACACTGAATGATCGCACTCAGGGATCCGCCGAAGGTAAAAACGTATAGGGGGAGAACTAACACATGAATGGCACACGAGATTTGACGACTCGGACAGTCTGTAAAAAAGGGAGGGTCGTGTTACGGTTTGGGAAAAATTCGTATACACCACTAAAGGTCTCAGGCTGAGATATATCGGTAAGTCCAATCTGTAGTTGCCCAAACCCGTTGTATAGAGGGAAAATGTGATCATTCGGGCTGCGATTCTTCAGTTAGCCGTTTTCTACTTTGCGTGTAGTTAATTTGGTGCAAGAACAACATACGAACGATCGCCGCAACCAACATCTCATAGATCACGCCATTCACTACACGACGCACAATCACGCCATTCACACCACGACGCCACCTTCCACAACTACGCTAACCCACGGGTCTTTCGTCCACCGCCATTCAACGAGCCACCGTGCGGTCACGATCTCACGGGGGACTGGATGAAAACGGAGGGAGTGGCAACAGCAACTCCCGCTTAATATCCCCGCCAAGATCCCACACCCAAAACGCCGCGCTTGGCATGGGGATAGGCCTGGCATTTGAGCCAGGGTTCAAAGAGTGAAAAAAAGGTGGGGGCCCTGATATTTGGGAAATTCCCTGGCCCCGTGCCAAAACTGACTTCGCCCATCCCCGCGCACGGCGCGGGGAAGGGGGGAACGAGAGGGCACCCCCTTTTTGGGAAGCTTCCAGAAGGAGCTGGAGACAGAAATGGGGCGGGGCAAAGGGCGGAGCCGGCCCTACAAAAGCCGGTTGGAGAGTGGAGGCTGGAGGCTCTTGGTTCGTTAAGCGATTGGACAAAAGCCGGTGGCGTGAAGGTCGCGACGAGACGTCGTTCCTTTCCGGGGTGTTCCCTGTCCCTGAAGGGAAATGTGGGAAGTTGTGGTATCGTTCCTGGTCGGGTTCTGTTCGTTCGTCCGAGCTGTCGGTGCCGACGACACGTGCAGGGCGGGCACGAGCCAGTGGACCACGCCGGAGGGACTCGGAGGTTACGGTCGCCAAGGACTCGACGCCGCTCAGGGAAGTCGCGACTTCCATTCTTTTGGGTATTTATGAATGGTGTGCGCGCCGTGTCCTGTAAAGTAGAATAGTGTAATGACTGTGCCTGTGAATAATTGCTTATTCGGTTTTAACTCTTTCCCTGCTTTCTTTTTGCTGTAAATACGTTGCTCCCTTGTCTGCAGAGTGCAATTAAAAGTGCTTGCTTGTTGAACTGTTTCCCTTTCGTTGCGTCTTTTCCCTTATTTGAAAGCTCCAGTGCTTTGGCGTGCAATCACACGTAAGGGATTGGTAGTGGGTGAAACACCCGATAAGGGTAATCTGAACCGTCAAGTGTCTGACGATAAACTCCGCTCGGTTATCCCTGAGTGAACGAGCCGCCTTAAGCGCTCGTCCGAGTCCTGTGCTGGTAAACTGGCGCTATGCGCAGTTTATAATCGTTGGCGACGCAGCCCTATTTCGCGCCATAGATGCGCTGATTGTGTGGGCCGTGATGCTCTGCGGAGTCCAGGGACACTTGTCCGTTCGGGTGGCGAAGCCTTATTAGACGCCCGGATTTCGCCCGAGCGGAGCGCATACAATTGTGTATCGCTGCTCCTAGCGTCGCACGCGTATCGTTTAGCCGCTGGCCGTACGCGTCGCCCTGACGCAATGAGCCTTCTTCGCAGGGTAAGGAATGTTGCACTGATTCCGGGTGACGTTAACCTCTCCATCTAGCCGGCCACGCATGGCTCCTCCAGCGGTATTCCTCTGAGCAGAGCCTCGATAGTCCGGTTACAGGCGGGCCTGCCGGTATCGAGTTTATTAATTGCTTTAAAATGGTTATATATATTTTTTTATTTCATATATTAATTTTTTTAATTTTTTTTAATGTATTATTTAATTATTAAGGTATGATTTTTTTTTTATATTTAATTTAGATTGTTTTATATAATTATTTTTTTGATTACTATAATATCCGATTTATTTATAAATTCGGAATTCCGTATATTTTTATAATTTATGTTTGTTTTAATTTTAATCAATTGCATGAATTTATTTCGCATATTTTCATTATTATTTGTCATTTTGGCTGTCCCTTAAGTAAGATTATTACGTTTATTTAATCCGATTTCTTGTATTATTGGCTTATATAATCAGGTTTTACGGATCCCTTCTGAACGTTCAACTTACGTCTTAAACGTAATATTTTTAGATAATGGATTTGTTACCCATTAGATTAGTACCTAATCACTTATTTAGTTATCGGCAGATATTCGTTAAATCTTTTTCTGTTTTCCAATGATCTACAACCAGCTCAGTAGGATTTTAGATTCATTTTTGGATGTATTTTATTTTTTTTGATTATATATTTTTTTTTTTAATTATATTTTTTACGAGTAATATAATTGGGTATTTATTATATTTATTTAATATTTATTATTATTATATTAGTTATTTTTTTATGTATATATTAGGGTATTTATAATTATACGTAATCCCCCGTTTCTCGCTGTGGGGTTACGTCAAACCTCCCCGCGCTCAGTGAAAACATCCGCGATGAATGGACGCCTCCGCAAAAATCGACTCGTCTGTCTGGTCGGTTTGGGAGTGATCGAGGTTTGAGGTGCCTGAGAATGACTAGGTCTGTCTGGTCGTTGTGGCAGTTGATTGGGTTTGAGGTCCGCCGCCCCCCGGAGATCTGACTAGTCTGCGTCTGGTCGTTGGCATTTTGATTGGGGTTGGTTTGGATTGGGTTGGAGGTGCCGCGAACATCGATTAAGTCTGGTCCTGGTCGGTTTTTGCAGGTGCTGGGTATGGGCAGTGCTCGTCCAACGGAGCGCAAACCTTTTTCCTTCCCGAAGATATATCGAGCACCTTAACCTCTCCTGGAGCGTCCAGGACCTTCCTTCCTGGCGCCTTTGGTTCCTTGCCAGAAGCCTTAAGAAGTGGCAGGGCGTTTGGAGCTATCGTGGGGCCTTGGAGAAAAAAACGTAGAAAATATTGAAGTTCACAAGCGAAACTTTGTTCTCGTGCGTTGTGTGACTGGTCGAGCACCACGCGTTATAATTGATTGCTTAAATAATTTTATATTTATATATTATTACCGCGATGTACCGGGGGAATCCGAGAAAAAAGTAGTTACGTTCCAAGGGAAAACCCTCGATTGAACCGGGGCGCGATAGGTGAACCGCGATGAAGCGGGGGTTGACTGTATATTTTATTATAATATATATATATATATAATAATATATATATATATATGTATATGTATGTATGTATGTATTGTATATTGCAGTATACATTTTATATAAATATATATATAACATACAGCAATACATATCCATCCCATCCATCTGTTGGATCAATACTCTGTGCAGAGCGTTGGTGCTGCTTAAGCAAGTCTTCCTTGGCTACTTGGCACAACCTGGACGGGTCGCTACTTCCGATACAGGATACCAGCAGCTGGCACTCATTTTGCCGACCTCAGAAGGTGACAGTCAGGAGCAACCCCACCTGGTATTAATTCAACAGCCAACGGGGATTTGAAGCCAGGATCCCTAGGATCCCAAAGCCCACGAAATACACCTAACCATTAACCAACACTAGGCCATCTTCTTGGTTGCTTTGCGCAGCAGTTTCGGCTGGGAAGAGCTAGGAGGGTCAATATTTTATATAATCCTCGTCACCTGGGGTTTTACTTGATTAGGTGAGCTATTGGCTATTCCCTTCATTTCACAGGTGCAGAGATGTTGGTGTTCTTTCTTTATTATTTATATATTGACGTGTTTTTGGGACATTTGCACTTTCTATGTAACTCTGTGGCGTGCCCGTACGTGTGTGGCCATAATCGCTGCGTGGCCGTGCCAAGTGAGCAGTTCGTTCTTCATCCGTTATTCAGCTGCACGACGCCTTGCTCGCGTCAGTGTTTGTCTGCCAAGCGAGCAGTTCGTTCTTCATCCGTTTCAGCTGCACGAACGCGCTTGTCACGGGAGTACGCTCGGCGTGTCAAGCGAGCAGCTCGTGCTTCGTTAGATTCCATTGCGCGTGCACGACGCGACAGCTTCGTTCCTTCCCCTCTTAACCGACGAGCTGGTTGGGGCATTGTTCAATAAGATGGACCAACCGTATCATAAATGGCCATAACTTGGGAAACACTGGGAACAAGCTAAAATGGATGAGAGAACGATATCCAAACCTTGAAAAGGCACACGACTCAGGTCCCCAGGCGTCAATTGTGACGTCATATCAAACCTAAGAAGAAGAATTGTGACGTAATCGTGACATCATAGCACCTTGTCCTGTCATTGGTTTGGTAAATAAATGGCCATAACTTGGGAAACCACATTGTCCGATAATATCAAAACCTTGAAAGGCACATCCACAGGGCCCCAGCAATATACCTGGCAAGTTCCAAGAGATCGGACCAGTGGTTTCAAGAAGACACGTCGCAGACACCACAGACACACACACAGAGATATGGCTGGGAATTATAGATAACTATTGTGCCCGTAACGTGCGTGTGCCGTATGGTGCAAAAAAAAAAAACTTTAAAACCGCGAAGCCAGAAACCAACAACCACTACAAGGCCATTCGCTTCGCTCTCGCGTTGCCCGACAGTGCGATTGACCGTACGTGCCAAACACCAAAAAAAAAACTTTCAAACAAACCACACAGGCCCGTTCCTCGCTGACGTAAATGACGACTGGAGTTGGGGCATTGTGTTTGATTAAAATCGAGAAAGTACAGAGAAAATCCGAGAAAGAAGAATACAGTAAGTCGATAAATCGAGAAAAAAATCGAGAAAAATACAGTAAAGTTGTCACTATCCGGAAGACCCGGATGTTAAGTCCTCACTGTCCGAAGTTCGCCATCTCGCAGTTTACGATTATTCCGCAATTTAGTTTTAAATGGCCATGTTATTTCAATACGCCAACGTAGTTGCCTTTTCGCAATGTCATTGCAAGGAAAGACACAAAGGAGAAGAGAAGAGAAAAAAAAAAAGAAAAAAACGTACGTTGTAAAAAAAAAAATAAAAAATCAAACCAACTACACAGGCCGTTCCTTCGCTCTCGTAAATGACGACTGGATGTGGCGATTGTGTTTATCTATAAATCGCATAAGAAATCGGAAATTATTAAAATAACAGTTAAGTCATCACCATCCGGAATGGTGCGTGCCCGACGAATGTCACATGCATTCCACGAATTATCGCTTGCATTGAAGTAACAACTGCCGTATACTTACACCACACAAGTTAATTAAAACAAGTCATACCTGGCCCTGTTCTTTGCTTGCCATGGACATCGCTCCATTGACATTGCCACTCTACGCCAACGGTCACTAAGGCACCGATCCCCATCGTAACCGGCAACGGCACGTGACGTTCATCGGTCGGCCGGCCATGCACCGCCTACGCAGCAACATGTCCTGTGATTGTAAACTCAATGGCGCATCGGCCACGCCTACGTCGCAACGGTCCTGTCATTGGTTGTAAATAAATGCCCATAACTGGGAAGTGCTTGTCCGATTAATTATCAAACTTTGAAAGAGGCACATACTCAGGTCCCAGCAATAATAGCTGGCAAGTTTCAATTAAAGATCGGACCAGTGTGTTGGTCGAAAAATAGCGGTCACACACACTACACACACCCACACACCACACACACACACACACACACACACACACACACAGCACACACACACCCACCAACATACACACACACACAACACCAACACACACACGAACTGCTGAATTATTAGATATGTTATATACGAACATCCTCATTTGCATGTTTATTTAATTGGTTATATGTATGTACTTAATATGATATATATTTTTTTTTTAGCATACATATTTATATGATTTGGGGTGTGGGATGAACATTTTTTAAGAAGAAGAAGCACTTGCAACCAAAAGTAAAAACCTAGATAGACATCCGCTAATTTAAGCCTCCCTTATTGTCCTGTCATGAAGCCTGGCTGTGAAGCCGGTTGAAAACTGTTGCCGTTAGACCGGCTGCTGCTCTCGCTTTTTTGCTGAAAGTCTTTGTGCCTGATGAAAGCCGGCTCCAAAACCGCGAAACATGCCTGAGATTAGGGTCTGCTCTCGCTTTTTTGCTCAAATTAGCGGAGTCTAGTTTTAGCTCGCCTCTGTCGAAGAACAAAGGCTTATAGCGATACCCCCGGCTGTGAGTGTGAAAATGTTAAATTTTTGGTGCAAGTTATTTTTTCCTTTCATAATGTTTTTACTACCACACTATTTGTATATGCCCGATAAATATATAATATATTATATATAATATATATATTATATATTATATATATATATATGGATATATAGTAGCCTGGTGTTGGCCGTAGTGGTTAGGGTAGCAGCTTGGATCCAAAAGCGTCCTGAGTTCAAGCCCCGTTGGCCACCTTGATAATACACACCAGAAGGTTGACTCAGCCCTGTATCCTCCGAGGTCGCGTGAAGTGAGTACCAGTGTACTGGGCCCGCGTGTAGCCCCGGTAAAATAGGTGTACCATATCCCGTGTGTCGTAAGAGGCGACCAGGTTGCGGTCAAAGAAGTGGCATCCGCGTTAAAACCTGTGAGCCAAGATCATTTGCGATCATAACGGATGATCCGCTGTTGGCGACCTAACGGGAGCAGCGAAAGAAGAAGAAGAGGATAATGGATATATAATATATATATATATATGTATATATATTATAATATATGTCGGGGCATATTATGTGTCCTCCGTCCGTCCGTCCGTCTGTCTGTGTCTGTCCGTCCTCCGTTTCCTGTCCGCACTCTAACTCCCAAAGTTTTAAACTTTCATGTTTCATATTTGGTACATAGGTACAGACTGTGGAGACGGTGGTCGCGACATACGTTCATCAATCTAAAGTGGTTGCTATGGCATCCAGGATGCTGTTTTCCATCTGTTTCCTGTCCGCACTCTAACTCCCAAAGTTTTCACTTTAACGTTTCATATTTGGTAAATAGGCACAGCACTGTGGAGACGGTGTGTCGCGACATACGTTCATCATCTAAAGTGGTTGCCATGGCAAGCCAGGATGCTGTTTCTATCCGTTCCTCTCCGCACTCCAACTCCAAAGTTTTCAACTTTCACTTTCATATTTGGTCCATAGGTACAGACTGTGGAGCACGGTGTGTCGTGACATACGTTCATCATCTAAAGTGGTTGCCATGGCAACCAGGATGCTGTTTCCATCCGTTCCTCCGCACTCTAACTCCCAAAGTTTCAACTTTCACGTTTCATATTTGGTTACATTGGTTACAGACTGTGAACGGGTTGTGTTGACATACATTCGTCATCTAAAGTGGTTGCCCATGGCAACCAGGGATGCTGTTTTCCATCCGTTCCTTGTCCGCACTCTAACCCCAAGTTTCAACTTTCACGTTTCATATTTGGTACATTGGTACAGACTGTGGAGCAGGTGTGTCGTGGCCATACGTTCATCATCTAAAGTTGTTGCATGCAACCAGGAGCTGTTTTCCATGTCGTAGCACAATTCTGTATATACCTTCTTGTTCGGGCGTATATTGTGCTCACTTGCGCTCTTGGTACTGATTGCAATATACAAATACATATATTGCTTTAAAATTATTTGGATCAGACTTCACTGCAATGCTTTATAAAAAATATTAATTATTAGACGAGTCTTTTAAAAACGATAAATGTATAAACAGGCGAGCATTGGGTGGCTTTGACACCAACCCTGGTTACTTTTGGTTGGAAGCGCCTTTCTTCTTGAAAAAGAAATAAATAATATATGTATATATATGTATATATATATGTATATATATATATTACCAGTTAAAGGGGTATGTTGTTCAAAATATTTGAGGGTCATAACATTGCAGTGTGATTACTTCATTGCTTCTATGTATTCAACTGGTTACCAATGTCCGCTGTAAATTAATGTCTGCAATAGGGAAGCTGAACACATCAACTTAGGATGAAACATGATACCGGTAATATAATATCTCCTCCATTGTTATTCTGTCGAAATTCTGGAATGTCCGAAATATCACAGGTGAACCATCCCCTTGTGGTTGGCATCAGTTTTGAATCAACACGCCATGATCTTATCAGGGTAACTTGGGATTGCTAATGATGCTCCTGATAAAACATGCTGTTCACATGTCAAAGCAAAATGCAAGGAAGGTTGGGTGGGGGCTGGGGAGTGGGGAACAAGTAAATATCGCTGCAGAAGTATCAATCACAGTTTAAAAAACTAATTGGCACTTTGTCGTGGATCGTGGAGTTGTTTTGAACAACACGTTCATTTCAATGTTTGTTTCACTTGCACTCTATGGAATGCGCAGTGGATGGCAAACGATCTGCACAATGAGACCATTGATGTGCAGAGCCTGATTCTCTGCTTGTTAACATAGACTGCGGTTCCATTTGTGAACAAGCCACACGTTCGCAGGCCTTCCAGGAGAATGTCGGCACCGTCTTGCTTTGCTCTCTCCACCTATGGACAGTCAGGTATTTGAGACATTGTAAATAAGCAGTAGAATTCCCATGTGCTTGGTTGGTTTACATTGTTAAGCATGTCGGTTTGTCGGTCTTGATATTTGACTGGATTGACTATAGTAGTAATGAAAAAAGATAGCCTGTTCCGACGTTTATCCCATTGTCTCACATAAACTCCTCTGCAAGTTTAAGCGAGTTTGTCAGATTTGTGTTTGTTAACAGGTTTCTGCGCTGGCATTTCATTAGCACATGGCACTTAACAACGAGTTTTTCAACTTTGCTGCAGGAGAGTGGACGGACGTTTAGGGGAAGGTATGTGCCACAACGGGACTATTCTCCATTGGTTTTCATAACCATGATCTGCTTTACTGTGTGTGTGTGTTGTGTGTGTGTGTGTGTGTGGTGTGTGTGTGTGTGTGTACACATACATACATATATGGATATATATATTATGTAAAATATATTTATAAAATATTACAGTATGTAAAGTATTGATAAATATATAATAATATATTTATAATAAATATATATAATATATATAAAATATATATATATTATAATATAGATATATATGTATATGTATTCTCCTTTGAGATCCTTTGGTTCCCACCTTGCAATTTACCTCAGGCCAAAAAAAAAAAATGCTGGGTTTCCAGTAAAAAAAAAAAGGTAAAGTTAATGGGGTTTTCGGTTGACAAAGGTAAATTATAATCAAAAGAGGTGTTTTACAGTGGATAAGAATATTGTGTGCAGTTTTTGTCACTCAGCTGGGAAGGACTTGCACTACATGGCCAAAAGTATGAGGACACCCCTATAATTAGTGGATTCGGCTATTTCAGCCACACCCATTGCTCACAGGTCTATAAAAATCAAGCACAAAGCCATGCAATCTCAAGACAAACATTGGCAAGTGAATAGGGCCAAACTGAAGAGCCCAGTGACTTTCAACGGGCACCATCATAGGCATGCCACCTTTCCAACAGTCAGTTTGTCAAATTTCTGCCCTGCTCGAGCTTGCCCAGTCAACGAAGTGCGTTATTGTGAAGTGGGAAACATCTCGGAGCATACAGGTCAGCCGCAAAGTGGTAGGCCACAACACAAACTCAGAACGGTATGCCAAGTTGCTGTAGCGCCGTAGCGCGGAAAAATCGTCTGGTTGCAACATCCACTACCAAGTTCCAAACTGCGCTCTGGAAAGCAACGTCAGTACAAGCACTGTTTTTCGAGAGCTTAGGAAATGGGTTTCCATGGCCGTAGCCAGCCGCACACAAGCCTAAGATCCCCATGCGCAATGCCAAGCTGTTGGCTGAGTGTTGTAAGCTTCACCACCATTTTGATTCTGAGCAGTGAAATGCGTTCGCTGTGGAGTGATGAATCAACGCTCACCATCGACAGTCCAACGGACGAATCTAGGTTTCGCTGATGCCAGGAGAACTGCTGCCTTTCCGAATGCATAGTGCCAACTGTAAAGATTGGGGGAGGAAATGTGCTGGGGCGTTTTCAATGGTTCGATTCGCCCCTTAGTTCCAGGAGGGAGGAGAATCTAATGCTAACAGCATACAATGACATCAAACCGATCTGTGCTTCCAACTTTGTGGGCAACGTTTGGGAAGGCCTTTCCTCTTTTTTCTTGGATATTGGGTTTATAGGGGGTTTTATGGATATGGCACGATTGCAACAGGCTTGATAGCTCCAGTCATCAACGTTCCTTGTAAAATCCTTGTTTTATCTTGAACTGCACTGGCGAGAACATTCCAAACATAGTTATGTGCTTTAGAAGGTGCATGTTGTTTTCAATAAATAATGACTGAGGTATTTGAGTCGCATTACTCTTCTGTAAATTGGTATACAAGTGGGTAATAAATTACATCAACCCCTTCCCTTTCCCCACATCCAACCAACTCCCCCTCCTTCCACTGATATTTCCCTTGTCCACTTTTTCGGTTCCCGATCTTTTCCTGCTTTGGCCCCTTTAAATTTTTGTCTTCTTGCATTCACATTGCATTTGTTGCCAGTATGTACTCTCACCAGTTTATGCTGCTGAATCTAATATTGTCAGTTGGCAGTTTCTAAATCTGCTCCACTATGGCCACCACCAGATGCCTGAACGGTAGGGAAATGGCTTACCTCCGCAGCAGCTTTACTGTACTCATTACTACGTGCATTTTCCTATGCTTTGGCTCCCTTGTTTCATAAAAACTATCCCATACGCAGGAAAGAAACCGTTTCCACATGCTAATGTTGGAGGTCGGGATGATGGGCGCAAAATAAAATTCAAGCAAACGGAGTGGAGAGATAGACAACTTGAGATAAATGGCCGGTGCGGTCCAGCCTACACCGATGGAGGTGTCGTGCGCTGGTGTGCAGTGGCCCACCATGATGTCAGAAGCACATTGGGCAGATTGATAAGGCACATACAGGTGATGTGACAACAGAAAGGCGTGCCGACAGTTTCTCCAACTCCATGCTTTATGCCAGCGTGTTGCATATCTCTTTACAAGGAAATCTGAACACAGGGGAGGTTCATTCAGCCCAAAATGCTGTGTGAACACCATAGTTAATTTATCAACACTAGATCCAAGAAGAAAATACATAAAAAGTTTTTAATATGACAAGTCTAAGACGACAAGGTTCACGAGCGGTATTTGACGATGAGATACTAGTTTAGAGTCACTGACTAATGTGATATTGTTGACCAATTATAAAATGATCAAATGATGTGTTGTACGCAGGTGACAGGTTATTAGCTGCAAAAGTGTCGAAAACCCAGTTTCGTCAGGCAACTTCAAAATTTGACCTGTTGCATAACCTTCTAAAGGTCACACAAACAATGTTGTGGACATTAAAATAAGGAAAACAGGTACTTGCAGTATAGCTTTATTGGAGTTAGTTTCGTCAAAGAAGGTCGAAAACCCGTGTTCGATTCCCACAAACTTTGAAAATTGACCTTTGTGAACTTAAAGGTCAAAGGTCAAGGATTATGACCTTTGGTGCAAACTTCCTCTGACTTCCAGGAACAAGTAAACATCATATAGGCCTTTATTGGCATTTCGCACTCCTCGGATTATCCAACTTTTGATGAAATCAGCTTAAAACAAAACTGAAGGGGGGCGCCACGGGCAAGGGTGTTCGAGATATAGCAAAGATAGTTTCGACCTTTAGTGGGAATGACCTCAAGATTTATGCATAAAAATATTGTCATCCAGCCTCACAAGTTGGTGCGTCCTATGAATATTTTATGTCAAAATTCAAATTTTTCTAAGTTCGTGACCTTGTGACCTGACCTTGGGACGGAAAATGAAAATCGAGCTTTCCGTGGGCTATGCAGGGTCGCTTGGGTTCACCAAATACGAAACTCCCTGCAGATTCGACAAACCCTCGGAAAAGATGGATTTTATGGGCTCAAAATTCGCAATTTTCTAAAGTCGTGACCTTGTTGACCTTGACCTGTGGACGAAAATGTAAAAATTCGAGCTTCCGTGGGGCTATGCAATGCCCATTGGGCTAACCAAATACGATAACCCCTGCCAATTCGACAAACCCCCCATAGGAGAAGAGCAATTGAAATCGCTACCCCCTAAAAACACGTTTTTTAGGCGGTGGCTCACACCAAAAATGGGCGCACCGGCCCCATTTCAGGGAAAACACAACTCGTCATGATATAAACCTCCCACCAAAATTAATCAGATCGGATCAAACCCCACGAGCTATGCTCGGACAGACAGACAGACAGACAGACAGACATACAAGCCGTAGGCGGACAGGGTAGTCGCCTACCCAAGTAGAACCTGACGCAATGGGCCGTTCGATGGGAAATGACCTGAGGATAAGCACAAGAAAATTCATGATTCTAGCTCAAGGTTAATGCTGCAGATTGTTTTTTCGTTAAAATACCCCACACTTAGAGGTTTTCAGCCGTTGCCTAGCCAACGGAAGGGTCCATAGCAACGGTGTCTTCTCACACATAACTTGGACATACCTATGAACCTTACCAACCAGTTTATCATGTATATCTGACATAGTCTCTGAGATATAAACGAACTTCGTTTTTTTTATTGTTTTCGACTCAGGTTCAATTCAAATCTATCTCTCCCGAACAGTTTCATAGGATCCGGCTGGAAATTTTTGACAATATGGCTGAATGTACCTGCCACAGTCGCGCGTGGCCGATTTTTGATTTTCGAAAAAATAATTTTTATATTTCTAAATTCAAAGTCCCTGCTAGGCAACGTGGTGTCCATACGCAACGGTTCTCATTGACTACAACTAGTCATGGATGAACCTACCAACCAAGTTCCATCGAATCGCCATTGTATTAACGGAGCACTGGAACAGACAGACCAGACAGACAGACAGAAGACAACAGAAACAGAGACAACATATCGACGGAAAACTTGATACTAAGGGTAGAACAACATTTCATGAAAATGTAAAAACATTTTTTTTTTGACTGAGCGACTAACCCAACAGACACATACAGAAAGACAACACACAACAAAACGAATAAGTGTCACTTATTTTTTTTTTGTGAAAATATTTTTTCAACTTTTTTTCGTGAACCAATATATATATTATAAATATATAATATATATAATATATATTATTTTTTTTGGAGTTTTGTATTTTTTTTTTCTTCCCCTCAGGGGAGGGGGCCATGAGCTTGTTAAAAACACAAAACATCATCCACACAACCCCTCTTGACAAGACCCCCAACCAAAGAGCACTCCAGACACATGCACAACAGTCACCCATAACGCTCAAACACCTAAAAGTCATATCAAAATCCCCATACCCCTCTATCTCAATAACTTCCATTGTCCTATCTTAATTCTAATTAAACTATCTACTGTTTCGCTACCACTACCTTTCAGGAGACCACTCCATGCTATCTACTCTCTGAATAAAGCCCCTGCTTACTATCGTCTTAACTCTCCTCTTCTTTACTCCAGGCTATGGCCCTGGCTATCACTGTCCTACTCTGTTGAATAATTCATCTCACTTATTTGTCAACCTTTCATTATCTTAAACATCTCTATCATATTCTCCTCGTAACCGCCTCCTTCTGGTGTATAAAGCCCTTCTCCCTTCAGCCGCTCCTCATAGCTGACTCTAGGCCCGGAATCAATTGAGTAGCCCTGCGCTGAACCCTCCTCGATGGCATCTATGTCCTTCCGGACTGTGGACTAGAACTTACATCAATATTCTAAAGTGGTCCTCACTAAATTCTGTACATGAAACCACCTCTTTTTGGTTTATAAATGATCCCCTCCGAATACAAACCTAAACCCTATTTGCTTTTACTTATAGCTGCTGGCACTGTGCTGGCCTGCTTACCTACCATATCTATTACCACGCCCAGATCCTCTCCTGTGTGAACACGCTCCAAAATTACCTTCATCCTGTAATCTCTAATTTTCATTGTTCTTTTCCCATCCCCAACACCTTACACTTGCTCAGGTTAAATTCCATCTGCCATCTTTTGCCCAATCTTGCAAGTATAAATGTTTCACCGACGATCACCACCCTCTGGCCTACCACCTACCTCAACTTTGACTAATGAGGACAGGAACAAGACTACTGCTTACAAACTATTTCCGTACTCTCCATCCTGCTCTCTATCTCTCTGCCTCAAAAACGTAACTAACTACTGTGGCGCCCGTGTGCTGCCTGACATTAGAGCTGCATGAGAGCGAGCAATCTGACTGCTTTGGCAGCAGATCTGCCACACGAAAATAGTTAGCTGATCCTGGGTCATGGAGGGAGGTGGGGTCGGGTAGAGCAGGATTGTGCAATTCTGCGGTATGGAAAGTGCAGTGGTGTAAATTCAGAAAGCTTATAATCTATACAAGGATGGAGGGGGGGGGGGGAACTCCGGATACATGTGCAGGCAGGACAGACCTTGGGCTTCTCAACAGTCCAGTACTCATGTGAATTCGAAATGATAACTTTTCCCGCCAAAGCCGACGGTGCAGATTCCAACATATTTTAATATCTTTTTTAGCTTGATACATTAACTGGTTCCCCTCCCTCTTTTTGCCTCACATAATCTCACTT
>CM068957.1:29331762-29362643 GCA_035128595.1 Eptatretus atami
ACCTTTTGTTGCAATTTGTTGTGGGTTTGGTGGTTGTTTGTCATAAATTGACCCGACTATGAAGCAATAAGTTACGTTAAAATTTAGAGGCCTTTAATCCAAGTCACAATGAGTCAGTTCATTGGAGAAAATGGAACCATAAGAACATCTTTCATAATGTAATATTATTCAGCAGATGTAATTTTTTGGGGTGCAGAAGAATATAATTTTGCCGTGGGTAGTCTTGAGTACTGCCCAGTGCAAAATTATACCATGTAAACGCTTTGACACTCTCATAAGAAGTGTCAAAGTGTTTACTACAAAGTATAATTTTACACTGGTGGTACTTAAGACTACTTTCCACCCTTGGAGTAGATATCGCAAGTAGTTACTCTCCCACTACCTAAATAATAGTGACGTGTGGTCTTGCTAATGTAAAACCGCTGTAGTTTGAGATGAATTTGTATTTCATTCCTTGGAAAAATGAGATTTTGAAATAGCTTTTAGTGTTATTACAGTTTATATTGTTATGTTTGCAGGAGGGTGGGTGGTGATGGGGGGTGGCGGGAGGGGTTAGGTCAGAGATTTAAGGTATAGGCCCCCGTTTTAATGTAGCTTTCGGACTTATGGAAGGCTGTATTAAGGACACGTTGATAGGGATGTCATCCTGTTTGTTCACGTGTTGTTGGGAGACAGCATTGTAACTTTTTGCAACTTGAGACCCCTAGAATAATTAAAATGCACAAATAACCTTGATTAATAGCCGAGATGCTTTAGACCTTGTTTGGAGTGTAAAGAGCATTCTCCACTCAGATGCGTTTTGCGACAAAATTGTCTTAAAGCGCAGTCATTCACGGAGTTGATCTCCGTCGTGATCGGTTTCCACGGTAGATGCTGTTCTGGTGATAGCAGTTGACATAGGGGCCGTGCACACGGCAATAAATTATATATTCCTCCTTTATCTTTCCCTCAGTTAGTTTGTGACTGATTTTTGGATCAATACGTGTGGTGATACCAAATAACGGTTTTATTGGTGGTGTAATGCTCCATTACCAACAACGTTGTGAACTCTTTAAATGAAGCAAAAAAATGTACAAAACAAAATGAATGTCATCATTACGTGTTTGGCTTATCTATTCTAAGATATCATGACCCGATCACAAGATCATGTGTTAGCAACACCATAGCACTCCATGGAGATATATTTATTAGAAACGAAAAATAAAATAATTAATTTGCATCAACAAATATAATACACACGTCTTCTTTCATCACAGTGGTTTGCTGTTATCCCATTGCTTTACCTTTACCCACACTTTCAATGTTCATCCATTGCCACCTATTGTTCTGCTCTTCCATGAGCCTCAATACTGTAGAAAAACAATAACGAGAGCGAAGTCGATGGCGCGCCATCGCAAATCCCCATGCTTCCCACCAAAAGCAAAGTTGAAAGATAGCAAAAAGTTCCACCAGGAATGACCCAATATCAAATTTTGAGTTAAATAAAATTTCCGTTTTGATCCCTGTGACCAAGTCCCCACCCCCCTGGGGCATGAACCCGGGGATCAAATCCCAAAAATTGTTGCAGATGTCATGTGTCCCCTAATGTTGATTGCATATACAAAGTTTCATTTTTAAAAAACGTTTAAAAATGTGCCCATAATTGCATTTTTTGGTATTTGACCTTTTGACCCCGTCCCAGGGGGCGGGACCCAAAATTATATTGCTATTGCACCTTCTTACCAGGTGGTGATCATAAGTTTGGTGAATTTTTGCATAACCGTTTATGAGGAAATAGTGTGACGGACGGACAGGTTTTTTTTGTTTTTTTCTTCAAAAAGCACGGGGATAATAGAAATGGTGAATGTATGTCACGACTATTCCGCTGCTGAATGAATATGCAAAAATATTGCAATGGTCCAAGCTTACAGTTTAGTTCTACCATCACAGAAGGATAAAAAATTTCAAATGATTACATTTTAAACACAAAACACTGATCAGAAATTTCAAGTCTTTAAAATAAAACAGTATATCAGGTGAGCGAACCACTCTGTAGCACACCTTGCCTCGACTTGTGTGAAATCACGCAGGACATCAACTTCCTGGCCACAATTCTCCGTTGTCTGTGCTGCCACAGCGCCTGTGAGTGGAACCACCATTAAGCTCGAATGAGTTATTTTTTTTTCATTTGGGAAGATCGGTTTTTTTGAAGCAGCAGTGAAACAAAGTGCTCAATGTACCAATTATTGTAAAGCAGGGAATAAACCTCTGCAACACACCAAAAGCTGCTCATATAAGGTTTTTTTTAGGATTACAACCCCCCTGTGAGCAATCTTACCTGCTTCAGTGCTTTTCGGAAGTGTTGTTGACTCACAGAAACTGACCGGGATTGGCCAGCTCCGTTGCTGGCTGGGCTAGCCACATCCTCCCTGGTACTCCTGAGAACTGCGATCCGCGTTGATGCTGCAAGTAAATTGCTCATTTTCAGGACCGCAGAGGACATGCCTTTAACAAAGTAAAACCCAAGCTGATGTTAAAAAGCTTTCCATCTTGTCCACCCCTTGTGTTCTCCCCTAACCCTCATCGTTACCTGCATCCCTTGTTTGTTCGTCTCCATCTTCCTTCTCCCTCTGCCCTGCTATTGGCATTTCCCCTTTCTCCTGCTGTTCCCTTTGTTATGTTGTGTCCTGGTCTGTTCTGTGTCCTTGCTCTTCCACAAGCCAAGACCATGTATGAAAAAAAAAAAAACTGACAGCAAAAAAACCCCCCAAAATTCGTTGTATTTTGTAAACTCAAATTCTTCTGTTGGAGAACCATGTGAGAAATCCAACTTAATAACTGTGTACCAGCATACCAGCTTATATGTAAAGTCTTCAAGACCTTCATCCGCAGCTTGATGGAGAACTGCTCGCCCCTCCTGGCTGGCAACCCTGCCTCACACCTTGATCAGCTTGAGGCCGCAGAAACCAAGGCCTTCAAGATCATTGGAATCTCCCATGATGAATCGGTCTCTGGGCCGATTACTTTCACATTGCAGACAGGTCAGTGGTCTCTCTGTCTTCCACTACCTCCTTTCTGGTCTTGCACCCTCTGCCCTTTCCATGCTCTGCGCCTCCCACCCCCCCCCCCCAACCCCTTCCACCAAGGTTCTGAAGGGCACATGCAGTCTGCGAGTAACCCCCTTCTCGTGAAACTTCAAAAGTCCAGACTCGCTGTGCACCTGCCCTCCACATATTTGCTCCTCTTTTTTCTCCACCTGTGGAACCAACTTCCTCAGTCTCTTCAATCTCATTCGTCCTCCAAGGCTTCGTTCACCACCATCTCAGGTCACCCTCCATCCACAGCCATTGTTTTTTTGCCCCATAAACCCTCACCAAGTGTAAAAGACAATATAGCAAACACAGGACAGCAATAATAAATAAATAAAATAACATATATTTGCACAAGGACACAAATAACTGGATGGAGCTCCAACACCACAAACCCCTAATAAGGACTTTCCATAAACTTCACCAACTGCTGCAAGCCTATCGGAACAGAGCTAAGTCGGGATGCCTTTACTTTAATAATTACAAAGTTTTCAATCATACTAAAATATGCAATTTGGCATCTCTCTTTCTAACATACAGACAGATGCCAAATTGTGTCTGTGTGACGACGATACATTCGGTCATTACTTATCTAATCTCAACCAAACTTGCTAGGGGGGCAAATGCATGGGTGAAACTGCAGAACTTTTTAAAGAAGGAAAGTAATGAGCAAAACGACTCTTACTAGGGGGATTCGGGGGAATGCCCCGGGAATTTTGAAAAATTGAAAGCAAAATATGCCTTTTGGGGGGGGATCCTGTCCAGATTGTAACAAATACTATGCAAATAGAAAGTGATATTTGGGGAAGAATTTTTTTATTTCACCTGAAATCCATTGCCAGGAAGATTGTTTTCAGTTAGTACAGCATTTTTTTATCATAAAAGAAATGAATACTGAACACCACATATCTTTCAGGACTTTGAATACAAGTGTTTTACGAAGGGGAAGGGGGGGGGGGGGGTCACGCGTCACATCCTGAAGTGGTTTACCACAATCACACTCACTCCTGATGCAAAACCAGAGCATTCACTACCCCTTTCAACTCACGAGTCATCTAATGGAGGGGTTTCCTGGAATTACCCTAGCCCAGTGTAACCAGAGACATTCGCTACCCCCCCCCTATGTTTTCAGAGGTCAGTAAACACACCATCCCACATGTACAAGGGAAAGTTGCAAGCCATCATAAGCAAATGAGTTTTAAGATATTGATTTTATTTGCATTTACAGTACAACACTCTCATCCCTGTGCCTGCCAAACTTTTCTCATCCCCACTCCTCCCCCCAGTGAAACTGAGTCGAGAGCTTGACGGATTTATGTAATGTGGTGGTGGTGCAGCACAAGCATGATGGGCCAAATGGCCTCCTCCTGCATCAAAGTTCCTTGTTATATTTATGGGGTCACAAACTTCACAGCGACCAACAGATTTTATCAGGTTTTGTATTTGTGTGCTGCAGAATCGTGTCTTCACTTCATGCAATGTAAAGACGGCACTTCGGTATTTTCCGTGAAGTTCATAGGAGGGAATGGCAATGGGGGAATAAAATAAAATCCCATGATCGACGCCATTTCCGTATTTACCGACATAGACATAAGTTATCCTGCCTGGCGGACATCTGATCAAGGTAACGCGCTTGTAAGCTTTTATACCCAGCTAACCTATACAAATATACATCATTAAAAAAACGACCATCGGAGTAATTCACATAATCGTGGTCATGATGTGTTAGCATTGCACCCCATCCGGATGAACTGGGTTAAGAAATAAAATGAGTATATCGGAATAGCATCAAGATTCCCGATAATCATGGCATGCTTTTCTGATGACAAAAATACAAAAACCTCCGTTTGGGTTGTTACAAAAATACGGATTTACGTACACATACGGAAGAGTTTCACCCATGCTAAGGGTCATGCCACAAAGGTGGCAGCAACTTCATTTGCCCCCTTCCCCCAAGGGGTTTTGCACCTTGGCCAAACACCGTGTTAAGGTGTATAGGTAGCAGCGTACTGTGGCGTTTTTTTCAAAGCCACTTCTAATAACAAAGTAACTGGAAAGAGCAATCAGAAATTGGAGATCTCTGCCAGGAATTGTATTGTGTGGCGTTTTGTGTGGCGTTTATATGGTTTTGTGTTGTGTATTGTATGTGCTGGTGTATTCGTGTCTGTGTGGCAGGCTATGCATTGACGATGTAGGTTTGCATTCATACAGCGGACAAACAGGCTTTTTCAGTTTTACTCGAATGTTAGACCCGTTGCTTCGCTGACGGAAATACCAATCTTTACGTAATTGCTAAAAAAAAAAGGTTGTTGTTAATGGGAAAATAAAATTAGGCGGGGTATAGATAATGGCCTAGCTATACTGTACACTAAAGGAGCAAGGAGGAGGAGTATAGACACCGGACCTCACACATTCCAACTGTGTAATCCCAAACAATGTCTAGGACTTTTACATGCAACGAGACCGTCTCTTGGCAATAAGAGGATTGATGAGAAATAGGAATGGTGATATTCACATTTGTAAACCTGAAAAAGGCACTGAAGTTGTAACCTTGAATAAGATCGATTACATTAACAAAATGATGGATATCCTCAAAGATGAAACAACATTCCAACAACTGGGAAGTGCAGCTGAACACGATCGTACGTCACGGTTGGAAAGTCAGATCACCAAACGGCTGTTACAGCTCCACAAGCACGGTGAACTGTCAAAGGGGTTGTCCAACAGGATCAAACATGTTGGAGCCCACCATCCAAGAATGTACGGCTTGCTCAAGACCCACAAGGAACATGTCCCACGAAGATCGATATAATCCATGGTTGGTTCGGCACAACATGAACTTGCCAAGTGGTTGGGAGAGGTACTACAACCAGTATTGGATTCGCTTTCACATTTCGTGATCAAAGATTCTTTGACATTTGCAGAAGCAATTTGTGCTGCAACACCGATAAGTGCGGACAACATAATCGCCTTGCTTGACATTAAATGCTTGTTCACGAATGTCCCACTGACAGACAATTAATATATGCTCACATCTCACATCCTTCTTGCCAAAAATGGAGGGGCCTCTCAAAGTGGGAAAAATAATAACCAGAGTGAGCCAGGGACATCGTGTGAGGGAAACATTTCTAACAGCAAGGGACGTGGGAATGGGGTGAGAAGGGTGGTGGAGGAGGTGGAGGCTACAAACTCTGCACATATTTTAAGTTACAAACTCAAGGTACAAATACAACTTTGTGTGGGGGATAACATGGAAAATGTGGCCGTGACCTCAGAGGCTGTTTTGAGTCTGCAAAGTGATGCCGAAGTGACCAATATAGCAATTTTTGGCAAACAGGCTGACTAATTGGTCCGCCAGTGAAGCGAATGATGAAGGCGAATGAAGGCTCTGCGAGTATTATATACCAGCAAATACCACCCGTCGCTTCCGTTGATCGAGAACTAGTACGTGCCCGTAAAAAAAACCACAATAAAAAAAAATAATAATAATAATAAATAAACCACACAGGCCGTTTCTTCGCTCTCACGTGCCCATACGTGCATGACCCGGAAGTTCGATATTATTTGCAGTTACGATTATTCGCAATTATTTTTAATACCCATTATTCAATTAATAATAAATAAACCACACGGCCGTTTCTTCGCTCTCACGTGCCAGTACGTGCGTGACCCGGAAGTTCGATATTATTCGCAGTTACGATTATTCGCAATTTATTTTTAATACCCAATTATTCAATTAGCGCCAGGTATTTTACCTTTTCGCAATGTCGTGGCAAGGAAAACAAAAAGAGAAGAGAAGAGAGAGAAAAATTTACTTCCTGGTTCGGAGCATACCAGCACTCTGATGTTCCCGATTTATACACCGTCTAATATGAAAACGATCATAACTTGGGCATTGTGTTTTATCTATAAATGCGCATAAGAAATCGAGAATATTATTAGAATACACGAAGTCATCACTCTCGCGGAAGCCCGTACGTTGTAACCGTAATGGGGAACGCGGCTGAGGTTCCCTTCCATCGGCCACGCCCACGCAACAACGTGTCTCGCGATTGGTTTGGTAAATAAATGCCATAACTTGGGAAGCACTTGTCCGATTAATATCAAACAGAGAGAGAAAGAGACAGAGAGAGGTTCCCTTCCCATCGGCCGCCCACGCACCAACGTGTCTTGCCATTGGTTTGGTAAATAAATGGCATAACTTGGGAAGCACTTGTCCGATTAATATCAAACTTGAAAAGGCACATCCTCAGTGTCGCCAGCAACATACCTGGCAAGTTTCATTAGATCGGACAGAGGTTGTCGAGAAACAGCGGTCACACACACACACACACACACAACACAACACAACACACACACACCACACACACACAGACACAGAGACACACAGAGATTGCTGGAAATAGATAGATACTGAGAGAGGGGGTGGGGAGGAGGAAGAGGGGAGAGAGAGAGGGGTGGGGGAAAGAGAGAGGGGAGAGGTGAGGAGGTGGAGGGAAAAAGAGAGAGGAGGGAGGGGGAGCAAGGACGGAGGGGAGCAGGAGGAGGGAGAGTGAGAGGGGGTGGGGGGCGAGGAGGAGGGACAGTGAGGAGATTGTGGGAGAATGGAAAGCAGCATAGGTAAGAGGAAGGGAAGGCAGACATGTGGTGGGGCGTCAATTGCAATTCATACTGTCTCATCAAAATATTCTGTACAGAATAGCAGTGAAGATGGAAGCAAAATACAGTAATCCCCCGTTTCTCAGCGGGGGTTACGTTCCAAAACCTCCCGCGCTAAGTGAAAAATCGCGATGAATGGACGCCTCCCAAAAATCGATTCGACTGGTCTGATCGGTTGGCAGTGATTGGGTTTGATGTGCCGGAGATCGACTGGTCTGGCTGGTCGGTTTGGCAGTGATTGGGTTTGAGGTGCGGAGATCGACTAGTCTGGTCTGGTCGGTTTGGCAGTGATTGGGTCTGGTCTGGTCGGTTTTGAGGTGCTGGGTATGAGCAGTGCTCGTCCAACGGCGGCAAACCTTTTTCTTCCCGAAGCATATACGAGCACTTTACCTTAACTTCTGGAGCGTCCCAGGACCTTCTCTGGCGCTTCGGTTCCTTGCCAGAAACCTTCGAAGGTGCAGGGCGTTTGGGCGCCATCGTGGGGCTTGAGAAACGTAGAAAATATCGAAGTTCACAAGCGAAACTTTGTTCGTGCGTTGTGTGACTGGTCGAGCACCACGCGTTATAATTTATAGTTAAATAATTTAATTTTATATATTATTACCGCGATGTCCGGGGAATCCGCAGAAAAAATTAGTTACGTTCCAAGGGAAAACCCGCGATGAACCGGGGGCGCGATAGGTGAACCGCGATGAAGCGGGGGTTGACTGTAATGTCTGAAATTCATTTTCTAACGGTCATACAATAAATAATACTACACAGAGAAACGCTGCCACGTCCGGAGCCAAGCTGTACGGAGACAAACACCGCTCGGACAGTCCGAGAAAAACTCCCGTCGGATATGTCTGGAGATAAACACCAACCGGAACGTCTGGAGACAAACCCTGCCCGGACATAACCATCATCCAAACGCGTATAAAGATGATTACCATCCAGAGATAGATAGAGAGAGAGGGAGAGAGGAGAGAGAGGTGTGGGAAGATGGGACTGCACTGTATTATGAGGGTGTGGAGGGATATGGGACGGGGAGAGAGAGAGAGAGAGAGAGAGAGAGAAGAGAGAGAGAGAGAGAGAGAGAGAGAGAGAGAGAGAGAGATAAAGAGAGAGAAGAAAGAGAAGAGAGAAAGAGAAAGACAGAGACAGAGACAGAGACAGAGAAGAGACAGAGACAGAGACAGAGACAGAGACAGAGACAGAAAGAGAAGAGACAGAGACAGAGAGAGAGACAGAGAGAGAGAGACAGAGAGAGAGAGAAGACAGACAGAAACAGAGACAGAAGAAGAGAGAGAGAGAAAGAGACACAGAGAGAAAGAGACACAGAGAGAAAGAGACACAGAGAGAAAGAGACACAGAGAGAAAGAGACAGAGAGAAAGAGACAGAGAGAGAAAGAGACAGAGAGAGAAGAGACAGAGAGAGAAAGAGACAGAGAGAGAAAGAGACAAGAAGAGAAGAGACACAGAGAGAAAGAGACACAGAGAGAAAGAGACACGAGAAAAGAGACACGAGAGAAAGAGACACAGAGAGAAAGAGACACAGAGAGAAAGAGACACAGAGAGAAAGAGACACAGAGAGAAAGAGACACAAGAGGGAAGAGACACAGAGGGAAAGAGACACAGAGAGAAAGAGACACAGAGAGAAGAGACACAGAGAGAAGAGACACAGAGAGAAAGAGACACAGAGGAAAGAGACACAAGAAGAAAGAGAGACACAGAGGAGAAGAGACAACAGAGAGAGAGAGGAGAGAGAGAGAGAGAGAGAGAAAGAGACAGAGGGAAGGGGGAGGAGGAGGAGGAGGAGGAGAGGAGGAGGAGGAGGTGGAGGAGGAGAAGGAGAGAAGAGAGAAGGGGGAAGTGGAGTTAGCAGAGAGAATGTTATGCTTTATGAACGAACACACACACACACACACACACACACTAGCAAATACAACCCATTGATTCACTGCCGGGAATATGAAGGTGGAGGGGAGTAGAAGGAGGAGAGAGAGAGAGAGGAGGGGGGGTAGGGTGAG
This sequence comes from Eptatretus atami, assembly GCA_035128595.1. NCBI lineage: Eukaryota > Metazoa > Chordata > Myxini > Myxiniformes > Myxinidae > Eptatretus > Eptatretus atami. The sequence goes on from CM068957.1 coordinate 29,341,499, forward strand.
TGGAAGGAGGAGGAGAGGAGGGAGTAGGGTGAGTGGAAGGAGGAGGGAGAGAGGAGGAGAAGAGGCAGGAGGAAGGAGGGGGAGCGAGGGGGAGCGAGGAGGAGAGAGAGAGAGAAGCGAGGAGGGGTTCGGAAAGGGAGGGCATGTAAGGGGGGGGGCAAGGGAAAGCAGTGTGAGGGGAGGGTCTGTCTGGACATAACCACCAACTCAGAACGAACCACTCGCTCAGACGACGGGGCACGAACCACTCAGGAAAGCAGTGTGAGGGGAGGGCAAGGGAAGGCAGTCGGGGGAGGGTCTGTCTGGACATAACCACCAAGCTTAGAACAAACCACTCGCTCAGGACGACGGGCACGAACGCTCGCTCAGACGACGGGCGAGAACCGCTCGCTCAGGACGACGGGGCACGAAGCGCACGCTCAGGGACGACGGGGCACGAACCGCTCGCTCAGGACGACGGGGCACGAACCCTCGCTCAGGACGACGGGGCACGAACGCTCGCTCAGACGACGGGGACGAACGCGCTCGCTCAGAGACGGGCACGACCGCCTCGCTCAGGACGACGGGCACGAAGCGCACGCTCAGGACGACGGGGCACGAACCGCTCGCTCAGGAACGGGCAACGAACGCTCGTCAGGACGACGGGGCACGAACCGCTCCTCAGGACGACGGGGAACGAACCGCTCGCTCAGGACGAGGGCACGAACCGCTCGCTCAGGACGACGGGGCACGAACCGCTCGCTCAGGACGACGGGCACGAACGCTCGCTCAGCGACGACGGGGCACGAACCGCTCGCTCAGGACGACGGGGCACGAACCGCTCGCTCAGGACGACGGGGCACGAACCGCTCGCTCAGGACGACGGGACGAACCGCTCGCTCAGGGACGACGGGGCAACGAACCGCTCGCTCAGGACGACGGGCACGAACCGCTCGCTCAGGACGACGGGCGCACGAACCGCTCGCTCAGGACGACGGGGCACGAACCGCTCGCTCAGGACGACGGGGCACGAACCGCTCGCTCAGGACGACGGGGACGAACCGCTCGCTCAGACGACGGGGCACGAACCGCTCGCTCAGGACGACGGGGCACGACCGCTTCGCTCAGGACGACGGGGCACGAACCGCTCGCTCAGACGACGGGGCACGAACCGCTCGCTCAGGACGACGGGCACGAACCGCTCGCTCAGGACGACGGGGCACGAACCGCTCGCTCAGGACGACGGGGCACGAACGCTCGCCAGACACGGGGCCGAACGCTCGCTCAGGACGACGGGGCACGAAACCCTCGCTCAGGACGACGGGGCGAACCGCTCGCTCAGGACGACGGGGCACGAACCGCTCGCTCAGGACGACGGGGCACGAACCGCTCGCTCAGGACGACGGGCGCCAGAACCGCTCGCTCAGGACGAGGGGCACGAACCGCTCGCTCAGGACGACGGGGCACGAACCGCTCGCTCAGGACGACGGGGCACGAACCGCTCGCTCAGGACGACGGGGGACGAACGCTCGCTCAGGACGACGGGGCACGAACCGCTCGCTCAGGACGACGGGGCACGAACCGCCTCCGTCAGGACGACGGGCACGAACCGCTCGCTCAGGACGACGGGGCACGAACCGCTCGCTCAGGACGACGGGGCACGAACCGCTCGCTCAGACGCGGGGACGAACCGCTCGCCAGGACGACGGGCACGAACCGTCGCTCAGGACGACGGGGCACAACCGCTCGCTCAGGACGACGGGCACGAACCCGCTCGCTCAGGAGACGGGGCACGAACCGCTCGCTCAGGACGACGGCACGCGCGCAGGCGACGGGCAGAACCGCTCGCTCAGGACGACGGGGCACGAACCGCTCGCTCAGGACGACGGGGCACGAACCGCTCGCTCAGGACGACGGGCACGAACCGCTCGCTCAGACAGACGCACGACCGTCCTCAGGACGCGGGGCACGAACCCTCGCGTCAGGACGACGGGCACGAACCGCTCGCTCAGACGACGGGGCACGAACCGCTCGCTCAGGACGACGGGGCACGAACCGCTCGCTCAGGACGACGGGGGCACGAACCGCTCGCTCAGGACGAACGGGGCACGAACCGCTCGCTCAGGACGACGGGCACGAACCGCTCGCTCGGACGACGGGGCACGAACCGCTCGCTCAGGAACGACGGGGCACGAACCGCTCGCTGACGACGGGCCGAACGCTTCGCCCGAATGCCGAAGCAGCGGACCGCTCGCCTGAATGCCGAAGCAGCGGACCGCTCGCCCTGAATGCCGAAGCACGGACCGCTCGCCCTGAATGCCGAAGCACGACCGTCGCCGAATGCGACACGGCCCTCGCCCTGAATGCCGAAGCAGACCACTCGCCCTGAATGCCGAAGCACGGACCACTCGCCCTGAATCCGAAGCCGGACCACTCGCCTGAAGCCGAAGCACGGACCACTCGCCCTGAATGCCGAAGCACGGACCACATCGCCTGAATGCCGAGCACGGACCATCGCCCGAATGCCGAAGCACGGACCACTCGCCCTGAATGCCGAAGCACGGACCACTGCCCCGAATGCCGAAGCACGGACCACTCGCCCCGAATGCCGAAGCACGGACACTCGCCCCGAATGCCGAGCACGGACCACTCGCACCCGAATGCGAAGCACGGACCACTCGCCCGAATGACGAAGCACGGACCACTCGCCGCCGAATGAAATCGAAGCACGGACCACTCGCCCCGAATGACGAAGCACGGACCACTCGCCCGGAATGACGAAGCAGACCACTCGCCCCGAATGACGAAGCAGACCATGCCCGAAGACGAAGCACACGGACCACTCGCCCTGAATGACAAGCACGGACCACTCGCCCCGAATGACGAAGCACGGACCACTCGCCCTGAATGACGAACAGGACCACTCGCCCTGAATGACAAGGCCGGACCCTCGCCTGAATGACGAAGCACGGACACTCGCCCTGAATGACGAAGCACGGACCACTCGCCCTGAATGACGAGCACGGACCACTCGCCTGAATGACGAAGCACGGACCACTCGCCTGAATGACGAAGCACGGACCACTCGCTCTGAATGACGAACAGCGACCACTCGCTCTGAATGACGAAGCACGGACCACTCGCTCTGAATGACGAAGCACGGACCCTCGCTCTGAATGAGAAGCAGGACCACTCGCTCTGAATGACGAGCACGGACCACTCGCTCTGAATGACGAAGCACGAACCACTCGCTCTGAATGACGAAGCACGAACCACTCGCTCTGAATGACGAAGCACGAACCACTCGCTCTGAATGACGAAGCACGAACCACTCGCTCTAAGACGAAGCACGAACCACTCGCTCTGAATGACGAAGCACGAACCACTCGCTCTGAATGACGAAGCACGAACCACTCGCTCTGAATGACGAAGCACGACACTCGCTCTGAATGACGAAGCACGAACCCTCGCTCTGAATGACGAAGCACGAACCACTCGCTCTGAATGACGAAGGCACGAACCACTCGCTCTGAATGACGAAGCACGAACCACTCGCTCTGAATGACGAAGCACGAACCACTCGCTTTGAATGACGAAGCAACGAACCACTCGCTCTGAATGACGAGGCAGCGAACCACTCGCTCTGAATGAACAAGGCAACGAAACACTCGGTCTGAATGACAAGGCACAAACCCTCGCTCTGAATGACGAGGCATGAACCACCCGCTCTGAATGACGTGGGGTGGCAAAAGCGTCCGCAGTGAGTGAACGATTGGCTCAGAATGACATAGTGCAGCTGTTGTCGTTAATGAATTAAATCTGCACTTTCGCGAAAACGCATTATCAGAACACAGTCTACCTTGTAGCGACTGCTGACTGTACATCCTGACAGGAACAGGAATTTTCCCCCCATCCACTGTAAGGCGCTCGGCAAGCGGCTTTAGCACTCAAGCAAACACTCCAATTAAATGGCTGGCAAGCGATTGCGATGGTCGAATGTCCAAACGATGTCCGAATTAGACAAATGAACACTTTTTTAGCAGACGGAACTGCTGCTAAGTTCAAATCTGGAGCTTACATTTTGTAATTCAGCTTCGTTTAAAAGATTATCGAGGTTAATTATATGCGTAAATAAAATAAAGCCATGAACTCTGGCGTCTCCGGGCATTTATAAGAATTGCAATGTACCCAGAGATTCGTAGCTGTGATGAACAGGCATTCAATAATATGAGTGAGGAAAATGAAAAAAACCCCAAAAAACAACCTTATCGTTGCGGCCTGTTCCAAGTCAAGGCATGGTTGAACAGGCCAAAACAACATGATGGCTTCAGATCCCAGCGAGGTTACCCAGGAAACGCCTTCAGACCCCATTATAGAGCGAGGTGGCCGAGGAACGCCTGATAAAGGATATAATTAAATAAGGCTGTTAATTATCTTCAAAAGTGGTATTTTAATTAACCCAAACACCCAATTTCACCTTTGCACTTCCGAGGAGTTCCCTCAGGATACATGCAAAGTTTCAGGCTGCGAGGTTTCATGGTTTTAGAGGTTTTTGCACACACACACACACACACACACGTGATTATATACATATTTACTTGATTATACATATTGTTGTGGTTTCCACCCGTTACGGCGTGCGCGCGACCGCTTCTAGCCAATGGCGGCCGCTCTCGCCCACCGAACGGACAAACCTAGTCGCAGCTTTCGGATCAACGCCGAAATCCAGCTACGGGTGTATCTTTAATCACACCACAGCCTTGTCAATACTCTACCCACGCGCTACAGGGTCCGATCGCCGAATGGTCGATTTACCTAATTAATCGCGCGGGCAGACTACCGAGAGACTGTACCTCAACGGGCCTGCTTGGAAACGAGCCGCTAAGCAGCTCGCTCCGTTTGCGATTTGCCGAGCGGTGTATATCGCCAAGCCCCGCCGGATCCGATACTTTATCGGTATTAAAAAGCCAGCGACATTCCGAACTCAATTATGGCAGTTCAATAGGGAAAGGACGCAACGAACGGATCAACATTTAAACAACGACATTTATTTCACACCCGTAAGCAGTATGCAGTCATGTATGCAACCAATGCACGTATGGGACAAAACACAGCAAGAAAAAGAACTACAACGTTCTATTATTATTTATTTACATGCACTTAACAGCTCTACTTAAAGACATGGCGCCACAACGTTCATTCAAAGAAAACCCCGGAAAGAAAAGGGCAAAACTGGGCCTCGTGGGCCTTTAATAGTTCACGGAGCTGTGAGACCGAAAAAGCTCCGAGAGGACTGCGATGGTTACCTGTCGCCTTCGTGGCGACTCCTGGGCGCTCCTCGACGTCCGTCCACACGGCAGCTGGCGTGACCGCGGCTCGGCCCAGGCCTCGTCGTGCGGTCCGGTCGATCGGCCTAGTTGACAACGCCTCAGAGGAACGAACGGGCCTTTGTTCTATCAGAGTTGATGCTCTCTTAAGAGCCCGTCCGTTCTCAGCATCGTTTGGACTGTCCCGGGGCCCATCACCTCGGACGTTATGCCGCTGGTTGCGACTCCTCTCCAGCCCTCCTCCAGCGACCCACAGTTCGGCACGGCACGCAGGCTGCGCTCCAGGCTCCCGTCTCCTCCGCTCTCTCCAGCTCCTCACCGATTCAGACTCCAGACTCCAGGCTGACCCAGCTCCCAAGCGCGACTCCACACAACTGCTCGCTTGGCGTCTCTGCGCGCCCTTATATTGGGTCCGTGAGGCGAGGTTTTGATCTCCGATCTCTCACCTCTGACCCCCGCTGGCTCCGCCCCTTTTTATCTTTTGATCCAAATTGTCGCGAAGCTCGGAGAGAGCGGATGGGTAAATCATGCCCTCGCTCCAACGAAGAGTCCCCGCGTCTGGTGGCAGAGATGTTGTTCGTGGGAATTCGCCGTGGCTGGCGCAAAGATGGCGGCGCAATGGAGATGAAGGTGAGGCGTTGCTGTTGTGGCGTAGGTGGTGAGGATCGGTGGTGGTCGTTGTGGAGATGGTTGATGAGAGCGATGTTGTGGTGAGGTGGTGTGTGAAGCGTTGGTGTGGAGTGGTTGTTGTGAAGGTGGTGGAGGTGTTGGTGAGCGGTTGGTGTGAGGTGTGTTGTGAAGCGGTGGCTGGAGGTTGGTTGTTGTGAAGCGTGTCGGAGTGGTGTTGTGAAGCGGTTGTCGTGGAGTGTTGTTGAGGCGGTTGGTCAAAATAACGATAGCAAAAGAATAACGGCTAACTGAAGATTCACAGCCCTGCACACGAATAATTGCCCGTTAAACATCGGTGGGGAAATCTATTCTGAACACGCACTTATCGACATAACTGATCTAAAGGACCTGTATGGTGTTCTGTGAATTTCCACAACCGTAACACGACCCCCTCCCCTTTTTACAGACTCGTCCCGAAGTCATCGAATTTTCGTGTGCCTTCATGTGTAAGTTCTCCCCAAGTACATTTTATCTTCGGATCCCTGAGTGCGACATTTGGTGTATTCGTGTCCCAAAAGTAAATAACCTACGGCGTGAGTAACTATATCTAAACAAACTCACTCATGCAGAACGACTTAAAAATGCCGGCGCTAAGACACACATGCAGGGAGAGGCCAAAACCAATTTTCCATTTTACCTTACTTAACCTTAAACCTTATAAGTTACACTAACCATGGCCCAGGACTGATGGACTCTGTGGGAAAAAGGCACATAGCAATGTCCAGCAGTTATTTTGAGGGTGAGCGCCCCGCAGCTGAAGGCGGTGTCTTCGGGGCCTGTTCAAAGGCCCGTTGTCTGTCACAAAACCTTTCATGTCTTCAGCTGCTGAAGGCAACTCACCCAACCCGGCGGCTATGCGCCAATCCCACAGGCCATTCTTGAAGCAGGGCCAGGCTGCTCAAATGCAGTCTCTGCTCATGAAACAATTGCAGGTGAGAACAGGAATGTGCCGGCTGCCCAATCAGTCTTAGCCTCCCCTTGAAATGAGCACAGTGACACAAAACGGTGCCAGACTCACCAATGCAGTCCCCGTGTGCGGCTGCCTGCAGAGCATCCCTGCAGCTCACGCAATATCCTGCGCACTGGTGATGGATGTGTGGGGCAAATGCAACAACAAGAAGGCTAGCGGCATGGTGCAAGGCAGGGCAGACAAGGCATGGCAAGGCCGGCACAGGCGCAGTTAGCAAAACGCAGGCGGCAGGTTGAAGCTGCCGGCTTTGTCCCGTCTGGAGAGGTGTGTGGAGGGAGTGCGGTGGTGCCGACCGGTTCGAAGGCGACTCGGACTACCCTACTGTCTCCCTCCCAACCTACGCCTTTGCCTGTTCTGTCCATACCACTCCCTTAATTTGCATACACAAATTTAGCCCCAACTTATTTTTTTGTTTTATTTTATTTTATTTCCCCATTATAATTCGCTCCCTACCCCCTTTATTGTCTCTGTCTGCTAACACCATGTCTCCTAGCCTACTCCCACCCCATGTCCCTTCCTGGGGGGAATAGGGAGAAGCTAGCGTCCTGTGTCGAGGCCCAATGAAGCTCAGAATGGCGTTCTCAGACTTCAGCAAGATTCCGTCAGGTCCAGCCGGCAACCCACACGAGCGAAGGGATGGATGGTGCGGAGGGCGACACTTTCCTATTCTCCCTAACATTATTAACCTTTAACTACCCGGGCTTTCCAAAAGTGCCTGTCGCTAACTATTGGTTCTACAACCAAGATTCCCGTCGCCTGTGTGGTGTCTCACAAAATTTGGGCATTGCCCTCCAATTTTCCATTCGTGCCCTTGCACGGTCTCATGGCTGGACGCGTGGCTCCCTTGGCAGAACTACCCTCTGCCAGATTCTCCAACGATGGCACCCCGGGCCCTGCGTGTCTCCGAGCTAGCTACTCCTAAAATTTGGAGTGTGCCCTCTCTGGCTACTCCCTCGAGCTCATGTGGCAGCTGGCGCACGGGCCATTCCCGGGTGCCCGTGCCCACGAGCACTGCCACGTGGCTATTGGCGTCACGGGCCCCGCATCATGCGGCCCACCCCGTGCCCATACGCTATCCGGCCCCCTTGGACCCTGGCGTACCGCGGCCGACTAGCCCGCGTGCCCGGGTACACCACCAAGCGATACTCACCGTTCGCAGCCACGCTCCCAGCCCTCAACGGACTCCTGCACCCTCCAAACAGGTTTCGAGCCTACATTCGCACCAACAGCAAAACGACCTCCATTTTGTCAATTTGACCGACCCACTAACTCACTTTACTCTGACCCCGGGGTCCCTTGGGTGGGAATCACTCCCCCCCAATCACTCATCGCACCATGCATTCCACATTCACTCCTACACTCAGGCCCGCTGGCCCTCACTCACTCATCATGTTTCCTTCCATTCTCCAACTCACATCGCTGATCACTGCATATTCTTCTCACTAAATCCCATATACTACTCGTTCTCCCTCATCATCCCTTAAAATATGCACGTTCCACTTAACTCTACGTCGCTAAGCTACGTCCCTCTACACACTCAATGTCTGTCCGTGTCCTCAAAAATCCTTTTTCCATTTCCCATCCTAAATCTATCCTAAAATCCCTCTAACTAATCCATTCACGGGCCCCATGAGGACTTATCCCTGCCCCATGAGCCGGTCTAACTAAGCTAACCTTCCCCCTAACTAGTTGTATCCTTGTGCCCCAGCCAGGGGGTCTTCCACCCCTTGCCTGGGAATGCTGTTCAACCGAAGTGGCGAGGCTTGCTTTGCTGTCTTTTTTTTTTCTATGCACGCACCAGCGCGGCAATTGCAACCTGCGCTCTTTTCACGTGACGTCATGGCAGCTGTTCGCGTTTGCGCACCTCGTCCTCTCTCGGACGGTAACATCCGCAGGATTCCCCTCCTGCGGATTCCAACCATGCAGCCACGACGTCACCCTGCGCATCCCAAGCAAGCCTCGGTTTCGAGGGGTTCCCCACGCGAGACATGTGCTCTGCTCGTCGGAGCTTTACACACACACTCGCCTGGAGAAACCATCCGTTCCAAATTCATCATCCAGCCTAGCTCCTGTCCTCCATGGGATCGGCTAACATCCACCGCGTGCGTTTCCGGACCGGATTTCACTCGCGCAGACGCGCACGTGGCAAGCCTCGTGCGACACACAGCACGGAACCCGCGCTCGCTGCTGTGTTAAACCGGCGCGGTTACCAAAACAGCTACGGCCCGCTACTTGGCCTTTGTCCTTCGTCTGGTCCCGTCGTCGTCGCCATTCCACGCACGCACTCCTGCTGCTATGACGCTCACACACCTCATCATGACACTCGCACTCGGACATCGCGGTTACGTGTGTTCCCGCATGCCGACCATCATCTCCCTCACGTACAGCGACCTCACACACGCTGTCTCTCTCACACACGGCCGTTCACTCACGCATGCCATTTCACCGTTTACACGTGGTTTCCACTCACACACGGCCTTCCACTTGCACAGGGGGTTTGTCACACAATTTTTTTTTTTTGTATACCTTGTCGAGGCTCGTATTGAGAGCTAAATGGTTGATGGTTAATGGTTGATGGTGATGGAGATGTTGATGAGAGCGATGTTGGTGGTGGAGGTGCCGAAATGCGTGCGCTGGAAAGCACGCATTTCGGCACACTCGCAACACGCACACCGAGACGACCACGCTGGGGATTCGCGCTACCTCAACGCTCCCGGGTCTCCAAACCCCCCAACCTCGTGTGCACCCGTCAACGCACTCGCCCCTCTAACTCGCAAAGCTCAACCGGACCCACCTGATCGAGATCCGCTTCAAGGGGGAATATCCCTCCCTTCGTTCCTGGAGAGGACCATCCTGCTGCTCGCACCGGGTCACGACACATTCTCCCAGCTCACCCCCATTGTCCTCCACTACCTCCATGTGTGTGTGTGTTCGTCGTACTGTGTAGTTTCTTCTCTACCTCCATGTGTGTGTGTTCGTCTTTACTTCGTCCAACTCACCCTCTATTCCCGTGTCTCTGTTGTCGTCACCTCTTTCATTACCTCGTTTCTTGCTTTTTATCATCCTCTCTATGCGTCTTGTACACGTCTCAGCATCCCATTAATTCTCCCTCTCTGTCACCGTCACTCTCTCTGTCACAAACTCTCGCCAACACGTCTCTCGAATTATTTTGTCGGCGTCTCTCGTCATGACCTCCCCCGTTTCCATTGCGGGGCCGACACAATTCACACTCCCCCTTGTCGTTCGGTCGTACTGCCACGTGGTGCCGCCATCTTGCAATCCATCGTCCGCGTTTCGTCGCGCGCAATTGCCATCATGCCCTTCGTGCCGCCTCAGGCTTCGCCCTATGTGCTGCATCTCACCCCGCATTTCCTTTCATTCGTTGCACATTTTGCTCCATGTTGTATCATGCCATTTTCATTTCCTTCATTCCATGCTCGCTTGTGTGCATTTCTTTCATTTCATTTCTTCATTTGTGCACAATGGTATCCATTCTTTCCAGTATGCCAATATCTGGGCCATTCCGCTCAATGCAACCAATCCGCCCTAATCGGTCGCAGTTTCGCTGGGGACCGGGGAAGGATTTGACGGAAGAGGGAGGGGGGTGTCATTCACCGCGGCCCCCACCGCTGCGCCCATTCGGACTCACATTTTTATTTGTGGGGTGTTCAACCTGCATATCGAGTCCTGCATGGTTATTTTCGTCCTGGGCCATGGATTCTATCATTTCTAAATCATTCCTAATCCTCCTGCCCTGTTCGCCTTGAACTGCCATTTTGCGTACGGAATAAATTTAAAAGCCGTAATTTAATGGGACTCGAGGGTCGCTCACAACACCCTGGGTCCGATTCCCGCTAATTTAGTTTGGAGGGAATGAATCTGTTCCCGCTCGCTGACACCAGGGTTGTAGTTTCCACCCGTTCCGGCGTGCGGGCGACCGCTTCGACCAATGGCGGCCGCTCTCGCCCACCGAACGGACAAACCTAGTCGCAGCTTTCGGATCAACGCCGAAATCCAGCTACGGGTGATCTTTAATCACACCACAGCCTTGTCAATACTCTACCAAGCTACAGGGTCCGATCGCCGAATGGTCGATTTACCTAATTAATCGCGGGCAGACTACCGAGAGACTGTACCTCAACGGCCTACTTGGAAACGAGCCGCTAAGCAGCTCGCTCGTTTGCGATTTGCCGAGCGGTGTATATCGCCAAGCCCCGCCGGATCCGATTCTCTTATCGGTTATTAACAACCAGCTAGTATTCCGAACTCAATTATGGCAGTTCAATGAGGGAAAGACCAACGAACGGGTGAACAATTACAACGACATTTATTTCAACCCTAAGCAGTATGCAGTCATGTATGCAACCAATGCACGTATGGGACAAAACACAAGCAAGAAAAAGAACTGCAACCGTTCTATTATTATTAATTTACATGCACTTAACAGCTATACTTAAAGACATGCGCCACAACGTTCATTCAAAGAAAACCCCGGAAAGAAAGCAAGAACTGGGCCTCGTGGGCCTTTAATAGTTCACGGAGCTGTGAAGACCGAAAAAGCTCCGAGAGACTGCGCTGGTTACTGTCGCCTTCGTGGGACTCACTGGGCGCTCCTCGACGTCCGTCCACACGGCAGCTGGCGTGACCGCGGCTCGGCCCAGGCCTCGTCGTGCGGTCCGGTCGATCGGGCCTAGTCGACAACGCCTCAGAGGAACGAACGGCCTTTGCTCTTTCAGAGTTGATGCTCTCTTAAGAGCCCGTCCGTTCCTCAGCATCGTTTGGACTGTCCCGGGCCACTATCACCTCGGACCGTTATGCCGCTGGTTAGCGACTCCTCTCCAGCCTCTCTCCAGCGACCCACAGTTCGGCACGGCACAGAGGCTGCGCTCCAGGCTCCCGTCTCCTCGCCTCTCTCCAACTCCTCACCGACTCAGACTCCAGACTCCAGGCTGACCAGCTCCCAACGCGACTCCACACAACTGCTCGCTTGGCGTCTCTGCGCGCCCTTATATTGGGTCCGTGAGGCGAGGTTTGATCTCCGATCTCTCACCTCTGACCCCCGCTGGCTCCGCCCCTTTTTATCTTTTGATCCGAATTGTCGCGAAGCTCGGAGAGACGCGACGTGTGAAATCATCGGCCCTCGCTCCAACGAAGGAGTCCCCGCGTCTGGTGGCAGAGATGTTGTTCGTGGGGAATTCGCCGTGGCTGGCGCAAAGATGCGGCGCAATGGAGATGAAGGTGAGGCGTTGCTGTTGTGCGTAGGTGGTGAGGGATGTCGTGGTGGTCGTTGTGGAGATGGTTGATGAGAGCGATGTTGGTGGTGGAGGTGGTTGTTGTGAAGCGGTTGGGGTGGAGGTGGTTGTGTGAAGCGTGGTGGTGGAGCTGGTTGTTGTGAAGCGGTTGGTCGTGGAGGTGTTGTTATGAGGCGGTTGGTCCAAAATAACGATAGCAAAAGAATAACGGCTAACTGAAGATTCACAGCCCTGCACACGAATAATTTCCGTTAAACATCGGTGGGGAAATCTTATCTGAACACGCACTTATCGACAAACTGATCTAAAGGACCTGTATGGTGTTCTGTGAATTTCCACAACCGTAACAAATTTTATCTAATACTAGCAATACCACCAGTTGCTTCGCTGAGGGGAATACTGGAGGGGGAAGAAAAAGATGGGGGAGAGTGACGAGGTGTGAGGGGGAACGAGAGAGTGGAGGTGGAGGGGAAAGAGAGAGTGGAGGTGGAGGGGGAAAGAGAGAGTGGAGGTGGAGGGGGAAAGAGAGAGTGGAGGTGGAGGGGGAAAGAGAGAGTGGAGGTGAAGGGAAAGAGAGAGTGGAGGTGGAGGAAAGAGAGTGGAGGTGGAGGGGGAAAGAGAGAGTGGAGGTGGAGGGAAAGAGAGAGTGGAGGTGGAGGGGAAAGAGAGAGTGGAGGTGGAGGGGGAAAGAGAGAGTGGAGGTGGAGGGGGAAAAGAGAGTGGAGGTGAGGGGGAAAGAAGAGTGAGGTGAGGGGGAAAGAGAGAGTGGAGGTGGAGGGGGAAGAGAGAGTGGAGGTGGAGGGGGGAAGAAAGAGGTGGAGGTGGAGGGGGAAGAAAGAGTGAGGTGGAGGGAAAAAAGAGATGGAGGTGGGGGGAAAGAGAGAGTGGGGTGGAGGAGAAGAGAGAGGAGGTAGGTGGAGGGAGAAAAGAGAGAGGAGGTAGGTGGAGGGAGAAAGAGAGAGAGGTAGTGGAGGGAGAAAGAAGAGGAGGAGGTGGAGGAGAAAAGGAGAGGAGGTAAGTGGAGGGGGGAAGAGGGGGAGGTAGGTGGAGGGGGGAAGAGGAGGAGGTAGGTGGAGGAGAGAAGAGAGAGGAGGTAGGTGGAGGGGGAAGGGAGAGGAGGTGGAGGGGAAGGAAGGAAAGGTGGAGGGGGAAGGAGAGGAGTGGAGGGAAAAGAGGAGGTGGAGGAGGAAAGAGAAGAGAGGAGGTGGAGGGAGAAAGAGAAGAGGTGGAGGAGAAAGAAGGAGGTGAGGGAGAAAGAGAGGAGGTGGAGGAGAAAGAGAGGAGGTGGAGAGAGAAAGAGAGGAGGTGGAGGGAAAAGAGAGTAGGAGGGAGAAAGAGAGGTGGAGGAGAAAGAGGAGGTGGAGGGAGAGGGAGAAAGAGAGAGTGGAGGGAGAAAGAGGAGGTGGAGGGAAAAGAGGAGGTAGGGTGGAAGAAAGAGGCGGTAGGGGGGAAGAGAGTGAGAGGAGCGGAGAGAGGAACGTTGCATTTATAGACGTTTCAAGAAGATGTGCAGAAACATTAATCTTTATAAACAGCTCGCGTGTGACAGGTGGAAAAAAAAAAATTTGGCTCGGTAATTCAGAAAACATTAAATATGGCAAACGGCTCTGAAATCGGGTGTTATCAATTATATTTTGTTTTGAAACTCAGAAAGAAAAAAATGAACTTTGTGAGGTACACCCGATAACCAAATACTTTAGAAACAGTCGCGAGGACAAAAGAAAACCTGATAAAATCTCCATAAGATACAGGATGAAACTTTGCCACCACAGCGCCCGTAACAGGCATGGCACGACCACACAAACCCGCGGAGAGTCCCTGCAGATCCAAATTTACCTATATGTATCACATCCATGTGCACTGTATACGTACCTCTACCTTGTAGTAACTGTCCCGATCGGAACACAAACTGTACCGGTATCGACTGTAGGGTGCTCGGGAAGTGGCACTCAAGCAAGCACTCCGACAGAACGCCTGGCTTGGCAAGCGGTTACCATTTGCCGTCGAAAAACCCACGCCCCAGCAATGTCCGAATTGGACAAATGAACACTTTTTTTTAGTCGCCTGAATTGCTCCTAACTTCAATTCTGAAGCTGAAATTTTGAAACTCGGCTTAGTTTAAGAGAGTCTCGAGATGATGGCATATGCGGAAATGAAATAAAGCCACAAACGCTGACGTCTCCAGGCGTTTATAAACAATGCAACGTATCCAGCGATTCATACGTATAATGAACAGGGATTGGATAATATGAGCAAGGAAAGTCCAAAAAAAAAAAATCGTTTCAAAATTGTTGCAGCCTGTTCTAAGTCAGGGCATGGTTGAGCAGGCCAAAAAACATGGCGGCTTCAGACCACAGCAAGGTAACCCAGGATATGCCTTAATACCCCAAAGAGAGCGGTGGCCAAGGATGCGCCCAATAAAGTATATAATTGAATAAGGCTGTTAATTATCTTCAAAAGGGGTGTTTTAATTAACCTAACCATCCAACGTTCACTCATGCACTTCCTTGGAGTTCCCTTCTTATGCATGTAAGTTTCAGGCTGATAGGTTTCATGGTTTTGGAGTTATGGAAGACACACACACATTTATTAGTATAGATATTGTTACGGTAGTCGGTGCGTCGCCGCGAGCTGACCGCTCTGACGGAGCCGCAAGTCGAGTCGGCCCGACCGATCGCCCGGAATATAGATCGTCGCCCAGATAAGTCCGAAGCCGACGGGTTCTTGTGCAAGAACCGTGAAGGGCCAATTTTTTCTACCACGTGGTACAGGGTTATTTGCCAATTCTTCAAAATACCTAGAGACCACGTAGCGATCTACCGAGCCTCCACACCCTCGACGGAACTCGTACGAAACAAGCTGCTTAAGCGAGCCTGTCCCGTGTGCGATTCCGAGCGGCTTAATCGCCGAGAACCGTCGGTCCGAATGTCCCCTTACGGCGGCCCAACGGCCCTCTAATTCCTAACGCACAACATGCTCAGTCAATGAAAGAATCGACGCGACGAGCTGAAAACATTTAACAATTGGGGTTTATTAACCTCCGCCATCGAAGATCGGAGGTTACTGTTTTCACCCCTTTCTGTTTGTTTGTTTGTTTGTTATCTTGCCAAAACGAAGTTTTTGCAAGATATGTTAGTCAGTCTGTATGTTTTTTTTTGTTGTTTTTTTTTTGTTTGTTTGTTTGTCTGTAATCATGAAAAAAAAATTCTGCAGACCACAGTTTTCATTGGAAATTTTTGTAACTTCGCATATCAGAGGCCTATGGAGGTCCCTTTCAGGCCATAAAATTTTGAAGGTCAAGGTCAAAGGTCAAGGTCACTTTTTCGCAAATCAGGGTATTCGACAAAACCCTCATTTTTTGAGTAATTTTGATCGGATCGTCTTCAAACTTCATGGGAATATAGTTCATGGTCTGGCGCTCAGCTGATTAATTTTTGGTGGCGATTGGCCTTGACCTTCATGTGTTTTTTTTTTTGTTGTTGTTTTTTTTTTTTATCTGTAATCACGTATAAATCACTCTGTAGAGCACAGTTTTCATTGGAAAATTTTTGTAACTTCGCATATCAGAGGCCTATAGAGTCCCTTTCAGCGCATAAAATTTTGAAGGTCAAGGTCAAAGGTCAAGGTCACTTGTGCGCAAATCAGGGGAGTCGACGAAAACCCTTATTTTTTGGAGTAATTTTGATCGGATCGTCTTCAAACTTCTATGGGAATATAGTTCATGGTCTGGCGCTCAGCTGATTAATTTTTGGTGGCGATTGGCCTTGACCTTCATGTGTTTTTTTTGTTTGTTGTTTTTTTTTTTTTATCTGTAATCACATATAAATCACTCTGCAGAGCACAGTTTTCATTGGAATTTTTGTAACTTCGCATATCAGAGGCCTATAGAGGTCCCTTTCAGCGCATAAAATTTGAAGGTCAAGGTCAAAGGTCAAGGTCACTTTGTCGCAAATCAGGGGAGTCGACAAAACCCTTATTTTTGGAGTAATTTTTGATCGGATCGTCTTCAAAACTTCATGGGGATATAGTTCATGGTCTGGCATTCAGCTGATTAATTTTTGGTGGCGATTGGCCTTGACCTTCATGGTTAACGCCTAAGGTCAAACATATTTGACCCCAAGGTCAAATTTTCAAGTTTTAGGAACCATATCATGTAGTACCTCAAATTGAACACCTCGATGAGTGCTTTCTAGATATATCAAGCTTGAGACATTATGACGTGATTGTGACGTTATGAGGCAAACGCATATTTTTCATGGTTACTCTGTTAGAACGATTCTCATCGGAATCTCTCGTAGGCAGATATTCCTCAAGGAGTCGCTCCTGGTGGATAGCAGCTCTGTTCACCTCAGTGTGACCTTAAAGAAGTTCACACGTGGTCACCTTTTGGCAAGATACGGATCACCCTACGGGTGACATTGGTTTATTTGTTTGTTTGTTTGTTTGTTGTGAACAGTATAACGGAAAAACTCCTTGACGGATCGACTAAACTTGGTGGGGGGGTTAGGTATGGTCCAAGGATCATGCCATTAAATTTTGGACTTGGTCCCCCCCCCCCCCCAAAAAAAAAATTGTTAGAGAATTTTTTTTTTTTTTTGCATTTCTACATGTTTTAAATGATTTCCAACACCCCCCCCCCCCCCAAAAAAATTGTTACCCCCCCCCAAAAAAAAATAGAGAATTTTTTTTTTTTTTGCATTTCTACATGTTTTAAGTGATTTTCCAACCCCCCCCACAAAAAAATTGTTACCCCCCCAAAAAAAAATAGAGAAAATTTTTTTTGGGGGCATTTCTACATGTTTTAAGTGATTTCTAACCCCCCACCCCCCCAAAAAAAAATTTAGAGAATTTTTTTTTTTTTGCATTTCTACATGTTTTAAGTGATTTCCAACCCCCCCCCCCCCCCCCCCCCCCCCCAAAAAAAATTGTTAGAGAAAAAAAAATTTTGCAACTTTTTTTTCAACAAAATATCGATTTCTTTTTTTTGCATTTCTACATGTGTTAAGTGATTTCCAACCCCCCCCCCCCCCCCCAAAAAAAATGTTGGGGAAAAGAACTATAACTGTCAGCACTGTTGACGTCATATTTAATGAATAAGATATAAGGTTCACTTGAGTGACCCAGCTGTATTGGCGGCGGAGGTTTTGCACTCTACCGAGTGCTCCCCCTCTAGTTTATAACAGTAATAATGAGGAACTAGGAACACAAAGAGCAGACCTATACCGACTATACGAAATGCAATGCAATCATTTACAGCACTCAAAGCACTTAACAGTTCTCTACTTGTTAGACGGGCCCACGGACACACGTACGCACACAACACACACACACCCAAGAAATGGTGGCTGATGCCTTTAATAAGGACTTCCGCTCGGAGGGACAGATGAGCTGAAACCCAGAACCCATCTCGAACCTCTCCACCTCGTGTGGTCTTCAAGCTGTTCGGACCCGGGCTCCAGCGAGGCGAGCTGGATCCAATCGCCTTGAGCCGCGATCCTTCCTGAGCTCCAGCGGATCCCCTCACGCTCCGGACCACGTGCTGGTGAGACGAAACACCGAGCCTTCCCGAAGATGCGTCGCTTTCCAAGTAGAACCAGCCGAACCAAGATGAGGCCACGAAGCAGAACAAAGGCTGAACCAGAACAACTCAGAACCAGCACGACCCTTTGAACCACCGACTGCACAGCCAACTCGAAGAAGCACCAGCAGAACAACAACCTCGAACCAACTCGACCACCCTTGAACCAGGCCGACACTCCTCGACCACCAGGCCGAAGAAGAACCACGACAACCCGAACCAAACTCCTCCGATGAACAAATCTCCGATCAACCAGCTCCTCCGATGAACCACCAACAAACCAGGCCCGAACTCTCCCTTGAACAACTCTCGACGAACTCACGACAACCAACCAGCCACAACCCTCTTCTTCCGATGAACAACTCTCCAACAAGAACCAAGAACCAACTCGAGCCAAGCAGAGGGTTCCTTTTTTATCCCTATCGGCCCCCTCCCCCGCTCCCGGCGTGACTCATGCCCTCGTGCGCCATCCCCCGCACAACCGCGGGTGGGAGGGAGTTGTTTACGTCCTTGCATAACGGGACGGGAGGGTTCTTCTTCCTCTTTGCAGAGGAGGGGGAGGGTCGTTCTTCTTTGTGTTCTGATCGAACCGTAACTATTAAAATGAATCACAGCGCATTTAATCGATTTTTACCCATTAAACAATGGAAGGCGAGCTATCTATAGAACATGTACTTACCGAGATAACTGAGCTAAAAGACCTGAATGATGAGTGTGATAATGGTTTCCAGATTCGCAACAATATAAAGCTCATTCTAACCACTCACTGACTGACTGATACTGACGGATATTAGGAGTGCATGAGTGAAAAATGGGTGTTTGGGTTTATTAAAACACCACTTTTGAAAATGATTAACGGTCTTATTTAATTATCCTTTGTCAAGGCTCATCCTTGGTCACCTCGCTGGAGTCTTAATTGGCCATTTTTTTTCACCGACTCAACAATGCCTCGACTTGGAACAGGCCGCATTGGTTTCTTAATGATAAATTTTATTTTTTCACTTCCTCACTCATATCATCGAATGACTGATCATCATACCTATGAATCACTGGATACTAGGTTCCGTTGGTGTCGATTTTTTTCAATATCGATGTACCGGTGGCCCTATACCAGTATAATCGGTTCATTTTTTTTAAATACAATGAAATACTGTTACGAATTTGGAAGCCTTGTGCACACAGACAGACAGCCGTCCTCGTAGCTCAGTTATTTCGATAAGTAAATGTGGATAGATAGCTCCCTTGCCCTTGTCTAATGGGTATATAAATGTTCATGCGCTGAGTTACTTTTGATAGTTAGGATTTCCTTTTATTTGTAACACCATCAGCAATGACAGCAACGGATTACTACAGCTCTGCAAAGAACAACAACAACCCTCTGCTCCCGGATTCTCCGCGCGCTCAATGGGGGAGGGGTCACACCCCCAACCACCGATGCGCTGGGCAGTGCGCCAAGTGGGAGAGGGGTCGAGCCATGCCGGAGCGCATAAAAGGGGAGTCAGTCAATCGGTCTAGGGAGAAGCTGGTCAGGAGCCTGAGAAGCTGGTCTTGGTCGTCGCCTTCATCTTCTTCCTCCTCCTCCTCTGCCGCACGATCGAGTGCTCGAGAGACACCATCCCCCCCGCAAGAACCGCAAGGGTCGCTCGCCGGTATCCGGGTTCGGCTCGCCTCTCGCTGGTCCCCGGGTCGACGCGAAGACCACACGAGGTGGACAGGTCCAAGACAGACCCTGGTCTTCAGCCTGACTGTCCTCCAGGCTGGAGGTCCGAATAAAGACCATTCGGTCCGATTCTTTTGGTGTGTGTGCGTGTGTGTGTCTGTGGGCCCATCTATTAAGTAGTGAACTGTACAAGTGCTCTTGTTGTACATACCTTGCATACCTCCATTTATTAATATTCAGTTTAGCTCTGCCCTTATGTGCTCCCCTCATCCCCAATTGTGAATAAATACCCCGATTGTTAAATGTTTCAGCTCGTTCGTGTCTATTTCTTCATTGGCTTCGCGTGCTGCATGTTGGAAAATTAGCCAGGCCATTGCCATTGTAACGGGATATTTGGGATATTTGGGACCGATGGATCTCTGCGATCAAACCGCTCGGATCGCACACGGAACGGGTAAGCTAAGCGGCTCATTCCGTACGGGAGCCGTCGAGGGTGAATTTCCCTGGTAGGTTGGACCACGTGGGTATTTAGGTAAATTGAAATTGGCAATCGACCTACCCCACGTGGTTTGTCTATTGGCAAACTTCGGTCCGAAAGGGACCCGTACTTTTCCGGAGTTTTCCGAAAAGGTACGATCTAAATTCCGGGCGATCTTGTCGAGCCGACTCTGCAGCTCCATCTCGCGGCCGTGCTCGCGGCCGACGCCCGGCCCCGCAACAATACCTTATCAAAATTTTTTTACACAGGTTCCAAAAATATGCAATGATCCAATGGTCCATTATATATTCATATACGACATACACATCATTGACACATGGTAATTTTTCAAAGTATTCCACGTAGGGCTCTTTTTCCCGTCATGAGAAAGGTAATTTTTATTCCAACTTCAACTTGTATTAAAAATGGTTTTGTTTCTAAAGCGACATCATTATTTGTAATCGGCACAGGCTATCGCAGATATCCAGGTATCCATCGCTATCGCAGATCGCCATGTCAGTTTGACTATCGCGGATCGCCGTACCGGTATCGCTTCATACCGGTATGCCTATCACAGATCGCTGGACCGGTATGACTATGCCGATATCGCTTCATACCGGTATCACTATCATTCCAGTATCAATGACGCGGATCGTCGTATCGGTATAACCGTTGAGGATCGCCATGTCAGTAATAGGCACAGGCTTTCCAAAGCACGCCCGATTCATATAAATAACCAATTGGCAATTGCTTTAAAAACAGCCACGAGGGCAAAGAAAAATGTGATTGCTTGTACGGTGCTCGGGTGCTGAGTGATAAAAGTTGAAACCTCCTGTACTTTCTTTCTGGCATGTCTTGACGTCATACGTTCCACTGGTCCAGGTGTTGCCGAGATGCTGAGTGCATCAAAGCTTTTTAAATCATGTACACTATTTAAGGGTGGGGCAAACCTTTCTTTGACTTGTTGGTGATGTACCGATGTACCGGTGATGTACCGATTTTTAATACCGATTAGTTTTTGGTATACCGGTATATTCAAAATTCCCATCCCAGTAGATCAAGATGAAAAATTTTACTGGTATAACCGGAATATCGATATATTGTTACGAATCTGGAAGCCATTTGCACACAGACAGAGAGCAGCCCCCGCAGTTGTTATTTCGATAAGTATGTGTTTATAGTTAAAATCCATCCCCTATGTCTAATGGGAATTTTGTGTGTGCGCTGTGAGT
>CM068957.1:29375097-29393846 GCA_035128595.1 Eptatretus atami
GATTAAATTTTGTTCAACAAAACGATTCCATGATTTCCTTTTTATCTGCAATTGTTTATTTGTTCTATGCATTAATTTCAGCGTACATTGAAACTTTAAACTGCTTAAATTTCAGTAAAAACTGGAAAAATGGGGGTGTTCTGAAACTTTCGACCGGTCGTGTATGTTTTAATTTTTAAAGTGATTCTTCACCATTGAGAAGCCTGATGTCGGCTTAGTGGTTAGGGGAGCAGCTTGGGATCCTCGGGTCCTAAGTTCAAACCCCGTTGGCCGCTGAGTTAATACACCAGGGGGATGACTCAGCCTGTCATCCTTCCGAGGTCGGCAAAATGAGTACCAGTGTGTACTGGTAGAGGGGCACTGCATCAGAGACACAGTCGCGTTTCCAATAAATGATAGCTACCCCGGCAGCTAAGCTGCCATACGCTAGAAGAACCACCATTGAGAGATGGGGCCAAAAAATATATATAGCAAGAAATTTCAAAATCGTTGTGGATGAGTTATGACAAATCTCGGTGGATGAGTTGGTTAGGTGACAAGAACAAGCCGATTACATTTTGGTTCAGGTCCAGGTCCAGCCCATCAGTGGGATACAAAACAGAAATTGCTGAGCCTGGAGGAGGTACGCGCTCCACTGGGTGCCGTTTTAGTTTATTGCTGTATCAAGCAATTTCTAATTTTACTGGTTTTTAATGCCTTTGTCTATAACCGTAATGCTGACCTTGCAGTTTGACGAAACCACACTTCGCCACTGGGGCGTTCCATGTCAAATGTACACATTTTTCAGCGAAATTTGGAGCCACATCATCTTAGATTTCACTCTTTTTTGTGCAAGTGTTTGTATCCACGGTAAAACATGTCAATTTTCAGACCTGGGGGCCAATCGGGGCCCATTTTAGCCCCCCCCCAAATTTGGGCGCCCCCGGTTGACACACAATCTTCATGGCCATATCACAGGTTGTAGTGGTCCGATTTGGATGATCTTGGTTCAAAATGCTCGTAAAAACGAGATCTTTCGAATCGCGTAAAGTAAAATCACTCCGAAACAGTAATTCAAAAAGTTATAGTTTGGGGCGCCCTTTGACCTTGGTCCCCGCCCCCCAGCCAAACCGATGATCCCGATTTTTTCGTGTGAGAATACCCCTTCATATACTCCAACACCTCAGCATAAATTAAAATGGGATCTCAATGGGTTCAAGTGTGACGATGGTTTTATTGTTCACGTCCCACTATCACTAATTCTTGATTCAACATTGGGCGAGGTTTGCCGTCATCGTTCCAATCGACGTCACCTGCTGGCAGGCGACTTTATGTCTGAAATTGACAATCATCATCTCTGGACTATTATATATATATATATATATATATATATATATATATATATATATTATATATATATATATACTAGCGATACCCGTGCACATGCACGGGATAGCAGTACAACATAGCTGGTAGCAGACGACAGACCGTACACGGGGAATGACAAAAATACGCATTGTGCAAAATGCAAGTGGTACTATGGAACGCCAAGACTTCCCAAACATTGCGGCATGTCCGCTAAGTGCCACAGCAATTTCATAGGGATCGTGTGACGGCGAGCCGAGTTTTTAGTGTGCAAGCTTGGTATTATAATAGAGAATATATATATATATATATATATATATATATATATATATTATATATATTGCATCATTTGCGAAAAATTATTCTGCCTATTGATTTTAAGGTACATTTTTTGTATAACCATCATCGAATTAAGTTATAATGGGCTAATCTCAGTTTTTGCATTTTTTGCAGTAAGCATGGCGACTGAAGATCGAAAGGAGTTCCGAAAATACTGTTGCGATCCGTTCAGCTGCCATAAAACGACAACGAAAAGATCTTCGCAATGTGTCAAATAATATGTTGATGAATTTTTCTTCAAAGGTGAAAAAAAGATGACAGACTTTGTACTTCATGCAGAAAAAAACTCTCAGTTGTCACCATCAGAGCGTATTGAAGAATCATCTTCGACCAGTTCGAAATTATCATCAGAAGGTACTATCGAAGGCATTGCAGATCTATTTCGACAGATGAGGACGAGGAGGTTTTTGAGCGAGAAGCAGAAGTTGATCTATTAAACCAGTCGTTATCGATGATAGGCGAAAGCCCATTCGACAAACAAAAGGCAGAAAGGAACCCAGGGTACTTCTGAAAAGCGAAGTAAAGTGGAAGATTCGTGCGAAAAAAATTAGAACTAGTTGCTGGACCAAGCACTGTGGAGAAAACACAAAATACACTCGTCAAAATGTGATGAAAACTGCATGCAGAGGTGATCGAAAAGCCTGAAAGAAAAATACGTTGTTTCGAGCCGTTCAGAGCAAATACGTATACTGGCATATTTGCTAGGAATATGAGCATCAGAGGGATGATGAGTGAATTCAGTTGCTCCCAAAGAATGGCTGCGCAAGCAAAAATTTAGAGAAAAAAATGGTATGCTATCGTCTCCAAATCCCAAACAGGGTAAAATATTTGCCTGACGAAGTGAAATCCGCGTAACCAATTTTACCGAAGTGATGAAGTCAGCCGAATAATGCCGGGGAAAAAGGACTGTGTGGTGGTCCAGGAAGAACATGGAAAAGACAAAATTCAAAAGCGCCTGGTACTAAACAATCTCAAGGAACTGTTTCAGAAATTCAAAGAGAAGAACCTGGCTTGAAAGTTGGATTCGCGAAGGTCGCCATGCTCCGTCCCTCGGAGTGCGTCCTGGCCGTTCAGGCGGTACACACAGTGTATATGTATGTACGATACATCAAATGTGAAACTCATGATGTTTTGGTTCCAAAATGCCACAGATAGCCAAACTTCCTACTATCATCATGTGATAGCACGCATAGTTTGTAACCCAGCACAACGGCATGTTATTTCAGAACTTGTGAAAGTCGCCCATCAATTAGACTTCAAACCGAGCTACTGAGTGCTTATGAACTAGAGGATATTGATGAACTTCAGTTTAAACGGTGGACATCCACCGACAGATCTGAACTGAGCTCCATGGTCCTGCCTTTGGAAGAATTTATTAATCAATTCTGTGAATGCACGGTGAAATTAGTGAGAAATGACTTCATTGGCCAAGGCCCTCTCAGTTTCTGAAAAATAAGAAAGATGAAATCGGTGAAGGAGAATTTGTCATTATTGGAGACTTCTCAGAGAACTATTTGTTTGTCGTACAGGATGCGGCCCAAGGATTCCATTGGAACTGCTCTCAGCGACAATTCACCCCTGGGTTTACTATTTCAAATCGGACGATGGAAAATTAAACCACGATTCGTTCACAATTATATCAGAATGAAAACTCACGACGTTGTCTCAGTCCACCCTCTTCCAAAGAATGCTCATTGAACACTTGAAATCTAGCTTTGGAAATGTAAAGAAACTTTACTATTTCTCAGACGGTTGCGCTGGCCAATATAAGAATTGCAAAGCCTTCATAAACCATGTCGTCACAAATCAGAGTATGGTATTGACGCAGAATGGCATTTTTTTGCCACATGTCATGGCAAGGGCCCTTCAGGTGGCGTGGGAGGTACAGTCAAACGAGAGCACATGTGAGAGGCCTGCGTAGACCTTACGACAGTCAAATTATTTCTCCAAAAGATCTTTTCGCCTTTGCTGAAAATTTTTGAATGAAATGAAATTCGGTTACGGGATCAAGAGGCGTATGACGAGGAAGAACGAAATCTGGAATAAGGTTAAAAATGGCCAAAACCATAGCTGGAACTCAAAAACTTCATGCTTTCATCCTTATTTCTGAAACTGCTCTTCAAGTAACGCGAATTCAGCCTTAGCGAGGAACACCGTATCGAGTCAGCTATTCAAAATCTACACCAACTTTTAACGGGAAACTCTCAGGTTATGTCACAGTGCACTATGATGGAAATGGTGGCTTGCCTGCATCATGGAAGCCTTCCAGGACACTCATGAATGAAAGTGAATTTTTTCATCCAAACGGCTGCAAATAGTTTCTTTTTTCCTGACATTGAAGATCACTGCATTTTAGACATTTCTGATATACTTCTTTCCGTAGAACCAAAACTGCTACAGGTAGAACTACACAATCAGTAAAAAAGAAACACAGCTGTCAAATAAAACATTGGTTGGCAAAAAATCTTGACTATAATATACTAGGAAAACTCTTACTCTACGAGTATCGCTTCCAGTTCCTGCATGTGCATGTGGAAAATTTATGTACAATATACTGATATAGTGTATTGGAAATCTTGTGTTCAAATATTGTGCTATGTATTGTGGCGTATTGTGTGTCCAGCACCCGAGTCCCCGACAATAAACCATCATCACACTTGAACCATTGAGATCCCATTTTCATTTATGCTGAGGTGTTGGAGTATATGAAGGGTATTCTCACACGAAAAAAATCGGGACCATCGGTTTGGCTGGGGAGCGGGGCCCAAGGTCAAAGGGCACCCCAAACTATAACTTTTTGAATTAGTATTTCGGAGTGATTTTACTTAACGCGATTCGAACGATCTCGCTTTTACGAGCATTTTGATACCAAAGATCAGCCAAATCGGACCACTACAACCTGTGATATGGCCTCTGGAAGATTGTCGGCAGCCGGGGGCGCCCACATTTGGGGGCCCCTAAAATGGGCCCCGATGGCCCACAGGTCTAAAAGTTGGTATTTTGAGTTTTTTTTCACCCAAGTGAATAAATGACCAACATATGGGGAGAAAATGAGGTATTAGTGTCAGGAGGGTGTGTACACTTGACATGGAATGCCCCACTGAAACAATGACAGCAGGCTCAACAGGATAGCTTACTGATTGGCTGAAAGGAAATAATTTGGCCGAGCAGCAATCACCTAGCAAAGGCAAATGGGTGTCACTAGGGGTTTATTGATATGCCTGTGCAGGGGTTTCCTTATTTTTTGGAGTAGGAGGCTACCATTAAAAAGTAGCAGGTTACCATCACCGGCGAGTGAAGCGAGCGCAGCTGTATGGCCGGGGTCCAGGGCCGCCTCGGGCCCTGGAAGCCGGAGGATCTAGATGGCTGGAGATGCATTCTAGCATGATTACTCCGCCATCTTCGAAGATGGATGGGGTTACTGTTTTTCACCCCTTTCTGTTGTTATCTTGCCAAAACGAAGTTTTTGCAAGATATGTTAGTCAGTCTGTATGTTTTTTTTGTTGTTTTTTTTTTTTGTTTGTTTGTCTGTAATCACGAAAAAAAAAATTCTGCAGACCACAGTTTTCCATTGGAAATTTTTGTAACTTCGCATATCAGAGGCCTATGGAGGTCTTTCAGGCATAAAATTTTGAAAGGTCAAGGTCAAAGGTCAAGGTCACTGTCGCAAATCAGGGGAATCGACAAAACCTTATTTTTTTGAGTAATTTTGATCGGATCGTCTTCAAACTTCATGGGAAATATAGTTTCATGGTCTGGCACTCAGCTGATTTAATTTTTGGTGCGATGGCCTTGACCTTCATGTGTTTTTTTTTGTTGTTGTTGTTTTTTTCTGTAATCACGTATAAATCAACTCTGCAGGCACAGTTTTCATTGGAAATTTTTGTAACTTCGCATATCAGAGGCCTATAGAGGTCCCTTTCAGCGCATAAAATTTTGAAGGTCAAGGTCAAGGTCAAGGTCACTTTGTCGCAAATCAGGGGAGTCGACGAAACCCTTATTTTTGGAGTAATTTTTGATCGGATGCGTCTTCAAACTTCATGGGAATATAGTTCATGGTCTGGCATTCAGCCGATTAATTTTTGGTGGCGATTGGCCTTGACCTTCATGGTTAACGCTAAGGTCAAACATATTTGACCCCAAGGTCAAATTTTCAAGTTTTAGGAACCATATCGTGTAGTACCTCAAATTGACACCTCGATGAGTGCTTTCTAGATATATCAAGCTTGAGACATTATGACGTGATTTGGTGACGTTATGAGGCAAACGCATTATTTTCATGTTACTCTTATAGAACGATTCTCATCGGAATCTCTCGTAGGCAGATATTCCTCAAGGGTCGCTCCTGGTGGATAGCAGCTCTGTTCACTCAGTGTGACCTTAAGAAGTCCAACGTGGCACCTTTGGCAAGATACGGATCACCCTACGGGTGACATTGGTTTTTTGTTTGTTTGTTTTGTTTGTTTGTTTGTGAACAGTAATTACGGAAAAACTCCTCGACGGATTTTCGACGAAACTTGGTGGGGGGTTAGGTTATGGTCCAAGGATCATGCATTAAATTTTAGACTTTGGTCCCCCCCCAAAAAAAAAAAAAATTAAGAGAAATGTTTTTTTTTTTTGCATTTCTACATGTTTTAAGTGATTTCCAACCCCCCAAAAAAAATTGTTACCCCCCCCCCCCAAAAAAAGAAATTTTTTTTTTTTGGATTTCTACATGTTTTCAGTGATTTCCAACCCCCCCCCCCCCCAAAAAAATTGTTAGAGAAAAAAAATTTTTTTTTTGGCATTTCTACATGTTTTAAGTGATTTCAACCCCCCCCCCAAAAAAAATTGTTAGAGAAAATGTTTTTTTTTTTTTTTGCATTCTACATGTTTTAAGTGATTTCCAACCCCCACAAAAAAATTGAGAAAAAAAATTTCTTTTTTTTGCATTTCTACATGTTTTCAGTGATTTCCAACCCCCCCCCCCCCCCAAAAAATTGTTAGAGAAAAAAATTTTTTTTTTTTGCATTTCTACATGTTTTAAGTGATTTCCAACCCCCCCCCCCCAAAAAAAATTGTTAGAGAAAATGTTTTTTTTTTTTTTTGCATTTCTACATGTTTTAAGTGATTTCCAACCCCCCACAAAAAAAATTGAGAAAAAAAATTCTTTTTTTTTGCATTTCTACATGTTTTAAGTGATTTCCAACCCCCCCCCCCCCCCCAAAAAAAATTGTTAGAGAAAAAAAATTTTTTGCAACTTTTTTTTCAACAAAATTTCGATTTCTTTTTTTTGCATTTCTACATGTTTTAAGTGATTTCCAACCCCCCCCCCCCCAAAAAAATTGTTGGAGAAAGAACTATAACTGTCAGCACTGTTGACATATTAATGAATAAGAAAAAGGTTCACTTGAGTGCCCAGCAGTATTGGTGGCGGAGGTTTTGCACTCTCCGAGTGCTCCCCTCTAGTTTCTGACATGAAATAGTTCTCATATTATCATGCTGTTGGGGTGGAAAACTCCACAAAAACAGGTTTTTTTTTTTCTTTCATTCATTTTATGCATATTTCCCCTCTTCGATTTCATTTTACTTTGTTAAATATTGTTTATTATTATTTTATTAACCTCCGCCATCAAAGATTGATGGAGGTTACTGTTTTCACCCCTGTCTGTTTGTTTGTGAACAGTATTACGGAAAAACTCCTGGACGGATTTCGACGAAACTTGGTGGGGGGTTAGGTATGGTCCAAGGATCATGCCATTGATTTTGGACTTGGTCCAAAAAGAATTTTTTTTTTTCAAAAAATTTAGATTATATTTGAAAATATTTGATTTTTTTTTTTTGCATTTCTACGTTTTAGTGATTTCCAACCCCCCCCCCAAAAAAATTTTGTTAGAGAAAAAAACAACAAATTTGCAACTTTTTTTCAAAAAAATTTCGATTTTTTTTTTTGGCATTTCTACATGCGCGTCGATCTAGTTTAGTTTATTCAATCGTGGTTCAGTAGAGTCTGATCCGTTTTGACCTACAATGAATAGGTATCAGGTTCACTTAAGTGACCCAGCAGTATTGGGCGGGAGGTTTTGCACTCTACCGAGTGCTCCCCCTCTAGTTGTGTTTTGTTTTGATTTAATAAACAGCTCAAATTAATAACTTTAGACTAGTTTATTGTTTGAAAATGAATGATAAACATGTATTTAACTTCACTCGTTTTCTGATCATTTCTTTATTCGATGTCAGCTAGCTTCAATCAGTCAACCAATCAAACAGTCTAAGTGTGAATACTGCGTCACAGTCACAATCCCAATTTAGTTAAACTTCCACCTTACATTATCCACCAATATCGTGTTGTTATACCATCAAGAAAAGCTCGCAAGTCTATGGTACATGCATGTACCTGCGGTACCAGTATTCAGTTGGCAGTTCACAGCTGCTCATACTTGGCCTTCACTTCAGTGAATAAACGGCGATTTTCAGTGCAAATAACCACGAATAATAAGATGTACAAAAGCTGCTTTCAGCTTACAGGCTAATTACTTTATAAATTAAAAAGGCACAACAGCCCGTGTATTTTGAGCCGCATCACTTGACAAAAGCTCAAAATGGACGAGGTGAAACACGTGTTCGTGAAACAACAACAACGTCGCACTCGCGACAGTGCAAGTTTAGACCCATTACTGATGGAGAGAGCTTACCTCCCATGTCTTTGGACTTCTTCGAAAATCCAAAGTCAAACAGGGATTTTCGTTTCGATGCCATAGTTTCGGCACCGAAACTGCGAGGCCTACAAAGTTTATTTTCTTGAGGTCATTGCTGTATGGAATCAGGTATCAGGCCAACAGTCCAAAACGAGGCTAAAGCAGAGAACTCTCCATTGCAGGAGGCGGTTTTAGCTGCTTGTGTTATTTTTAGTTCAGTGTTGTGCTGACCTGGCGAGAGTACCAACAGTAAAAGTAAGCCCGCTTTTATCGAAATACTCATGTGTTTTCGTCTCGGATTTCAAAACAGGGGTGTAGAGATTTCGTGGTGACAAAAAAAATAATAATAATTAAAAAAAAAATAGAAAAATTGGCGCTGAAGTAGGCGGCGACCTTTGACATTTTTTGCTCTGAGTAGACGGCTGCGGGTCGCCGGTAACCGGCTTCTAAGGAAACCCCTGCTGTGTCATGATATGTTATGTAAATAAACGTGACAACCAATAGTAGCA
Organism: Eptatretus atami; assembly: GCA_035128595.1. Classification (NCBI taxonomy): domain Eukaryota; kingdom Metazoa; phylum Chordata; class Myxini; order Myxiniformes; family Myxinidae; genus Eptatretus; species Eptatretus atami. Next base: position 29,383,967 of record CM068957.1, read on the forward strand.
TGGCCGGCAACCACCTTGATAACCGAAACCGCAAACAAAACGGTTATCAACCATGACGGAAGCGAGCTCCGAGGATAGCTGATCTGTCACCGTCTTTCATGAACCGACAGCGTGTGATGGCTTTAGTCCTTGCTTCGGTGCAGTCTGGCAACACACTTGCTATTAATCAGGATTACATTATCTTTAATCCTCCAGGAACCCCAAATGAACCCAAACATCAGCATGGAAAAATGGCAGGATTACAAAGCACACACAATCTGTTTTAAAAAATAAAAAATAATTTATTACACAAGGCACGGTTTAAACAAATCCTGTACACAATGACAGACAGAAACTAGAAAAGATAAACTACACAAGCTATGGGCCCACAAACACAACAATGATTCACAGAAAAAACTGCGGCGGAAGAGAGAGATAGATGAAAAAGGCATCGTGTATGGAATTAAGGCTGTGGCAGGACTCAAATGTGCAGCCAGCAGGTGCACCAGAGCCCTGAACAGGATGCATGGATCTATCCAAGTGCTGCAGGAAATATAGAAATGCAGAGAAGTCTCAGAGAAGAGGTGAACAGTTGAGCAGAGAGTCCACGTCTCAGCAGCAAGTCCTCCTTCCAGATGTGTCAGCACTAGTTTCAGAGTGGGATGCGTGCTTTTATCTCTGCTCACCCTCTCCTCGTCATGTCGATAGACGAGACTTCGATACAAACAAGGTCCAATCCGTGAAGGAGCAAAAAACCAATATTTTTGCACTGTTAGCCAGTACCCATACCCTATGTGAACAGATCATGCATGCCCAAGCAGTCGGCCAGAGGGGAGGGTGAATCAGCCCCCTCCTCCCCCTAGCTCGGTCGTTATGGGAATCACACCATATAGCACTTTCTCATCTACCTGGCCCTGCCTGATTTGACAGTGGGGTAACACCTGGACGAGACACATCCCCCCGTCAGGCCGCATGAAAGACAACTACACCTAACCACATGCACATATTTCATGTTCAAGGAGTTCTAAGAATCAACAAAAACACAAATAGTGATTATGGCCTTATCTAACTACTGTTAGGGTAGTTAAGCATTGATAAAGACCTCCATACAAACCATTGATAAAGCAAACACTTTGCAACTTGAAAATGCCACCTACCACTCCCCGCAAATGTAACAATACATATTACGATATTTTGCCTTGTCAAATGACACAATAAATCTTTGGCGCTTATCTGAAAATAATCTCGATTCTATATCCACCCTAACTTCCTTAATCGCTGTTGAGAAGCTAGAGACATAAAAAAAACTTTATCATATTATATTTTAATTGGTATCCCTTTATACTGATAAATGACGATGGTGTGCAATAATGAGGGCTCTTTTTGCTAATTACAGCACTGGTGATGAATAGCACTTCAGAAAATGGAAGCCACTACCCACACGACCAAACATCGACTTACAATTTATGTAACCACATAATCAAAGGTGTTTCGACACCGCATTGACACCGACTCACGTCATCACCCCCACAGACGTCAAACGAAACATGACAATTACAACTGCATCTCAGAAACGACGGACATTCAGGAAAACACGCAAATCCGCAGACACGTGGAGACTCCTCTTACCTAGATTTAATCGATACTGATCAAAATGAACAAAATGCATGGTCTTATATTTGAAAACGGTGATGAAACACCTGGATACACAGTGAGTGACAGTAAAGCATTGCCTTTCATGGTACATAACAAAGATGTTCATCTGACACACCAAGACTAACGTATCAAACCCAAATGGTGGAATGATACAACCGAATGTGGAAAATACCTCTATGTCCATGTCTTGCTCCAGCTGGTGTGCTCACTACACCTGGGTCTCTGGAGACAACAACCGCTTCCTGCTTTGCTCGGTTGTTGCTTGTGCTTCCCACACTCCGGGTAGAAGTGCCATTACTTCTCTCAGTCCGACTGGTGTTTCTGAAGCTCTACAAAACAGGATAGGGAGACGAGGAAGAAAACATTTATCACCAACCTTCCAATTCTCTCTCTTTTCAGTCTTGACATGAAAAACTTATGAATACATAGCAGGGGAGCATAGCCTATCATAAGGTGGATAATCATAATCGTGAAGTAAATGTCAGTGCACTTCAATAATCCTCTTCTATAAAAATGTAAACACTTTCTGATTGTGGTTTCCATTAGTTTTCAAAGATAAGGCCAGAAATGCAGTTTAGAATTTTCTTTTTGAACACAAGCAACAAGTCCAACTGTGGTGAAAGACGAAGCTCATACGAGATCATAAAGCAAAGGCATAACTCCTTGCCTTCAACTTGTAGAAGCCAAGCTTTCCAGGAATCTTGTAGAAGATACCGCTGATGTTGCGGGCATTGGAATACAGCATGGCACCCAATACATTGAGTGGAGAGTTGACATAACTGTAGGAGGCAGGCACAGTGGCGGAACAGAAATAAGTCCTCCTCACCCCCCACGCGTACCGAAATGAAATGCAAATGCAACTGCCAGTACCACCAACCCGATCTCTTTCAACTTCTCCTTCTGAATGCCTTTGAGGATATCTTTTTGGCTCATGGGAACATTGCGATGCTTTTCGAGCACCTGCAAGAGGTTTGCAAAGAAGCAATAAATATCAACTGTCAGCAGGTTGTCTGAAGCTCTAATAATGTACATTTCTGCAGACCCAAGCACCATGTGGTGTCATTTCATGTGATGGACTGATTTTTTTTTTCTTCTTCTTTGTGAAAAGGACATTCATTATAAATAAATAAAACAATTTCACAACATTCCCAACAGTGGGTTAGTCAGCTCGTTCGATATTTCCCACTGAGCACGTGGTGTTGGGATCTCAGGTCCAGTTCCTCCAATATTGAAATCGTATTTTGTACATCGTCTACTTGAATCATAAATTAAATGAAAAAGCATTTTGACGTCTCCTTATGTCCTTGTCCTACATGTAATATATGCATAACCTGGTAACACGAGTCTCGATAAATTTAGAAGACGTTCGTACGATAAATCAAAAACATTTCTCAATCCATGTCTTTGGAGGGTTTGGTGTCCTTAAGGGTCTGCATAAGTATTGCCCAGGCTTGCTGAAGGTTAGGGTGGCATGCTGCTCACCTCATTAGAATGTTGAGATCACTGGATAAGCAAAACTGTGTTGCCACGTTACACAATCCAAAGCTACATGTCCCCGAGTCCAAAAAAAGGAGAAAGCAGATTTGAGAAACTTCCACCTCCATACAAACCATAGCAGGAAGGAAGGTAGGCCACTAGGAATCAACGGGTGATGTGCTTTGGAAGCTAATCTGTTCAATGGCTTCACTCATGGGAAATAAATAAATAATACAATATAAATGAGGTCACAGCTTCGGGCTGGTGGTCACGGGTGCAAGATGAGAACAAGGCCTTTGCTTTCTCTCGCATCATTGCACAGTGCATGTGAAGTCTCGATGTGGGTTTTGTCATGAAAGTTTAAACGCGTGTCTGCATATCGTGCAAATGAGAGCCAAGGGATGGCAGACAAATTACCTGAAACAACATCCTAATAGGGCGAGCTGACATCATGCAAGTGGAGAAACTTTTTTTAAAAAAGCAATGACACAGCAACCAATGCAAAGTCCAAGAACACTGGCGTAGCAAATGTTAATAAAGATGAGGAAAGAGGATTTCAGTTACTTTACACAACTTACAAGATATTTGAAATTTTTTCCCATAAATTACGTACAATGATTGGTCCGTCGTGTGTTCGCGTTCGATTAAAGGTTGAGCCTCGCAGTGGGTGCAATTATAATACGAGAGCGAATAAATAAAATTAATGAATCATAAAAAAATGGTACAACTTTTATGACTTTGCAGTTATGGTGCAGATGTTTAGCAACAGGTAATTAATGAACATTGTGAGCAAACGACCCCGACTACTCAGACTACTACTCCCCAATCATTCACCTCTTATTGCGGGGTAATCTTTTCGTGCCCAAGTCTTTCACGAACCGTCCGGCCAGGCCTGACGTTTGCCGGAAAGTGATTTGGGCACACATTTAGTGACGATGAGGGACCACCTACACCTACACCTTCGTCAAAAGACTCATGTCGTCGTTTAACGACCTCTGACTAATGCTACGAGTCGTTTAACGACCTCTGACTAATGCAAGCAGATGGGACGACCGGCTTGAAAAAGCAATGCTCTGCCTGCGAAGCAGCAATCGGGAAATATTTCGAGTCGGGTCCCGGGAATCGAAGCCAGACTCGAGGTACAGCACAATGAACACATCCCTCGGGTGTCGACAATGTGCCACCGTGGATGTGTATCTCGTGGTTTGCCGCCGGAATGCCGTCGCTTGGAGACAACAGAGGCCTGAACTTGCCGAATCGGAAGAAAAAAAAACAAACTGCTTCTCGGTGTTGTCAAAGTGCTCGAGGAAACGACCGACAAAGGAAAGCCGACGGTAGAGCTCTCCATTTTGTCCTGCTCGGATTTCCTCGAACGATGCACGACGAGCCACTCCACTCCGTTGATCCCTGCGCCTCCAGGGAGGCCCGGAGAAGTCTTCCGAGGATTCCGACTCTCCCCCTTCCTGGACGTTTCGACGATCTTTGCCAAAGACGTGCAGGTTATTTCGAGCCACGTTGCAACGGACTATAATGATCGGACGGACACGACGTGATTGGAAAGGAATTCGAGCGGAATATGCATCGACAGGACGTCGTGAGAATATCGACACAACGCGATTTTATTATTATTTTTTTTTTACTTTTCTCCTCCGTCCGTCTTGGTCCGTCAAGGACTTTCCAAAGTTCGTTTGGAGACGTGAGGAGGTCAGGTTTTTTTTTTTATTATTCCGACGTGGACGTTCGTTGTGCGCCCAAACTGCTTGTGCTAAAAAAAAACAACCGCCAACCGCCTTTGTTTCCTAAAACAGTCATAAAATGCGCAAAAATCTTCGAAGCGAAGCTCGGAGGAGCCGAGGAGGCTCAACCGTTGAGGGCAACAGCAAACCAGGAATGATATAAACACGGAGCACAAGAAAAGGCTTGACTAGGGTTAGACTTATGATAAGCACAAATACGAATTTAGGACAAACGCGCGAAGTGATCCCCGCGCCTCCCACCATCCGCGCAGCTTCCAGCCATGTGCGATCTCCCCTCCCCTGCCTGTCCCTCATGACCGGCCAGGTCCGGCTTCAGCTCCGCCGCGGCCTGCGGGAAGCTAGCAAAAGGAGCCCGGCCGCCATCGCATGGCGCGGGCGCCTGGGAGAAGGTCAGGGGTCGTTGGCGTGACGTCATCAAACGGCAAAGAAAACGATGCAGCGGCCTGACGTTATCCCGTAAGTACGGCCGTACGTAATGACGTCACGTCGTGCCGGGGAAGACGGAAGAATACCCGAGACGCCTCTACTTGCAGAAGTTCTCGTGCCTGCTCCGATGTTTTTGTTGCCGAATATAAGCTATCCTTGTAAAAATTTATTTTAAAAATAAATTTAGAAGAAAAAAAAAATGAATTTTTTTAATGCGGATTCAACCTATAGATATTATATTTAAAAAGACTCCTTTCAGTTTCCCTGGTGGTCTAGTGGTTAGGATTCGGCGCTCTCACCGCCGCGGCCCGGGTTCGATTCCCGGTCAGGGAATTGCTTTTGTTTATAAAATCACGCAAAGAAAATACTGCCTCAGACCTTGTGGAATTTTTTTTTTTTTTAAAGAATTTAGTCATTTTATTCGATACGTCCGATGACCCACTCGAAGTACACTTATGACGTCATATCGCCGTGCGCCGTGACGAAACATCTTTGCCGCAAAACTTCCGACAATAACAATTTGAGAGACAATCTGGGGCCTCAGGAGCTTTGTGTACCGTCGTCATTAAGCAGCAAACTACACTTTTTATTTTTTTTTTAAATCGATGCAATTTATCCCGTAAATTGTTGTCATGAACAGGAACTGGAGAATAACAATCTAAGGCTTGGAAAACTGCTTGGAAATCTTATTATTCAGAATTAAAACTTGGACAGAATTTCCATGCTCGCTTGTGGACGGGCGGTTTTGTTCAGTTCAGGTGGTCTCGACTGCCGCAGAAGAGGCAGTGAAGAGGATGTGCGTGTGTTTTCCTTGGGATTTTCATCCAATAAACTGCCGTCCTGGACTCCTGGTACACGGCCGGTAGAGGGAGCTGCATCATGGAGCACGCGGTCCACGTGAGAACATCACGGCGGACAGCCGATCAACGCCATCGCGCCTGTCCGTGGCGGTCATCTTTCCAAACGATTTGGTTCAGTTCCCCCCTTTTTACCTGAGACTTTACAAGAGCTCGGTGTTGTTCTCGTTCTTGTTTTGGGTCGATTTTTGAAACATGCACCCATTGGTCGGTCAGCGACCAGACACCACACCAGACACCGTCCTTCGCTTGACTCCCCACCATGGCACCCAGACGAAATGATATGGCCGCCATTTTGGTTTTCTGGTGGGCCTCACACATTAGGCCTGGAGGTCTCTGCTGACTGTACACTGCCTGGGTTTGTTTGTTTTTTTTGCGTTGCAGGTTATGACAACAGCGTAGTCATTTTCACTCACTATATATGGTATTGTTACGGATTTGGAAGCCTCTTGCACACAAACAGACAGCAGTCCCTCAGCTTAGTTATTTCGATAAGTATGTGTATAGTTAGATTCCTCCCTGTGTTTAATGGGAATTTCATGTGTGTGCTGCGGGTTATTTTATAGTCAGGTCTTTTTTACATCTTAAATCCCCCAACAACCCTCCAAAGGAGTCGACGGCAACAGCCCCCCTCTGCTTTCGGCACTATTCACATTCTTCGCGCGCCGGCGTGCCGAACACATGTGTTGGCGGAGTTTCATCGGTCGCTGGCGCTCTGGTTTTCGCTCCAAAAAAGAGCCTGGAGTCCCTCTTGTCCATTCAGCGAGGAGCGAGCGTCAGCTGACGCTCGCCAGCCAATGGGAAGCCAGAACGCCATATACTATTGCGCAGCCTCTTCGAGGGGCGGGGACATCGACACGCCCTCTGCCCAATGAGGGATGAGGTGACGTCACAGGCAGTCCCTCTGGCCCCCGCGCGCTAGGGGGAGGCAGAGTGTTTGGCGCGTTCTGTCTGCGCTGGCGCTGGTCTGCTCTCGCCTGGCCGGTTGGTGATCCATTCGTCTGGTCTGGTTTTCTGGTCATCCTCACAGCGCAAGGGTTCCTCTCGTCTCGTCCGCCTTCATGCTGGCTGGCGTCCGTCGCATATCCCTCGCCCCTGGTGCTTGGTGCTACGTCAAAGCTTGTTGGTTCGCATCCACCGAACAAGACCGATCAAACCGCATGAGGCGGACAGGTGCCCAGCCGGACTCTGGAGGGACCTATCCTCCTCGGCTGGAGGGTCCAATAAAGACCCGACGGGGTCCATTTATTTTGGTGTGTTGTTGTTGTGGTGTGTGTGTGTGTGTGTGTGTGTGTGTGTGTGTGTCCGTGGGCCCAGTCCTGTAAGTAAAAACCGTTAAGTGTTTGCTTGTACATGATTGCATTTCTTTTAGTCGGTTTAACTCTGCTCCTTGTGCTCCCCTCCCCATTAAAAATAAACCCCAATTGTTACATGTACCAGCTCTTGTCTGTGCTTTCTTTCATTGGCCCAGTATGGTTCGGGCTTGAGAACTAGGAAGGCCGTTTGTGCCGTAAATTGTCATTTGGACCGGCGCAGCTTTGGTAACTCCGCTCGGTTACGCCGGATCCGAGTAGGTAACAGCGACTCGGTTCGGACAAAGTCGGCCGAGGGTGTGGCTTCCCCGGTAGTTAGACGGCGTGGGTACTTAGGTAAATTGGAATAGACAAGTGGACCCTACCACACGCCGTCGAAATATTGGCGACCACGGTCCTTTAAGGCTTAAGCGACCCGTCGACTCCGGAGTTATCCGGAGTGACGACCTTTCAATTCCGGGTGTTCAGGTGGAGACGGCCCAACTGCTCCGTCTAGCGGTCGTCCTCGCACCCGACCCCCGGCCCACAACAGTATTACTATATATAGCTATATTACTATATACTATATGTAGCACCATCGAGGCATTCACCAATAATGTTCTTCAGCTGCAGATTAAGTTTGTGATGGCTTTTCATTCATTAATTCGTCGAGTGCTTCTCCATCAGTGGATGTGGTTGAAAAGAACCCAACAAACATCTATTTCGTCTTACCTTGAAACACATACCTCAAACAAAGGGAAACCTGTTCAGTTCGGCTTAAGTCGGATGTTTCATCCATGACAATTGCATAATGCCCACTGCTTTGGACGTCAGTCAGATGTAATTCGTCCTAACACGAGACTTGCTCTGATCTCAAGGAGCTCGTTTTAGATAACCGGTGATGTCCATTGGGCATGTTCAATAAGCTGACTTTTCAGATTTGTATTGAGCTGCAGTAAATCCTTAATCCGAGGTGTAATAATTCCAAAGAATGACCTTTATTAATGTTAATCAAAAAATGACCCTCCCAGATTTTCTGCCTACTCTTTTCATGGCCCCTTATAGCAATATTCTTCAGGGTGGTAAACACCAGGGCTTCAATGATTATCCAGAGATATTCTCTGTTTTCCATCACCTTCCACTTACGAGCGCTATCTATTTGAATGAGAACTGAAGTGTTGTTGATTCCTTACATGGATAGTATACACACTCTTTATTCTCAAAGTCATAGCTGATCCATGGATGTAATTTGTACAATTCTGGCTTGACATCTCTGAAGATCTCTACAGACAGAGCAGGGAGGGCAAGACCGGAGAGGAGACAGTTGAAGATAGAAAGACCACCGACTTGCCTGCGGTGAACGAGTGAGAGACCCAAAGACTCAGCCTCATCGCGGGAGATGCCAATGATCTGAAATGCCTTGGTTTCCACAGCGTGAGGCCAAGAAAGGTGAGAGGCGGGAACACCAGCCAGAGGGGAGAGCAGTAAGTACTCCATCAGGCTGCAGACGAAAGCTTTGTATGTGGTCAGGAACTCAGGTGGCCAAGGCAGGACTTTGCATGATGGAGGACGCCCAGTCAACGACTGGCTTTGGAGGCCAGATTGGAAATGTGGCTTTCCTGGCAGATAGTGAGACCCAGAATCTTGAATGAAAGGACTTCTTCCAGGGGTTGTTGAGAAAGTAGAAGGGGGGGGGGGGTTCCAAATGGTCCTTTCGGAGAGACATAGTGAGAGTGTGAGATTTGTCAGGATTGAAAGACATGTTCGATGCATTGGCCCAGTTTGTGATTTTACTCAGATCTGCAGAGAGCGAAGAAGCTGCTGCTTGCCAGTCTGAGGGATGACAGATGGTACGGCAGAGGGTGGAGTCATCAGCAAAGAGATAAAGAGGATTTTACAGAGTCAGAGAGATCATTGATGAAAACCAGAAAACCAAAAAAATGAAAACCACTGCCTTGAGGAACTTCAGCCTAAACAGGAAGAGGGGATGAGAGAACTCCATTAAGGGCCACACGTTGGCTGTGACGGGAGAGGAAGTCTGTGAGCCATGAGTGGAGATGTCTTTGGATACCATAGGAAGAGAATTTGATGAGCAGGGCAGGGTGCCAGACCATATCGAAGGCACACGATATGTCCAAGGAGATGGCCCTGATTTCATATCTGGCATTGAGTACCTCCATCCATTGTTGGCAGAGCAGAAGCAGCATATCCAGGGTAGAGTGACCTGGTCTGAATCCAAATTGATGATCGGAAATCAAGCCATTTCCAGTTATCATGACTAAAGGAGAAATGCCATCACCACCACCAGTGACACCAGCGTTAACCTAGAGGAAGTGGCCCATGTACCCATGAAAAGCAGACACGCGAATATTCTTACATGTTCGGCATGCAGCCACCGAAGGATACAAGTCTCTGATGATTGAAGCTAATGACACGG
>CM068957.1:29404987-29432342 GCA_035128595.1 Eptatretus atami
TCTCTCTCTCTCTCTCTCTCTCTCTCTCTCTCTCTCACCGGTGTCTTGTCGTTGTTCCTTTAGAGACTGGGGATAATTGATCATGTGAACAATATCAAAATTGCATGGGTTGATAACTTATTTGCATTACCTGTGAATAATTAGGCAATCCATTATACATCAGATTCGATGAAAGGATTTACAGGCGGGATGACTTGGGCAAGTGAAGACAACTTGAGGTGAAGACCAAAAGGCAAATTATATGTCCAATAACTTGATACAAATGATCACTTATTCATCAAGTAACATTGATCACAACTTGAGATCCATGACAAAAAGGTTAAAAGAAGGGAGGGGGACAGGAGCATCGGGACACTTAGAAGAGGAAGTGAAGCTTAGTCGACAAGGTGAGATGATTGAATTAAAATATTATTTAACAACGAATATTAAATTCTTACGGCTGTGGAAATTCGCAGAACACCATAAAGGTCCTTAGTTCAGTTAGATCGATAAGTCTGTGTTCAGTTAGATTTCCCCACCGTTGTTTAATGGGAATTATTCGTGTCACAGGGCTGTGATCTTTGAGATAGCCGTTTTTCTTTCACTATCGTTATTTTGGACCACCACCACAACATCGCTCTCAACAACCGCTTCAGACCCACCGTCCTTCCACCACCACAACCACAGCGCCTCTCAACAAACCACGCCATCCTGATCACCTCAACCACAATGCCAACCACAATTACGCCAATCACCTAACCACCTTCCCCGCTACGCCCACTACCGATCACCTTCTCCACAACCCCGCGGCAACCCTCTCCGCTTATAAAACCGTCTCTACAAAAGGAAAAGGAACAAGGGATTCCAATAACGCCATGAAAAAGAAGAAGGTATTCCGATGGCTGCGGATTTTCCCGCCTGTTTTTCCCGCGCTTTGGTATGGGGGAGGTGCGATTCGAGCCAGAGGTCAAAGGTGAAGTAGGGTGGGGGCCTGATTTTGGGGGAATGAATGTCCCTAGGCTGCAGGTCACCGCAACGATTTCCTCGTCCCCCGTGCGCCGCGAGGGGGGGGGCGAGAGGGTTGGAAGTGGAAAACGCCTCCCTTCTGGAGCTTCCGCAGGTTCTGGAAGGAGGGCGGGGCGAGAGCGGAGGGCGGAGCGTGGGGAATATAAGGGCACGCAAGCGCCAAGTCGGTCTTCTTCTTCGTCTTCTTTTCTTCTTCTCCTCTGCTCTTCTCGTGGTCTTGGTGGAAGGAGTCGGGTGAAGTCTTGGTGGTCTTCGTCTGTGGAGAAGCGGTCCGTGGAGCGACCCGTTCGTTGGAGCTTGCAGTCGGTGGAGATTCCGGGCGTCGCGAAGGAGACGCGGACTGGAGGCGCAGCTCTGCCAGCGGTGTCGCGCGAACCTGCGCGCTCGTGTGAGGAGAGCCGGAGAGAGCTCGCCGGCCACGGAAGGCCCGAGCCCAGGCGCGGCTACGCTAGCTGCCGTGGGGACGGGACGTCGAGGCTCACACCACAAGGCACCACGAGGGTGCAGGTAACCTGCAACGGCCTCGTGGGACTCGTTCGGTCTGCCAAGTCCACGCCATAAAGACCCAAGAGGTCCAGTCTGACCCCATTGCCTTTGATGGGGTCTTTTCCTTGGTTTATTTGAATGAATGTTGTGGCGCCGAGTCCCATAAGTAAAACTGTGTAAGTGACTGTACGTTGATAATTGCTTATAGTCGGTTGTAGTGTTTTTACCTTGCTCGTGTCTTGCCCCCTTCCCCATTGACTGCATGATTTGTTGTATATGTGCATCTGTGTAGTAAATAAATGTGCTTGTGTGAATGTTACCCGTTCGTCACGTCATTTTTCCCCCATTGAAATGCAATCTTGTATTGCGGAATATTAGTTGGTTTTTAAATAACCGATAAATAGAATCGGGTCCGGCGAGGTCTGGCATAATACCCGCTCGGTTATCCCAGAACGGAACGGACCGCTTAAGCGGTTCGTGTCCAAGCAGGCCTTCACCGAGGTACGGTCCCTCGGTAGGTTACCCGCGCGGGTACTTAGGTAATCGATACTCGGCGATTGACCTATTTCGCGCGGGTAGAATACGGACTGGGCCGTGGTGGGATTAAAAACCCACCCGTGACTGGTTTCTGGCGTTGTTCCAGAAAGTCACGACTGAATTGCCGGTTGTCGGGTGGGCGAACCGGCCGCTATTAGTTAACGCGGTCGTTCGCACGCCGGGCGGGCGGAAATTCGTAACAATATGTTGCTTTATTTTGCTGTAAAGTTGATGTGGCCATGGTATGAGCTAGTGAACAGGCCTGCTATGATGAAAAAGGTACCTTGATTTGGATTTGAGCCCATTAAAAATCTCATGTGATCATTTATATTTTCTTATATACTGTACATAGTCAGGACTTGTGGAAGAGCTATTACACTGAACAGATCAAGACACTGAACATAGGACAAAAGGAACAGTAGAAAAAGGCGGGGGGAGGGATAAAATAGAGGGAGACTTGGACAGACAATGGGTGTGTGGAAGAAAGGGAGGCAGGAAAGACGCATGGGGTGGACAAGATGGTTGGGGAAGGAAACTCTCAAGAAAGAAAAACGAAGGAGGAGTGCTTGGGGTGGAGTTTTGAATTGGGGATGATCTGCGATGGTGGTGAACAGCTGTCTTGAAGACCTGGAGGGAAGAATGAGATTTAAGAGAATGTGGAAGTTGGTTCCACATGTGGCGAAAAAGAGAAGCGAATGAGTGGAGGTGAGTAGTGATCCTGGATTTAGGTCGTTTCAGCAGGAGGGGGTTGATGGTGGACCGTGTGCACCCTGCAGAAGCCAGGGGGTTGGGGGGGGACACGGAGAGAGCAAATGGTGCAAGACCAGAAAGGAGGCAGTAGAAGACAGAGAGACCAACCGACCTGTCTGTGATGGGAAAGTGATAGGCCCACGGACTCAGCCTCAGCGTGAGAGATTCCAATGATCTTGAAGACCTTTGTTTCCACAGCATCAAGCTGAGCAAGATGCGAGGCAGGGGAGCCAGCCCAGAGGGGAGAGCAGTACTCCATCAAGCTGCGGACGAAAGCCTTTTAGGTGGATTGGAGTTCACGTGTGCCGAGGAAGGGCTTTGCATGAAGGAGGATGCCCAGTCGGTAAATGGATTTTAAGGCCAACTTTAAAATGTGATTTGCCCAAGAGAGATCATGGTTGATACTGAAACTCAGGTGTTTGAGTGACTGAATTTCCTCAAGAGGATTGTTAAGAAATTAGGTGGGGGGGAGGATTGCCAGGTGGTCCTTTCAGAGAGAGAGAGAGTGAGAATATGAGATTCTTCAGAATTGAAAGACATATTCCAAGTGTTTGACGATCTTGTGGTTTTTTCAAGATCTGAAGAGAGGGGAGAGGCTGCAGCCTGCCTGTCTGAAGGATGAGGGATGTCACGGCAGAGGGTGGAGTCATCAGCAAATAAATAAAGGGGATTTTCCAGAGAGTCAGGGAGATCATTATTAAAGACTAGGAATAGGACTGGGCTCAGAAAACTGCCTTGAGGCACTCCATCCTTGACAGGGAGAGGAGATTAAAGGATTCCGTTGAGTGCCACACATTGGCTACGAGAGTAGTGGAAGTCAGCCAGTCATGTGTGGAGTTGACCTTCGATGCCATTGGCAGAGAGTTTGGAGAGTAAGGCAGGATGCCAGACACTATCGAAACCATGAGATATCTCTACAGAGACAGTCCTGATCTCATATCCGACATTGAGGGCTTCCATTCATTGTTGGATGAGTAGAAGCAGCATGTCCAAGATAGAGTGACCAGGTCTGAATACAAATTGTTGATCTGAGATGAGGCTGGTGGAGAAATGGAAGGATGTCATATAAACTGCGATGATGGATTCCATGACCTTGCTGAAAATTGGAAATAAGATAACAGGTCTGTAGTTAAGGGGATCAGTGTTTGTACATTATATGTAATGCAGTGATGTTGGCAGATTGCCAGGCAGATGGAAGATGACCAAGGTGAAAAGGTCAGAGAGAGGATGTGCAAGAGCTGGTTTTTAGGACATGTGTGCTGAAGCTGTCTCGTCCAGTGGCAGAGTCCAGCATCGAGGATTGAAGGAAACTTCTCCACCTTCTCAGTTGCAAAAGACACAGAGTCCAGGAGTCTTTTAACTCCAAAGTCAATGACTTAGAATTTGCAAAGTCTTCTCAATTCTCATTTCCTCAAGCAACTTGAATCTCACACTTCTCTCTGACCATCAAGTTTGGCTTTCGCAAGGTGACATCTACCAGTGATATCCTTTCCTATCTAGTACTAGCAGGGGTACCCGGTGTTGCCCAGTATATTTTTTGTGGGGGCCGAAAACATTATCCTACACCCACAAAGGAATGGGGTCGGGGATCATTTAATATTACTTTTTACGTAGCTACAAAGGCTTAGGCACTTTAGAGAGATATTAAAATGGCCCATCATGGTCCCCTGTCCAACTCACAATTCCATTAGATTTGCAGAAACCCGTAGAATTGCAACTGTCAATTGTGTCTATCACCATGAGAACCAGGAGATCATAAAATGTACTGTACCCAACAGGGTGGACACAAAGTCCCATTATTCTCCCTCCTCCCCCAATTCATCATCTACCTTGGTACGTTTTGCATATATATGTTCATGTTAATATTTTGGTTTTTATGACAATAAAAGTCTTGTGTATTCATAGTTTACATTTATACCTCTTGTGTGTTCAATATATTCATTTATCAGGTTCTGCGGAGGGGGGTAACAGGACTTTGTGAACACCCTTTAGATTATCGGTTAAGAGACATTGTAAAAGTGTTACCTTAGAAGTGGAATGACATGTTATTCATCGAATGGATGCTCGTGAATGTGCCGTTGATGTATCTGGGTTAAGTTTGACCCCGGTCTATAAATATGGTGCCGTTCAGGAATAATAATAATAATAATAATAATAAAAGATTTACCACTAACTTTGACTGCTTCCAGAAGATTTTTATTTGTGTTTAAATGGCTGGTAATTGTTTTGCATTTATTTAAACGTGTGTGTACTTGAATATAATTGTCATGAAACAAAAAGGCTTCGGCACTATAGAGTGATTAAAAAAAAAAAATCTAAAAAAAAATCAGAACTTTTTTCCCCCCATAAAATGCTCCCTGACACTCACTGCAAACCTCTGAAAGTTTGATGATCTGTTCAGCGATCTCTGAGAATAATGGTGAAATACACACACACACACACACACACACACACACACACACACACACACACAAATATATCTCTTATGGTATAGATACAAATGTCTGGTCTTCATTTCTAAGAGACTTTGGGGGATTCTTTGGTGTAGCCCTTGATATGTTAAACTTTTGACAGAGTGTGGTGTCGGGGTCTGATCTCCAAGCTCCCCTCTTTTGACTTTCCTCCTTCCCTCTGCTCTCTAATTGCTAGCTTTATCTCCAGCCATTCTATTTCTGTAATTGTTGAAGGTTCAACCTCTTCCTCCTTCCCTTCCAACAGCGGCATCCCTCGGGGTTCTGTCCTGTCTCCTACACTCTTCCTTCTTTTTTTTTTTTTTTTTATAAATGTTCTTTCTTCTTACACAAATAACCAAATGCATTCGTATGCTAATGACTCAACATTACATTCTTCTACATTTTTTCACATCTGCTCCATCTTCTCTTTGCTTGAACTACATGTCGTTTCATCGCAACTACCTCTGTAAATTTGGATTTGGACCGGATTTCTCAGTGGGGCAAATGTAATCAAGTTAAGTTTAATGCTTATACAACTCAATTTCTTCTTCCTATTTCCCTTTCTAAAACTCCTCTAAACTTTCCCCATCTCCTTTGAAGACTTTACAATTTTACC
Source organism: Eptatretus atami (assembly GCA_035128595.1). Taxonomy (NCBI): domain Eukaryota; kingdom Metazoa; phylum Chordata; class Myxini; order Myxiniformes; family Myxinidae; genus Eptatretus; species Eptatretus atami. Next base: position 29,410,835 of record CM068957.1, read on the forward strand.
ACTCAATACAGTAATCATGCTGGGTAGTACTGCAACACCAAGTCACATCACTCTTCGACAGGATAACGCATGCCCTCATGTCGCACGACTGGTCACCGACTTCATTGCACAACAGAGTATTCCCACACTGCCCTGGCCAGCAGTTTCGCCTGATTTGGACAGTGACGTTAATAGAGAGCTTTCTAAATTTGCAGATGACCTAAAGCTTGGAGGTAAGGTAGATAGGAGAGAGGGAAGTGATCAGATTCAGGAGAGCCTCGAATGTAGATACTCAAATAGATTGGGCAAAACATTGGCAGATGCAGTTCAACATATAGAAATGTAAGGTGCTGGGAGGATAATTAAAATGGAGTTTACATGATGAAAAGGGCAATCTTGGAGCGTGTCACACAGGAGAAGGGATCTGGGGGTGGTAATAAATATGGGGGAGGGGGGGAGGTGTAATCTGACAGGACAGCGCCAGGCAGCTGGAGGTAAAGCTACCAATTGTTTTAGGTTGTAGTTATGGGGGGATAAATTATAAATCAGAGGAGGTAATTTTAACACTGTACAGGAATTTGGTGAGACCTTATCGAGAATATTGTGGTCAGTTTTGGTTTCCACATCTGAGGAAGGAGGACATGGCTTCTATAGACCGGTACAGCATCGGGCTACACGAATGATTCCAGGACTAGCTAGATAGACAAAGCTATGATGAGTGGCTGGAGGAGGCAGGACTTTTTATATGAGAAAGGAAGGGATTTGATGAAGGGTGTGGATAAGATAGGTGGTGTTTTTTTAAAAAAAAAATTTTTAGTAGAGTGGACAGTGTCATAGCTTAAGGGTAAAAAAAAACAAATGAGAATTAGGACAGTTTTATGGCAGGAGTCTTTCACTCAGAGTGCTTGATGCCTGGATGGTCTCCCTGGAAAGGAAGTGGCAGTCGAGGGGTGGCTATGCTTAAATTAGAATTAGATCGGTATCTGGATGCATCGGAGATAGAGTGTGCAGGGATATTGGTGGGACTTTTAGGTAACTTGGTACGGATGGGTGATGGCTACTTGGGTTGGTGTCATGCATTCATGATAGGCCGAATGGCCTCGTGTGTGTGTGTGTGTTGTGTGTGTGTGTGTGTGTGTGTGTGTGTGTGTGGTGTGTGTGTGTGTGTGTGTGTTGTGTGTGTGGTGTGTGTGTAAGAATTCCATGGCAATATCTGGCACGACACATTGACGTTTCAAACCTAAACCCTCTTTACCTCTCTCTGCTCCCGGTCGCACGGTGATTGTGTCACAGACTCAGAGGTAATGCTCATTGAAGTAACCCCGTCACAGGCCTGCGTTGATGGCGATCCTTTGTTTTTGCCGCTCGTGACATGTCTCTTGAGGAACAAACCCCACATATCTGCTTGATCCCCATCATGCTGTTCATTTGTCACAGTTTCCTCCTTACTGTATAAAGAGGAAAAATTACAAACCTCTGTGGGGAATGTTATTAATAATAATAATAGCAATGACAAAAAATATTATACATTTAAATTAATTTTGTCGATAACGTTTTATTTCTCCTCGCGAGAGTCTTTACGGTCAACAACCAAATCAGAACCTCTTTCATCTGGTCAAAGAAATAAAGCATTTCCCCACAAACAATAGAACATTTTGATTACAGTATCACTTCAGCAATGAAATTCAATGTTTAATGTGGAATTCCAGGGAGAGCAAACCACGGACCAGCCCATCTCATGTCCAGTACACTCCGTGAGCCTTTCATGGTCTCCTTGGCGGGAGAAGAGCGATGACACGTCCTTCCAGCTACGCATGCTCACACCTTGCACCTTATTGGACAAAATCGGAAAACATTGTCTTTTTATTCAAAACTTAAGAATCTCTTATTTATAAGAATGCATTCATCACCACAATATTCATATTTTGGATTCACTTTATATCAACCAGCCAGCTATATTGTGAGGGTGCTGCAAGGAATGCGCATCAGACAAGCATTGTGCCTACATGAAATTGCTTTTTTCCCCCCCCCCCCCTCCCCAATTAACTCCACCTGACCGACAACTCTCTAACTTGTGTCCTGCCGTCCTCTGTTCTCCTCTTTTCCTGTTTGTTCTTCCCTTCTTGATATGTCCAAAATGGTTTGTTGCCATTTTAATCTGTCATCCCGCTCTTCCATGAGCCAATGTTTTGTATACAAATAAGTATTTGTGGACGGACAACGCACAACCCATAAGCTCCCGGGAACTCCGTTCCAGATGAGCTAAATATAGTAATGAAAATAAAATAAACAAGTCTGAAGACGACGATGGTTCACGAGCGGTATTTGACGATGTAGATTGTTTCAGAAGTCAAGGATGAGACAATGTGATAATATTTGACCAAGTTATAAAAATGATCAACAGATGTGGTAGAGAGACAGGTTATTAGATGCAAAATGTCAAAAACCCGGTTTCGTTCAACAACTTTCAAAATTTGACCTTTGCATAACCTTTAAAGGACACAAACAAGTTGTGGACATTAAAATAAGGAAACAGGATACGTGCTATAGCTTATTGAGTTAGTTGTCGAAGAAGTCGAAAACCCGGTTCGATTCCCACAACTTTGAAAATTTGACCTTTGTGAACTTTAAAGTCAAAGGTCAAGGATTATGACCTTTGGTGCAAAACTTCCTCTGGAACATTCCAGGAACAATATAACGTCATATAGGCTTTATGGCATTTCGCACTCCTCGGATTATCCATACTTTGATGATACAGCGTAAAAACAAACTTGAAGGGGGCGCCACGGGCAAGGTGTTCGAGATAGAGCAAAATGGTTTCAAGACTTTAGGTGGGGAATGACCTCAAGATTATGCATAAAAAACATTGTCATCCTAGCTCTCAAAGTTTGGGCGGTCGTATGATTTTTATGTCAAAATTCAAAATTTTCTAAGTTCGTGACCTTGTGACCTTGACCTTGTGACCTTGACCTTGGGACGAAAATGAAAAATCTAGCTCCGTGGGGCTATGCAGGTGCTATTGGGCTAACCAAATACCGAAACCCCTGCCAGATTCGACAAACCCCTCGGAGAAATGGATTTTTATGTCAAAATTAGCAATTTTCTAACTTCGTTACCTTGTGACCTTGACCTTGGGACGAAAATAAAAATCTAGCTCCGTGGGGCTATGCAGGTACCATTGGGCTAACCAAATACCGAAACCCCTGCCAGATTCGACAAACCCCTGGAGAAGATGTAAATTGAAATCGGCTACCCCCTAAAAACACAATTCGCAATTTTCTAAGTTCGTGACCTTGTGACCTTGACCTGGGACGAAAATGAAAAATCGAGCTCTGTGGGGCTATGCAGGTGCCATTGGGCTAACCAAATACCGAACCCCTGTCAGATTTGACAAACCCCAAGGAGAAGATGCAAATTGAAATCGGCTACCCCTAAAAACACATGTTTTTTGGCGTGGCTCCACCCATAATGGGTGCACCACGCCCATTCTCAGGAAAACACAACTAATCATGATATAAACCTCCCACCAAAATTTTATCAGGATCGGATCAAAACCCACGGAACTATGCTCGGGACAGACAGACAGACAGACATCAGACAGACAGACACACAACACATAACGAATATAGTGGTCACTTATTTTTTTTCGGGAAAAATATTTTTTCGTGAACCAATATCTTACTGACACTCACTGATGCGCATGCACATACTTCTTACCGAAAATGAATTCCTAAATTCAGATCAATATCGGTTTAAAAAGATGCAATACACAGATTTAGCACTTGCACAATTATATGACAGTGGCGAGCACCTTGGCAGACAATACATACCATTGGTGTTTTTACGGATCTTAGTAAGACTTTTGATATTGTTGATTACACTATGTGTACTTCTGTGGAAATTACAGTCTTACGGAGTAAGAGGGATTGTTTAAAAAAAAAATTCTTTTTTAAAAATTCTCTGTCAAATAGCAAGCAATACACATGTTATGATTACATTGATTCTGATATATTATTTATAAAATGTTGAGTCCCCCAAGGCTCTATATTAAGCTCCTTTTTGTTTTTAATTTCTGTTAACGATATTTCAAATACATCCATATTATTACAACACTACATCCTTTTTGCAGACGATACAAAATGTCTTTTGCTCCCTCTCAAATTTTCCCACACTCATCAGAATCCTAAATACTCAATTATCAAAATTATCTGTATGGTTTCGAACTAATAAGTTATCCCTGAATTTAAAGAAGACAAATGTTATCCATTTCAAGAGTCCTGGACAGATGACTAAGATGCAATATTCCGATGTAAAAATTGATGGTGTGTCGATTGAAAGGAAAACAAGTTCCAAGTTTTTAGGTATAATTATAAATGAATATTTTAACTGGAATACCCCTATACAATATACATCCACTTTTTTCACGCAGTATTGGCACAAACTGTAAATCAAAATATTATTTGCCTCTTAATATTTTATTCATTTCTCTAAATATTTTTAAGTGCTTGTAAGTTTGTACGTTATTTATTCACGACCGAACCGCAACACCTAGAGGCCCCAAATTTTAGGTGTAGGTACTTCAGAATCTGGACAACGTTTTAAGCGACCACATGTTGGCCTTGTCCGTTTTGAGGCCACCAAAGGCCGTTATAAACTGTATATTGGGACGTGGAGTCAAACAGTGCTGCCTCTGTCTCGCAGGCAAAGGGTAACCACCACGAGGTTGATAACTCCATAGCTTTTCGATGTCCAACACGTTCCCAAACCACCGATGGGAAAAATTCACCCAGCCGGGCAGCACTTCCCTGCTGGTATTGTATAATTCTATAATACGACCTCACACTCAAACTCTAATATCATTTGGTCAAATTACAAATGCAATACTTATACTGTTCGATTGTTCGAAAATAAAGCGATTCACATCTGTGCTGGTATACAGAATTATCTGCACATCGTGGATATTCAAATCCTTTATTTGCTTCATTGAATATACTGAAAATAAATGATTTATATTTTCTACAAAATGCCCTTTCTATGTTCCACCTGAATTCTGGTAATTGCCCACTTCCTTTTCCTTTGTATTTTGATTTAATAAAGACGTTCACTCTTATCCTACAAGACAGTCCATAAAATATCACCTCTCCAATCAAAAAACAGTAATGGCCCGTACATCTATAAGACACTCATGGAATTGCACCAGTTGGAATTCTCATTTGGAATATCTAAAACTTGAGTTAAATGTCCTCTTTCAAATCTGTGAAGAAAATACTTTTAACTCGATATCTTACCTTGGGATTTTATTGAATGGTTTTGTAGGCGACTCGTTAATTACCCATAAAATGTTGTTGCGCATAATTTACAACAACGTTGTTTCTACTTATATATCAAATAGATCATGACTTGTTAGCAAAGAAGAAACTTCCCTACTTGGAAAACGAACCAAGTTACATCATCATGTCAACGACTGCATACCTCGACACTCGCAGGGAGGTAAAGTTCATAAAAAAAAATTGTGGGGCGTAATGAGGGCAAGCGGACCTTCCCTGCTTTCTTTTCTATCTTGTATTATGTAGTTTAATTTTTTATTCCCTTTGTCGTAAAACGCCTGTCAATCTTTCAAACCATCAATTATTTTGACAGCTCTTCCATATATGATTATGAACCACTTGTTGTAAAAATAAAAACCCTTACGGCCATTTATATACAGGATGTCTGAAAATGAGAATATCACAAAGAACGTCGAATAGTTTTATTGTTATTTGAGATAGTGACATAAATATGACATGGATACATGCATTAGACTTGTAAATTAATTGATTGTTGTTTTCTTTCTGTTTCAGGAGAAACCCCATTTTCTGATATAATGACAAGTCCTCACGAGAAAGTACAAATTGTGAGATTTGTACATCAATGTGGTTCAATATAATTTGAGCTGAAAAGCGTTGTCAGCGTGAAATGAATAAACCATCCTCAGAAGGGCACTCCACACGAAGATGGGTGGATCGGGTTGAGGCTACACGATCTGACCTGAAGGGGAAATCTGCTGGAAGGCCAAGGAAGTCAAATGAAAGGGGTGAATGCTGTTATGGAGGCATTTACCAACAGAACCCTAAAAATTCAGTTAGGAGAGAGAGCATCACTTGAGTTAAACATTCCAAAAATCTCTGTTCATGATATCCTTCATAAAATACAATAGGACCGCATGTCCTGAAGCTCAATTGGATCAGGAGCAACAGTCACTCAAACCCCCCACAGACCCCCATAGACCCTGAATTTTTTAATGCTGTGAACAAACTTTGGTACATGATGGGTGATGAAGGTTGTGGTGAAGTTTCATTGGAATTGTGGGTGTAGTCAGAGAAAGGAGCAAATACCTATTTTAGGGGGGTCAAAAACCCCGCTGTCGACTCCCTAAATGAGTGCCAGATTTTGATGCAGTCAATACACTTTGGTACATGACAGGTGATGAAGGTTGTGGTCCAGTTTAATCGAAATTGTGTGTGTAGTTTCAGAGAAGAGAGCAAATACCTATTTTGGGGTTGGAGGGGGGGGGTCAAAAAACCCCCACGTAGGCCCCCTTATTAAGCACAGAATTTGATGCAGTCAATAATCTTCATGAGGCATCAGATGTGAAGCTTGTGGCCAAGCTTGATCAAAATTTTGTGTTTGGTTGAAGCGATAATGACTGAAGTGTTTACGGACTGACTGAATGACTGACTCACCTATGCACATTGCTCGATCGCATAAGCTCATCTGACTAAAGTCCAGGTGAGATAATAATTGAGGTTTAAATGTTGTAAAATGCAAACAGTTCATAAACTTTTAGAAGAGGATACCATAAAGGATTGAAGAAGCTAAAACTTACAACTTTAAGGCATGTAGTGATGTAGTCATATCAAATTTATGTCAGTAACTCAGATAACAATAAAACTATTCAACACCTTTTTGGAAAATCCATTTTCGGACACCCTTTATATACTAGCAGGGGTACGCGGCGTTGCCCAGTGCTATTCAAATCCTGTTGGCACTTTGAAGAAATCTCATTTTGGTTTTTTTCTAAAAAAAATTTGTGGGGGTAAAATGATTCCTTAACCCACGAAGGAATGGGGTCAGGGATCATTTAATTTAAGGGATCATTTAAAGGCTGAGGGCTCTGTAGTTGGATTAAAAGAAGAAAAAAATCCAACTCTTCGTCCACTTTTTTGCCTAAAATACTCTACATCACTCACTGATGAATTTTAAAGTTTGACGAAGATCCATTTGGTCATCGCTAATGGTGACACAGACATACACAAACATCTCTCTTATAGTATAAAGTGTTTGGCGTTGGTGTGTTTGTTTGTGCATTTGTACATTATTATTTCATGACCGAACCAAATTTTGGGTGTAGGTGCTTCAGAATCTGGACGTGGTTTTAAAGCTACATGTTGGCCTTGACGTCCGTTTTGAAGCCACCTAAGGCCGCTAGAAAGTGTATATTTGGATGTTGGGTCAGGCAGTGCTGCCTCCGGCTCACAGGCAAAAGGTAACCGCTATGAGGCCAATAACTCCATCGCTTTTCAGTGTCCAACACATCCCTGAAACCACAGCTGGGAAAAGCTCACCCAGCCAGACAGAGCCATGTAGCCCCTGCTGGTATTGTATAATTCTATAATACTACCTCACACTCGTACTGTAATATCATTTGGTCAAATTATAAAAGCAACGATATAATTTTGAAGGCTACTTCAACCCCACTACATTCTACCCACATCTTCTCTCCTATCCCCTTCCTCTCACCTTTATAGTCCACTCACCTACCTTCTCATATCCCTCCCCTGTCTCCCATACACACACTCGTTAGATTATTTGTCCTTCACTTTGTTTTATTTGCTCGTACTTACTTTTGAAGCAAGCTGTGTCACAGAGTTTGGAACTCCATCAAGCAGTTTTCCATCCTTCTGCTGCAAAATACATCCACAAATTATTAACACTATAGTACTGTCTGATACTATTGAAGTAATCAAATAAAAGCATCCATGTGAACAAGACACAAAGTTAATATTTTAAGCCCTCACAACCTGATCAGGCTGATTACTTGGCGAAATTTTTTTTCGCCAAGTATGTTGGTCTGCAGTGTTTCTCTGTCTGTCTGTCTGTTTGTTCGTCACACACTTTTTGGCCACAGTTTTCAAGCAATCGTTCTGAATTTTTTTTTTGTGTAGGTGACCGGCCAAGGACGGCAACACTTAATTTTGGTGAAGATTCGAATCCGGATCCAGACACGAGAATTTTTTTTAAGTCATTCTTCACCATTGAGAGACGGGGCCAAAAAACTATGTATAGCATGATATCTCAAAAAGTTGTGGACGATTTATGACAAAACAAGGTGGATGAATTGGTTAGGTGACAAGAACATGCCGAGCTGTTAGTTAGTGGACGTCAAAGATCCCACAGTGTCTTTCTCAAAGAGGTGGTGTGTTATGACAGGCACCCGAAATGAATTACAAATTTCTGCCCAAATCACCTTCAGCAGAACATTAGGTTTGTGAAAGACTTGGGCCAAACTTCCCCTGATGGACCCCACAAGAAGTCCGATGTGGGAGGAGTATAGAATGAGATGCAGAAGTTGTGGAGTACATAATGCAGAAGTTTAAGGAGTACATCATGAAAGACATTTGCAGTATTTGAAATGTAACATTTTCCCTATTTGCTGAAGATGTAGGAATGATATTGGTTGGAATGTTAGATGGTGAACAAGGACCTGACCCGATACGAGTGATGAAATCAAAAGAATAACATACAATCCAGAATTTGTAGGGCACATGAAACTTCACAAGTTTATGCATTTTCTACGAATTGAGAACATAATCAGAAAATGCAAAAAATAAAAAATAAAAGGGTTACATAGGGCCATATAAAAGGTCTTTATATCATTAATCACTTATTTACTTAAATAAATACATAACTTTCTGGTTAATGTTTCCAGAATGATAAACAATATACGAGTATGTTGTATGCTTTATTTTAGTTAAAACTAGCAAATGCAACCCGTTGCTTTGCTGATGGGGTATTAAGGGAGGGGGGGGGCAGAAAGAAGAGGAGAGAGAGAGGAGAGAGGGGAGGCATTGAGGATGGAGGGAAGGGAGGGGAGAGGAGGGAGAGGAAGCAAGGAGTGGGTGAAGAAGGGGGAGCTAGGAAGGGGAGAAGAGTGAGGAAGGGTTGTGGAGGTGGGGAGAGCGATGCTTCACCAAACGTTGCTACACACTGCTGAAGGGGAGGGTGCGGACAGAGAGAGAGAGAGAGAGAAAAGAGAGAGAGAGAGCAAGAGACAGACAGACAGAGAAGGCGAGAAAGCGACAGAGGTATGGGAAGAGAGTGCTGCATTTTATTCAGAGGGGGAAGCAAGGAGGGGACAGAGATGGAGAGCGAGTGGAGGAGAGGAGGAAAAACAAAAAGAGAGAGAAAGCTGAGGGGTGGAGGTAGCATTAGCAAAGAGAGTGATATGTTATGCTTAATGACTGTATACAAAAAAAAAACAAAAAAAAAACTCCTGTCAGAATAGCTGTACACACGACGACATAACAGAGTTTGCACATCTGCAAAAACTTTGATATTCCAGTTCCAGAAAATTTGTGGGAACATGAACCCAAAGCAATCACTGAAAATATGGAAGTATCTACCGCTCACGTACGACCTCATGATCGCATCGAGCATGAACATCAAAAACAAAACGTTGTGACCAGATATCATACTTAGGTACAAAAAAGACAAGAAGGCATTGCCAACTGAGGTGTTAATTTTTTGGTGATTTTGGACTAAACAATGCAGAAACCAAGAAAATGTCCAAACACCAAGACCTCAAGAATGAAGTGAAAAGATCCTGGAAGCTGAAGAATGGCAAAGATGTACCAGTGATAGTTGGAGCTATGGGAATGATGACAAAGAACCTCAAGGAAATATTAAAAACCATCCCTGGGAATATTATTACAAGCAAACTACAGTTGGAAGCTGTCCGGGGCTCAGCGACGATCCTGAACAGAGCCCTCGGCACAAAACTTTGAGAACAGAAAACTTCACAGCTTGGTCCATGAATCGTGACCCCTTACTGAAATAAAGGTGGATACTTTGGGCATGCCCAGGGAGGACTCTATTCCACATTCTGAAACCCCTTATGTCGATACCAATCAACGACACACACACACACACGTATACTTTGAGACCTGGAAGGTCTATGTTTCACCTCCTGAAACCCACCCATTAAATAAAAATAATAACATACAATCCAGCATTTGAAGGGGACGTGAAACTTCACAAGTTAATGCTTTTTCTATGAATTCGGAACATCATCAGAAAATGCCAAAAATAAATAAAATGGGTTTCACTGGACCATATAAAAGGTATTTATTTCATTAATATATGCCTGGTGTTGGCTTAATGTTTAGGGTGGTGGGCTTGGGATCCTCGGATCCTGAGTTCAAACCCCACTCGGCTGTTGAATTGATACCAGGTGGGGTTAACTCGGCTTGTCATCCTTCCGAGGTCGGCAAAAATGAGTGCCAGCATTCTGGTATCCTGTGTTGGAGTGGAAACCCATCCAGGATTGTGCCCAATAGCCAAGGAGACTGCTTAGGCAGCACCAACGCTCTGCATCGAGTATGGTCCCAATGGATGGATGGATATATATATATATATATATATATATATATATATATATATGTTGACATGTACACATACATATACATATACACATACATATATTACACATATACATACAGTGCTGTGAAAAACTCTTATGCCACCTTGAAAATAAATATTTTTGTCACATTTGCATTTTTTGATAAATAAAAGGTGTTATAAGGATCATATTTTATTAAAGAAACAAAAATGAATTATGTTTTACAATATTAATCCATGAAATGTAAATATTTGGTGTGATAACCTTTTTCATACAAAACTACAGATATCTATTTTGGAATGCTTTCCTGAAATTTCTGGAGAAATTCCACTGGGAGGTTCTTCCATACATTCTGCAATGTTTCCCGTCATTCATCTTTTGATTTTGGTTGTTTTTAGTTTTCCTTCCTGTCTAAATAAACCACATCTTCTCACCGATTTGTAATTACTCTCTCTTGTACGCAATATAAATTCACAAGATGCATAATATTTTAAGCTCAACAAGACTCTAAACAACAGTTTTATAACAAGAAAGCAATTCCCAGAGAGAATTATGCCGCACAAGGGTTACTTCCAGATGTGTCATTCAAGCAACAATACAGAAGCATAATGAGACCGGAGAAGTTAAAAAGATAGAAAATGGATCAGAAGGTCAAAAGAAACTCAGCAAAACAGAATAGTAATAATTAAACATCAGAGATGTCAATAAGTCACTTTAGTTAAGTCTCAAGTCAAGTCTCAAGTCACCATAGTATTACTTCAACTTATGTCAAGTCCCACATTTACTTATAAACCATGGAGTAAAAGCCATCAAATAATCTATTTATTGCAACATATGTTCTGAAAAGCTGTTTAACTTGAGTTTTTTTATTTGTCAACTTCATTCAGTGGACATTTTTTTGCTTTGTTTCCAGCAAAAATAAATTTAATTTACTTCTCAAATCTAGTGTACCTCCTTGAATACATGTACATGAGACTCGTCAGTAACTTCAGCCTATGTTTAAATGGTTAACATGTCGAACCAAGGTATTCAATGAGGAGATTAATCAAGTCATGTGAGGAAGGAATTGGTAGTGATTTTAATAATTTACTTGTGTATTTATTTTGTTCGTTAAAATGAAACGTATAACTTATCGACTTCAATTGTTGCCTTTTAACATTCCGTACTTTTTTTCATTGTTTTTCTTTTAAAAACATAAATCGTGACATAGTTTACTATTATTGATGAAGTTGAAATAATACAAGTCAACTGGCATATTTCAATCACAAAATATTTTTTTATTAGGTCATGAACGTGCATGAACCAATCAGGGGCTAAATTTTCCTTATGTTCATGGTTGGAATAAAGTTGTTTCCTGCGTTGGTAAGACTGGTGCTTTCCGCTTGGACGTGGATTTCTGTCCGGAGAGTGGACCCTCCCTTTAACTGTAGTGACGAACGGTATACGACCCGGCGTCCGTGAGCCCTGCTGTGCTGCATGTCTACATATGTGTGGTATATGTTGTCATTGACCAAACCGCACACACCAATGACTGAAAATAATTTACCATTTATTTTAAATCCCAGTTTAATTGGATGTTTATTCAACGATCATTTTCCGAACATTGTCAACAAGTGACAACTCGAGTCTCCAACTCTGTTAAAGATAAGTTCCTTAAGAAACAGAAATAAAAAAAAATTCTGAACTGGTACAGATATCAAACAAAGGTTCGAGTGGATTAATCTACTGTCAAAAGGTTTCTTATCAATAGTGGTCTCCATTGGCAAGATGCTGTCAAAAAGCCCTTTCTGCAGAAAGGTAAAGCCAAGAGACTGAAATATGCCCAGGAACATCAGAGTTGGAATGCTTATCAGTGGGGAAAGAATGCCCCCTCAATAGGTGTTAATTTCTGAAAATGCACACAAGTCCTGTTCATGGCTGATCAAAATTACACCATTCAGTTATATTTCTCATGCAAAATTTGATATATAAAAAAACATGAAAATAATATGATTAATAGTTGGCAAGTAGCAATTAATAAAGCAATTTGGTGGTACTACAAAACTTAATTGTCACCTGCATTAGAAACTAGAAGAAAATAATGTACTGTGCTAGACCTGACCGTCTGGTCGACATGGAAAAGGCATTAAATTTCGTTTCACTCCCAAGCATCAATTATTCACCGATAAGGGATACCAACAATATTGTTTGGACTATCACTGCAGCCTCGGACGAGGAATGGTAGCAGATCCGCTTTCAAGTTGTCAATGCTTCAATGATCAGAGCTGTCGGCAGGAAAAGGTCTACTTAGCCAAGGATGGCAACAAGCGAAACTTCCATTAACTGCCGCACACAAAACTTACACAAATGTCGGATCACCTGTCAAATGCATTATATTAGTTGGAATGTGAATGCACAATTACCCAGTTTTGGCTTTTTCTTCAAAAAGCATCAAAGGCCATCAATTTTATATGAATTATACAAAGACATTGCGAGATATTAAACAAATCAACACAGTAAATGGATTGTCATGGTATCATGAAACAAGTATTCAGATTGAAATTAACAAACGGAGGAATTTATTTTCAATGTGGTTAAATCTATTAATAACGTTATTGCATATGGACATGCTTTGTTGGGGTGGGGTGGGGGGGGGGGGGGAGGGGTGGGATTAGGGTAAAAGTGTTGCCATGTTTGAATCCTCTTCCGAGGAATGTCCCCTCATACAGTTTACAATGACCGTTCAGGTATACTTCCAGTCGGAAATTTAATCGTATTGTCAAATTATTTTTCTCCTTACTATTGTGGAAAAGTAACATTTTTGTTTGTAAATTGTTGGTAAACCTACGACTTAGATATCTAAAAATACAAATACCTACAAATGAACCCCCCTCCACACCCACCGTCACCTCCCTCCCGCCATTAGCCGGAGTTGAATCGCATTTAGCCATGCTTTAACCACTTTTGACCATGGTTAAACTACTGTTAACTGTAACTTTGACCACTTTAAGCATTAGTTTTACCACTTTTAACGGCAGTTTTACACTTGATTGGTCTTGATGGTTCGATATTCTGTTGTGCATAATTCGTTTATTTATTCATTGTTTTTATATTTTTTTCTTCTCAACGCCTAGACTTTTTTTCATTTAAATTATCGTTTTCTCACCACCCGTCAAAGTTCGGATGATGTTAGCTGCCTTGTTTTTCTCTATCTGGCCATTGAAGAGTCATGGCGAGTCAAAGTTCACGTTATGGTTCGTTTGAGGCGCTAACCTGGAAACACGGGTTAGTATGCATTCCTCCAATGGAGATCGACATGAAGAAGTTAATCCTCATCGTCGGTGAGATCCTCGGGATTGAAAATGTTGAGGCGGTTTCGCATATGAACAAATTGTTTTTTTCGTTTCTGAAGTCCTGATGGTTGCCCAAGTTGGGGAGCACGGGCTTTCTTTTACCCTGATATTTATGTTCCCTTTTCCCCTTGAGCCAACCCAGCAAAATTTTTTTTTCAAATTTGCCACCTTTTGTTGAAAATGAACCAATTGCAACCCAAATGAGAAAAGTACAGTACAGTTGTATCCCCAATAACCATGATACCATTTCGTAGTCAAAATGACAAGTTAAAGCACATTATGTCATTTCGTTGAATTATATACATGATCTTGCCTCCGGGTGTTTCAATGTTTCAGGCAATGCTTTGCCTTTAAAATAGAGGGACAAACTTATATGGGGTATGCCACAACAGAAACCCTTGTGTGCTATGGTTGTGGTGAATTCGGCCATGTAAAGAAATCGTGCCCCAAAGGATATGCCGAATCGAAACTGTTAACGAAGGATCCTCACCGCAACAATTCCTTGTCTCAGTTAATGCTACCAATACAGAACCAGAAAGCTTTAAAGGAAGCAGCTGCTGTTATAAATAAAAGCACAAAGAGATCTACAGTATTTTTGCCTTCTCAAATCACAGCTGAACCAGGAACGAAAGTTCTTTTTGCTTCAGTGGTCCTCGTTCCTTTGCACAGGTGGTTTGTGGGACTCGCCTCTCAGCACGGCCCCAGGTGCTTCCGTGTCATCAGATGGTTCCACCTTTGAGTCACCTGGCACCTCTAAAATGCTCTGCAACATTGTTAATGTTACTCCTCTCTCCTTCTATTTCTTCCCTTCCCTTCTTCCTCCTACCCCTCCTCATGCCATTCCGACCTCTCCTCTGCCATTCTACCCCTCCTCTTGCTCTTTTTTTGTATTCATTGTCGAGGCTCGTAGGAGGCAAACACACAAACAACAGCAAGGGGGGCATGAGACAAAAGGGGCAGGAGAGGAAGGACAAAACAGTGGGGAACAGAGACATTAGGAGATCTGTGGAAGGAGAGGGATGCGGTGGGGAACATGGGGAATACAAGATGGACATTACAGGGACTTTCAGGAAGGAAAGCAGGAATTAGAAGGAGGTGGGTTTGGGGTGGATTAACAGGGGTAGAAAAGATCGAGGATTTGGATGAGGGACGATAAGAGTGTGGTGAACAACTGCTTTGAAGGTCTGGAGGGAAGAATGGGATTGAATAGAGTGAGGGAGTTTATTCCAAAGGCGGAAAAAAGAGGAATGGAAGAGTGAAGGTGAGCAGTGATTCGTGATTTTAGTTTTACCAGAAGGGGGTGCTGGCGGACCTTGAGCGCCCTGTAGAAATAGGGGGGGACATATTGCAGATAGAGCAGGGGGGGGGGCGAGACCGGAGTGGAGACGGTAGAAGACAGAAAGACCACCGACCTGCTTGCGGTGAGAGAACGTGAGGACCAAAAACTCAGCCTCACCGCGGGAGATGCCAATGATCCGAAATGCCTTGGTTTCCACAGCGTGAAGCGAAAAAGGTGAGAGGCAGGAGCACCAGCCCAGAGGGAGAGCAGTACTCCATCAGGCTGCACACGAAAGTTCTGTATGTGGTCAGGAGCTCAGGTGGGCCGAGGAAGGACTTTGCACGACAGAGGATTCCCAATCGGCGACTGGCTTTGGAAGCCAGGTTGGAAATGTGGCTTTCCCAGGAAGATCATGACAGATAGTGAGACCCAGAAGCTTGAACGAAAGGACCTCTTCCAGAGGATTGTTGAGAAAGTGGATGGGGGGTTCTAAACGGTCTCTTTTGGAGAGACATAGTGAGAGTGTAAGATTTGTCAGGATTGAAAGAATGTCTCACGTGTTGGACCAGTTTGTGATTTTATCAGATCTGCAGAGAACGAAGAAGCTGCTGCTTGCCGGTCTGAAGATGACAGTTGGTATGACAGAGGGTGGAGTCATCAGCAAAAGAGGTAAGAGGATTTTCCAGACAGTCGGAGAGATCACTGATGAAAACCAGAAAAAGAACAGGGCCCAGAACGCTACTTGAGGAACTCCAGCCTGGACAGGAAGAGGGATGAAAGAACTCCATTTTGGGCCACACGGTGACTGCGACAGGAGAGGAAGTTCACGAGCCACGAGTGGAGATGGCCTTGGATACCATAGGAAGAGAGTTTGGTGAGCAGAGCAGGCTTGCAGACTGTCAAAATCATACGATATTGTCCAGGGATACGGCTCTGTTTTCATGTCTGGCATTGAGGACCTCCATCCATTGTTGGGAGAGCAGAAGCAGCATATCCAGGTAGAGTGATCCGGTCTGAATCCAAATTGATGATCGGAAATCAAACCATTGGAGAAGAGGAAGGATTTAATGTCTGAAGCAATTATGGATTCCATAACCTTGCTGATGATTGGTGGAAGGCTGATTGGTCTGTAGTTAGAGGATCTGTTTTTGTCCCTTTTTTATGCAGGGCAGTAATATTTGCTGATTTCCAAGCAGATGGCAGATCTTGACTTTTTCCAGACAGATCTTTTTCACTGAATCTTTTCCTTCCTTAATCATGCCCATACCATATTTCCCCTGATACCCTATTGTGCTAAGGTTGGTAATTTTAATGTACATTAGACCCAGCCATAGATCAGAACAGCTCTGAACCTCATCCAGCTCACGAGAGGCCTTTGTCCACACTTTTGTCACGACATGGTCTTCGTAATGCTTGGCGACTACAGCATGGAAACACTCAACAATCTACTTGGTGTCGGTGCCTGTTAAATAACTTGACACTTGCAAGACTTGATCAATTTTACATCAAATGTCTCTTTTTAAACTTTGAAAGTTTTACTGACATTACTCCTTCTGGGTTTTCTGACCATTTAAAAATTAAAATGCATCTTTATTTTCCTATCCCTCAGAGGCATACTTCTCATTGGTCCTTTAATATCTCTTTTTAAATTATTATTTAATAAATTCTCCTTAAAAAAACAATATTTGGCCTCAAATTCTAGAATTACAGAATGATTTCACAAATCTTTGTCAATGGTGGGATTACATAAAATCTCAAATCTGAGTCTTTTGCCAGCAATATAGGAACAATTTCACGAATGTAAACCAAGCCAGGATATGCATTATAAAAAAAAAATTAATCCTTCATTTGCAAGATAATACGATTAACATTGATGAGGATGTGCGATGCCAGCAGCTTCACGAGAAGCAAGCCCTACTAAACTTTAACAAAAGAAGATGCTCTTGAAGTGCGTACACAACTTCGTGTCAAAGGTCCATCCACGTCGGAAACTTGTTGCAAAGACTTTTTTTAGCTTTGAAAAAAATGCAAAGTCTAATCGATTGCTGCTAAGCTTACGTTCAAGGGATGGACAAATTATTGAAGACAATGTTCAGTTGAAGTGTTTTATTAAGGACTTTTAACCTCGGCCACCGAAGGTGGTCATGTTTTCACCCTGATTTTTGTTACTTGACAAAAAATTTTTTTTGCCAAGTGTGTTGGTCTGTATGTAGCGTTTGTCTGTCTGTCAGTTTGTCACACCATTTTTGGCCACAATTTTCAAGCAATCGTTCTGAAATATTTTGTGTGTGTAGGTGACCTGCCAAGGAAAGCAACACTTAATTTTGGTGAAGATCCGAATTCGGATCCGGATCCGAGAATTTTAAAAGTGATTCTTCACCATCGAGAGATAGGGCCAAAAACGATATATAGCACAATATCTCAAAAAGGTTATAGATGGATTTACACGAAACTTGGTGGACAGGTTTGGAATGCCACTCGGAAGAATTGATTCAAAATTGGTGAAGATTCAAATCCGGATCCAGATACAATAATTTTTTTTAAAGTGATTCTTCACCATTGAGAGATGGGGCCAAAAATTATGTTTAGCATGAAATGTTGAAAAGTTGCGGACGACTTGTGACAAAACGAGGTGGAAGAGTTGGTGAGGTGACAAGGACAAGCCGATTCGATTTTGGTTAAGGTCCGGATTCAGATCCGACCGATCAGTGGGATACAAAATTTAAACTGTTCAGCCTAGTGGAGATATGTGCTCCAATGAGTGCCATTCCATTTTGCCAAGTGTCACTCCACGAGTTATTTTTCATTTGTTACTTGCAAAATCGAAGATTTTTCAAGTATATTGGTCAGTCGATTTTGATATTATGTCTGTCTGTCTGTCTGTCTGTCTGACTGTCTGTCCGTTTAATCGCTTACAGGTCACAATTTTAAACTGATCTTCGTGAAACTTCACCAAATGGTGGAGTTTGTCATTAGGAAGAAGCCTGTTGTTTTTGAGGTCAAAAAGGTAAACATCGGCCCAAGGTCAACAACTAAGGTGGTATTTCTAAAATCCTCAATTTTCATCCGATTGACTTGAAATTTGAAGAGGATTTATATTTCAGGTCACTGAATTCAACCAGCCAATTATTTTGGAGGTCCACATCGGCCAAAAGGTCAACATAGGCCGAATTTCTAAAATTGACAATTTTAATCCGATTCACTTGAAATTTGAAGAGGAGTTGCACATTTAGTCATTGAATTCAACCACCAATTATTGGGGGACGTTGACGTTGAATTCAAAAGTTGGGGGACGGATTTGGATGAAATTTTGTCGGCAGGTTGGGTGTGACAAGGACAAACTGATTAGATATTGGTGACGATCCGGATCCGGATCCGGATCCAGCTACGAGAACTGTTTCAGTGATTCTTCACCATTGAGAGATCGGGCCAAATACTATATATATATAGCACGATGTCTCAAAAAGTTGCGGACGGATTTGGACGAAACTTGGTGGAAATGTTGGGTGTGTGACAAGGACGAATTGATTCGATTTTGATGAAGATCCGAATCCGGATCTGGATACGAGAGTTATTTAAATTTTTAACTGATTCTTCACCATTGAGAGAATGGACCAAAAATGATGTATAGCATTATATTTCAAAAAATGTATTGAGCTCGATATGTTCTCGTGGATCAGGCATTACGTTGCAGAGGTATGCACTCTACTGAATGCCCTTCTAGTTTAAGAATGTTTTTACCACAAAGAAAAGTAATGAAATTGCTCTTGACAACCTTAATGATCATGCAGCACCTGGCTTTGACGGTTTACCTGTTAAATTTAACAAAACATTCTGGGACTTGCTCGGACCAACATTTTTAGATGTGTTAATCAAAACAAAGACCAATTACTGCACCGTAGTCCCAAGAAGGAAGCCAGGCATAATACACACACACACACACACACACAAACACATACTATGTACTGTACAAGTACTTACAAAAGCTATTAAATGATAGTTTACAAAAAGGTTTATTCCCTCTAAGTTGCCAATTGTGTGCCTTATTCTGAAGAAAGGAGATTTACAGTCTAAACAGAATTGGTGGCCTATTTCTCTGCTTTGTACAGAATATAAAATATTTTCCCAAGTCCTTGTAAATCGGATATAGCCCTTAGTTTTTAAATACATTTTGATCAATCCTTTTGTATATTTAAATTGGTCTATTCATGTAAAAAAAAAAATTTTATTGGAGACTTGCGAGACACCTGTGCCTTTCTAAAACAGAATACTGGCTTGTCTTTACTCGACCAAGAGAAAGGCTTTGATACTATTAGCCATGAATATGTATTCTATACCTTAAAGCAGTTTGGTTTGGGAGTGACTGTTATTTCTCATGTCTCATTTAGTATTATTAAAACCAATAACAGTTTATGCGCACCGTTGATGGTTGAGAAAGTCTGGTGTTGGTTTAGTGGTGAGGATGGCTGGCTTTGGGATCTTAGGGTCTTGAGGTCGGTCAAGCCCTGTTGGCCGCTGAATTAACATCAGGTGGGGCTGACTCAGCCAGTCATCCTTCTGAGGTCGGCGAAATGAGTACCAGTGTCGTGGTATAGGGGTGCAGCATCAGTGGCATCGTCGCGCCCCAACAAAATGATAGCGACCCGGCAACAAAGCTGCCATATGCAAGAAGATGGTTGAGAGAAGGGACAACCAAAGGTGTCCTTTATCAGGCATTCTCTACTCTCTCTGCATTGAACCCCGACTAATTAGTCTTCGTGCTAGTTTACTAGGTTTTCCCGTGTTGCCAACCGAAAGGCCAATTGTCACCTCAGCCTATGCTGATGTGTGTGTGTGTTGTGGTGTGCAACGGTGATGATGTCACCATGCTACTAAGTAATTTGGAAAAATTATCTTCGGCCTGCACAACTGTAATAAATTGGAACAAATGTAAAGTTTTGTGGATTGGCCATAACCTCACTGTTGTTTCGCCTTCTCTTCTCAGAGGCTTGCAATGGGAGAAGGAAGGCGTCCGTTATCTTAGTGTGTACATTGGCACTCCAGCCTTTATGGCTAAGAAGTGGGTAAATTTAGTTAATATAATTGATAACAGACTAGAGAAGTAGAGAGGAACATTAACTTACATCGTCGTACAGAGGTCGTGCCTTCGTAATAAATAATTTGGTGACTTCCTTGTGGCACGAAATGATTGCTTCGCACTCTCCTGAAACACCGTTGATGATAATCCATAAACACCTGCCTGATTTCTTCTGGGGCGGCAAACATTGGGTCAAGCCTGATGTTCTTTACCTTCCATCGGCACAAGGTGGCAATGGTCTCATTGACATCGTCAGTCGAGTAATGGCTTTTCGAGTTACCGGTGCTCATCGTTTTCTTTCTTTAAAGTCACTGCCATGGCGGGCCACTGCCAACTATCTGCTGAAAAAGGGTGGTGTGCTCCATTTCAACAAGGAACTTTTTCCTCATGGAACGACAACATGTGGACATCTCTCCATTGCCTTTGTTCTCCGAAGACGTGTTACAAGCTTGGCATCCTCTTATGGTGCAACGAGATATGGCTCATCACAACACCAACAACTTTCTTGACGAGCCTATTTTTTTTACAACGCACTCTTTCCCAATATACCTCAATCACATGCTTATGTACAATATTTCATAGGTTCCGGTGTACATGTCATACGAGGCTTGCTAACCAACAAGAACGAAACATGGTACTCAGCAGGACACATCACAACTACTGTATTGTTGGAATGCAATCTCTATGAACTGTGTCCCGGCTTTTCCAGGAAGTTCTGCATACCTTTAGAAGTCTGGGACTCCATTTTGATATCAACAGTCCTGGTCCTGCAATGCATGTTCCTAACAAAAATGCTGGCCTAACAGCTCAATTACATATAACATCAGTTGCATTAACAGATACTGTCATCATGTCTTCCTCTCTACTTCCTAGTGTTGCAAAAAAAGTGCCTGTACCACCTTTGTGTTACTATTCGGCATCCTTACGTGTGGGATCCCGATGGAAAGGGAAGCTACCCCCAGGGTGCCCCCCTTGCCCACAATGGGGCGCCATGTATGTCCCGCCGATTGTAAAGCGGACTGGTGATATTGTTGCGAATTTGGAAAACTATCACACACAACATCCAGGTTCCTATAGCTCAGTTATTTCAGTAAGTATGTGTTTTATAGATAGTTTCCTTCCCTTGTCTAGTGGGTGAATCAATGTAAATGCGCTGTGATTTATTTTAATAGTTAGGAGTTTTA
>CM068957.1:29432367-29444690 GCA_035128595.1 Eptatretus atami
GCGATGCAGCATCGACTTGCGACCAGGACCTGCCTTTAGCGGGTCACTGACATGGGAGATTGTAGGCATTGTTGGAATTGCAGTGATCGATTAAAACCCAATGGATTCGATTTTACATCTCAATTTGCACTACAAACCTCAGAATACCCCCAAGTAATGTCAATGCTGGTGTGTGTGTGTGTGTGTGTGTGTGTGTGTGTGTGTGTGTATGTGTGTGTGTGTTCTTTCGTTGTTTTCCTTCGCATTGTCCTGACCAATGAATGAGTGTTCGTTGTTTTTGTTGGATGATATTCTCAAATCTTTGCAAACTTGTCCTATGTCTTTGTTTCCAACACTTGGAGTTTGTATACTGACTCAACTGACAGATAAGAGTGAATTTTTGAAGTGCGATACCAGCACTCAAGGTTACAATGAAATTAATCATGTCTCTGTCTACGCTTGTGCGTATTTTGCAAAATTCTATACAAAACTCTCATCAGTCCTTGCTACATGTCTATTGGGGGATTTACTCGAGAAAATGCAGTAGTTTGGAAAACGAGAGGTAATGGAGGTGGGGAAAGGGAAGAGAGAGAGAGACAGAGACGAGAATGTTTGGAGGAGATAGTGTTAAAGGGATGGGAGGAAAGTATAAAGCTGGAGGAGTCTGATTTTTCATCCTTTGGCAAATGTTATATACACAAGAGATGAGACTTCTGTCAGAATTATATTTTCAAAGTGTTCAAGAACCTGGGAGGTCAAAAGTCGTGCGATACCTCAAGGATCAGTATAATGACTTCTTTTTCTGAGAGTGAGGCTCATGGAAGAACGAGGTTGAACTGACGGTGGTATTGGGGGCAACATATGAGCGCAACCAGCAAGGGAATGAACGAACGGAAACGAAGAGAGAGAAGAGAAGAGAGAGAGAGAGAGGAGAGAGAGAGAGAGAGAGAGAGAGAGGAGAGAGAGAGAGAGAGAGAATGAGGGAACATGAAACCGTTAAGTAAGAATGTTGGGTTGGGAAGGGTTATTGGGGGGTATAAAAGATCATGGGTCAGGATGGGGGGATGACCAGGTAGGGGGCATGAGAGTTGGAGGTCAACACAGAGTTTAGTCATTCTGCCTTATCTCTGGCAGAATGTGCAATAATACAGTTTGCCTCCATTACTTGGGGGAAGTTGACAGTTGGAGGGTTCAGCTGTGAGATTTCCAAGATGGTTTTTCTGGCCTGCCTCAGGATGGGCACGCATGACTTTACATCATTGACTTGGATCGTGGTGTTAAGAGTAGGCTTTCCAAATTTGCAGATGATACAAAGCTTGGAAGCAAGGTAGAGAGCAGAGAGGGGGGTGTTCAGATTCAGGAAAATCGTGATGCTTTATAGATTGGGCAAAAGATTGGCAGATGCAGTTTAACATAAAAGAATGTAAGTGATTGTGAATGGGTAAGTATAATGAAAATAGAGATTACACGATGCAAGGGGAAATCTTGGAGTATGTCACACAGGAGAAGGATTGGGGATGGTAATAGATACTGGGTGGGGATTGGTGAGGGATGTAAACAGAGAGCACAGTGCCAGGTAGCTATATAGCTTAAAGGCTAATAAATAAATAATAATAAAAATAGGCTAAAGGCACAAAAAATATTAGCTACGGTAATATGGTTTTCGGATGTATTCGTAGAGGGATCATTATAAATCAAGAGGTAGTGTTGACACTAGCAATATAGTGAGTCCTCATCTAGAATATTGGTGTCAGTTTTGGTGTCGCCACATCTCAGGAAGGACATTGCTGTCATAAGGAGAGATCAGCATAGAGCGACTGGATTTGTTCCGGGCCTGGCTTGATTACGTTATGAGGAGCGCTGAAGGAGGCAGGACATTTTACATAAAAAGGAGACAGTTTGAGGAAATCGAGTAATATACAGTATGTGTGGAAACAAAATAAATGTAAGAGTTTTTTTTGAAGGCATAGACAATAACAGGCTAGGACACAGCTTGGAGGTAAAGAAGGGGGAGAGTTAAGATGGTAGTAAGGGATGGGCTTTTCACTTAGAGAGTAGTTAATGCATGGAATGGTCTCTGGAGAAGTAACGGCAGCAGTAACAGTCGATAGGTTATATTGGAATTGGATAGATACCGGAACCAATGGGGATAGAGCGGTACATGGATTTTGGAAGGACTGGTGGCTTTGGTATGGATTGGTGATTGTGTACATTTGTAATGATTGTGACGTCTGTGAGAAGCTCTCGTCGATAATGTATGGGTGATATTTGTTGATCCTTTGCACTATAACCCCTTCATCCCTGAAACTAGCCTGGTGTTGGCTCAGTGGTTAGGGTGGCGGCTTGGGATCCTAGGGTCCTGAGTTCAAGCCCCGTCGGCCGCTGAATTAATACACCAGGGGTTGACTCAGCCTGTCATCCTTCCGAGGTTGGCGAAATGAGTACCAGTTCCAGTGTGTGTACTGGTAGAGGGGCACTGCATCAGCGACATAGTCGCGCTTCAAGAAATGATAGCTACCCAGCAGCGAAGCTGCCATACGACCACCATCCCTGAAAATATATATAATTAATATATCCTGTGATGTCCCTATGCCCACTGTTCCATTCCTTACTCTTCTCTATTCTTCCACCTCACCTTGAAACCAAGTAAGTACGCTGATTGATTAAATATATGGGGTGTGGATAAAGCACAGGCATGGGTGGTCGAATGGCCCCTCTTGTGTCCAAATTCCTTGTAATTTTGTGAGGTGCTTGTTTTTTATTTTTCTTTCATAACATAAGGTGCGTCAGTCTGTGCACATTTCCTCTGGTGCTTTGTTTTGGATACAAAGTCAAGGCTCATGAAATAGCTCGAACAGAACGAATCAGAACAAAAGGAACAGCAGAAAGAGATTGGAGAAACACCAACAGCAGGGCCGAGACCCAAAATATGCAGAGAGGGACAAACGAGGGGTGCGGGTAAGAATGAAATGTAGGGGGTGATGCAGGGAGTGGGCAGATGGATACTGGAGCAAACTCTCAAGAAAGAAAAACTGTAAATGCTTTTGGATGGGGTGGTGAACAGCTGCCTTAAAGACCTGGAAGGAAGAATGAGATTGAAGAGAATGGGGAGGCTTGTTCACAGGTGAGAAAAAGAGGAACAAATGAAGAGAGGTGAGCAGTGATTGTGGATTTGGGGAGCTTCACCAAAAGGAGGTTGCTGGCGGACCACGTGCACCCTGCAGTAACCCAGAAGGGGGAAGGGGGCAAAGCATGTATAGGGCAGAGGGCGCAGGACCAGAAAGGAGGTGGTAGAAAACAGAGAGCGACCGACCTGCCTGCGATGGGAAAGTGATAGGTCCGTAGGCTAGGCTTCATTATGGGACATTCCAATGATCTTGAAAGCCTTGGTTTCATGACATCAAGATGAGAAATATGTGAGGTAGGAGCACCAGCACGAGGGGAGAGCAGTACTCCATCAAGTTGTGGATCAAAGCCTTACAGGTGATAAGAGTTTAGGTGTGCCAAGGAAGGACTTTGAACGATGGAGGATGCCCAGTCGCCGGCTGGCTTTGGAGGTCAATTTTGAAATGTGGTTTGCCCAACAAAGATCGTGGCTGATGAAGAGACCAAACAGTTTGAGTGACTGAATTCAAGAGGAATGTTAAGAAATAGATGTGAGGTTTGTCAGATGGTCCTTCGAGAGAGACATAAAGAGAGACAGAGACTTTGACTTTTGCACACCTTTATTTAAACAAGGTTAGGAAAAACAGGTAGACATGGCATTCAAAGGAAGAAATCATAGAAAGGAAGTTAAAATATTAAAAACAGTTTGTACACAGTTATAATGAAAATTCAAGATCGTTATGGTCTACCTTAACACAGTGTATTCCGATATCACCATTTCTGCCTAAACAAGTTCTAATTATTTAAGTTTTGGTGAAAATAAAACTCTTTACGTCGTCTGGCAAAACAATCGACCCTTAAAAACTGTTAAAACATCATAGTCAGCAATCAGAGTTTGCATGAAGTTTAGCTTTCCTTGTTTTATAAACTGCTAATTTCCTTTGGTTATTGAAAAAAATTGTAAGAGCAGATGCTGCAGTATTTTTTTTTAGGATTTAAGGGCAAACCGAAAAATATAAGTGCGTAATGGAAAGGAAATATTCATGTGACGGCACAATTGTGATAGCAAGGCACAAACTGGGGTCGGTCTTGCACAATCAACGTAGATGTGGTATAAAAAGTTTGAGGCCATACAAAAGTTTGAAACAGAATTTATAAACATAAAATGTGGCAATAAAACATTGCTTGGTAAAATCAGATGTACAATTCTCCAAGAGATATTGTGCCGGGGCCGGGTATCGGCCGCGAGAACGACCGCTAGATGGAGCTGCAAGTCGGCCCGACCGATCGCCCGGAATGTATAGGTTGTCGCCCCGGATAGTCCGGAGTCGACGGGTCTCTATCGGACCGAAATTCGCCAATGGATAGACCACGTGGGTAGGGTCGATTGCCAATTTCAATTTACCGAACACCCACGTGGTCCAACTACGCGGGAAATTCACCCTCAATGGAACTCGTACGAAAACGAGCCGCTTAGCGCGCTCGTTCCGTGTGCGATGCCGAGCGGTTTAATCGCCAAGAACCGTCAGTCCAAATGTCTCCTTAGGCGCGTAAAAGCTTTTACTAATTCTCAATCACGCGTCATGTCGAACAAATGAAAGAAACACAAAACGAGCTGATACATTTAACAATCGGGGTTTATTCAACAATAATGGGGGGAATTAGGGGAGCACGTAAGAGGCAGAATTAAACCGACTAACAAAGGCAAATAATATACAGCAAAAGCACTTATACAGTTTACTACTTAGAGGATGGCCCACGGACACACACACAACACACACACACACACACACACACACCCAAAAGAAGTGGTGGCTGACGCCTTATTTTCGGCCTTCAGCTCGGAGGATAGTGGAGCTGAGACCAGGGTCTATTTTGGACCTGTCCGCCTCGTGCGGTCTTCAGGATGACTCGGTTCGGCGCCCGTCCCGGCCACCAAAACTTGACTCCGTTCACTCTGGAGACGGTACGCAACCCTTCCGGCTCCGGCGGCGGATGGTCTTTCAGGAGGAGGAGGAGGAGGAGGAGGAGGAAGAAGACGTTCCAGACGGCAGCGGCAAGACCAGTCCAGGCCTTCAGAGATGAGCGCTCCTGCAACACGAGCGCTCCAACACGGTGAGCGCTCCAGCAAGATCAGCGCTCCTTCCTCGCTTCTCACTGGCTGGCTTCTCTCTCGCTTGCCTTTCGCTTCTCCTCGCTGGCTGGCTCGCTGGCTTGCTGTCCGCTGCCCTCTGCTCACTCCTGCTCACTCTCTGGCTGGCTCCTTTTCTTCCTTTTATGCCTCTGGCGCGCTCACCCCTCCCCCCTGGCGCGCGGGAAATCCTGGGCGGGGGATTGTTGTTCTTTGGTGTAGCATCCTTCCACCGTCATCTTGTTTACGCGGCAAGAATCTCGGGGCGGGGGAGTGTTGTTTTTGGTGTAGCATCCTTCCAACCGTCATTCTTTTTACGCTGCAAGAATCTCGGGGCGGGGGAGTGTTGTTTTT
The DNA here is from genome assembly GCA_035128595.1 of Eptatretus atami. Lineage (NCBI taxonomy): Eukaryota > Metazoa > Chordata > Myxini > Myxiniformes > Myxinidae > Eptatretus > Eptatretus atami. The sequence continues at coordinate 29,437,937 of CM068957.1, forward strand.
TCGTGTGGCATCCTTCCAACCGTCATTCTTGTTTACGCTACAAGAATCTCGGGGCGGGGGAGTGTTGTTTTTTGGTGTAGCATCCTTCCAACCGTCATTCTTGTTTACGCTGCAAGAATCTCGGGGCGGGGGAGTGTTGTTCTTTGGTGTAGCATCCTTCCAACCGTCATTCTGTTTATGCTGCAAGAATCTCGGGGCGGGGAGTGTTGTTCTTTGGTGTAGCATCCTTCCAACCGTCATTCTTGTTTACGCTGCGAGAATCTCGGGGCGGGGGAGTGTTGTTCTTGGTGTAGCATCCTTCCAACCGTCATTCTTGTTACGCTGCAAGAATCTCGGGCGGGGGGAGTGTTTTGTTCTTTGGTGTAGAATCCTTCTAACAGGCATAAAAGGAAGAAAAGGAGCCAGCCAGAGAGTGAGCAGGAGTGAGCAGAGGGCAGCGGACAGCAAGCCAGCGAGCCAGCCAGCGAGGAGAAGCGAAAGGCAAGCGAGAGAGAAGCCAGCCAGTGAGAAGCGAGGAAGGAGCGTCCATAACCTTGCTGATGATTGGTGGAAGGCTGATGGTCTGTAGTTAGAGGGATCTGTTTTTTTGCCCTTTTTTATGCAGGCAGTAATATTTGTGATTTCCAAGCAGATGGCAGATCTTGACTTTTTTCCAGATCAGATCTTTTTCACTGAATTTTTCCTTCCTTAATCATGCCCATACCATATTTCCCCTGATACCCTATTGTGCTAAGGTGTGAATTTTAATTGTACATTAGACCCAGCCATAGATCAGAACAGCTCTGAACCTCATCCAGCTCACGAGAGGCCTTTGTCACACTTTTGTCACGACATGGTCTTCGTAATGCTTGGCGGACTACAGCATGGGAACACTCAACAATCTACTTGGTGTCGGTGCCTGTTAAAATACTTGACACTTGCAGACTTGATCAATTTACATCAATGTCCTTTTTTTAAACTTTGAAAGTTTTACTGACATTACTCCTTCTGGGTTTCTGACCATTTAAAAATTAAAAGCATCTTTATTTCCTATCCCTCAGAGGCATACTTTCTCATTGGTCCTTTTAATCTCTTTTTAATTATTATTTAATAAATTCTCCTTAAAAAAAAAACATTTGGCCTCAAATTCTAGAATTACAGAATGATTTCACAAATCTTTGTCAATGGGTGGGATTACATAAAATCTCAAATCTGAGTCTTTTGCCAGCAATATAGGAACAATTTCACGAATGTAAACCAAGCCAGGATATGCATTATAAAAAAAAAAATTAATCCCTTCATTTGCAAGATAATACGATTAACATTGATTGAGGATGTGCGAATGGCCAGCAGCTTCACGAGAAGCAAGCCCTATAAACTTTAACAAAGAAAGATTGCTCTGAAGTGCGTACACAACTTCGTGTCAAGGTCCATCCACGTCGGAAACTTGTTGCAAAAGACTTTTTTTAGCTTTGAAAAAAAAATGCAAAGTCTAATCGATTGCTGCTTAAGCTTACGTTCAAGGGATGGACAAATTATTGAAGACAATGTTCAGTTGAAGTGTTTTATTAGGGACTTTTAACCTCGGCACCGAAGGTGGTCATGTTTTCACCCTGATTTTTGTTATTGACAAAAATTTTTTTTGCCAAGTGTGTTGGTCTGTATGTAGCGTTTGTCTGTCTGTCAGTTTGTCACACCATTTTTGGCCACAATTTTCAACAATCGTTCTGAAATATTTTGTGTGTGTAGGTGACCTGCCAAGGAAGCAACACTTAATTTTGGTGAAGATCCGAATTCGGATCCAGATCCGAGGAATTTAAAAGTTATTCTTCACCATCGAGAGATAGGGCCAAAAACGATATATAGCACAATATCTTCAAAAAGGTTATAGATGATTACACGAAACTTGGTGGACAGGTTTGGAATGCCACCCGGAAGAATTGATCAAAAATTGGTGAAGATTCAAATCCGGATCAGATACAATAATTTTTTTTAAAGTGATTCTTCACCATTGAGAGATGGGGCCAAAAATTATGTTTAGCATGAAATGTTGAAAAAGTTGCGGACGACTTGGACAAAACGAGTGGAAGAGTTGGTGAGTGACAAGGACAAGCCGATTCGATTTTGGTTAAGGTCCGGATTCAGATCCGACCGATCAGTGGGATCAAATTTAAACTGTTCAGCCTAGCGGAGATATGTGCTCCATGCAGTGCCATTCCATTTTGCCAAGTGTCACTCCATGAGTTATTTTTCATTTGTTACTTGCAAATCGAAGATTTTTCAGTATATTGGTCAGTCGATTTTGATATTATGTCTGTCTGTCTGTCTGTCTGTCTGACTGTCTGTCCGTTTAATCGCTTACAGGTCACAATTTTAAACTGATCTTCGTGAAACTTCACCAAATGGTGGAGTTTTCATTAGGAAGAAGCCTGTTGTTTTTGAGGTCAAAAAGGTAAACATCGGCCCAAGGTCAACAACTAAGGTGGGTATTTCTAAAATCCTCAATTTTCATCCGATTGACTTGAAATTGAAGAGATTTATATTTCAGGTCACTGAATTCAACCAGCCAGATTATTTTGGAGGTCCACATCGGCCAAAAGGTCAACATAGGCCGAATTTCTAAAATTGACAATTTTCATCCGATTCACTTGAAATTGAAGAGGAGTTGCACTTTAGTCATTGAATTCAACCACCAATTATTGGGGGACGTTGACGTTGAATCAAAAGTTGGGGACGGATTTGGATGAAATTTTGTCGGCAGGTTGGGTGTGACAAGGACAAACTGATTAGATATTGGTGACGATCCGGATCCGGATCCAGCTACGAGAACTGTTTCAGTGATTCTCACCATTGAGAGATCGGGCCAAATACTATATATATATATAGCACGATGTCTCAAAAAGTTGCGGACGGATTGGACGAAACTTGGTGGAAATGTTGGGTGTGTGACAAGGACGAATTGATTCGATTTTGATGAAGATCCGAATCCGGATCTGGATACGAGAGTTATTTAAATTTTAACTGATTCTTCACCATTGAGAGAATGGACCAAAAAATGATATATAGCATTATATTTCAAAAAATGTATTGAGCTCGATATGTTCTCGTGGATCAGGCATTACGTTGCAGAGGTATGCACTCTACTGAATGCCCTTCTAGTTTAAGAATGTTTTTACACAAAGAAAAGTTAATGAAATCGCTCTTGACAACCTTAATGATCATGCAGCACCTGGCTTGACGGTTTACCTGTTAAAATTTAACAAAACATTCGGGACTTGCTCGGACCAACATTTTTAGATGTGTTAATCAAAACAAAGACATTACTGCACCGTAGTCCCAAGAGGAGCCAGGCATAATACACACACACACACACACACACACACACACACACACACCACACACCACACACTATGTACTGTACAAGTACTTACAAAAGCTATTAAATGATAGTTTACAAAAAGGTTTATTCCCTCTAAGTTGCCAATTGTGTGCCTTATTCTGAAGAAAGGAGATTTACAGTCTAAACAGAATTGGCGGCCTATTTCTCTGCTTTGTACAGATTATAAAATATTTCCCAAGTCCTTGTAAATCGGATATAGCCCTTAGTTTTTAAATACATTTGATCAATCCTTTGTATATTTTAAATTGGTCTATTCATGTAAAAAAAAAAATTTTATTGGAGACTTGCGAGACACCGTGCCTTTCTAAAACAGAATACTGGCTTGTCTTTACTCGACCAAAGAAAAGGCTTTGATACTATTTAGCATGAATATGTATTCTATACCTTAAAGCAGTTTGGTTTGGAGTGACTGTTATTTCTCATGTCTCATTTAGTATTATTAAAACCAATAACAGTTTATGCGCACCGTTGATGGTTGAGAAAGTTGGTGTTGGTTTAGTGGTGAGGATGGCTGGCTTGGGATCTTAGGTCTTGAGGTCGGGTCAAGCCCTGTTGGCCGCTGAATTAACATCAGGTGGGGCTACTCAGCCATCATCCTTCTGAGGTCGGCGAAATGAGTACCAGTGTCTGTGTATAGGGTGCAGCATCAGTGGCATCGTCGCGCCAACAAAATATAGCGACCCGGCAACAAAGCTGCCATATGCAAGAAGATGGTTGAGAGAAGGACAACCAAAGGTGTCCTTTATCAGGCATTCTCTACTCTCTCTGCATTGAACCCCGACTAATTAGTCTTCGTGCTAGTTTACTAGGTTTTCCCGTGTTCAATCGAAGGCCAATTGTCACCTCAGCCATGCTGATGTGTGTGTTTGTGTGTGCAACGGTGATGATGTGACCATGCTACTAAGTAATTTGGAAAAAAATATCTTCGGCCTGCACAACTGTAATAAATTGGAACAAATGTAAAGTTTTGTGGATTGGCCATAACCTCACTGTTGTTCGCCTTCTCTTCTCAGAGGCTTGCAATGGAGAAGGAAGGCGTCCGTTATCTAGTGTGTACTTGACTCCCAGCCTTTATGGCTAAGAAGTGGGTAAATTTAGTTAATATAATTGATAACAGACTAGAGAAGTAGAGAGGAACATTACTACATCGTCGTACAGAGGTCGTGCCTTCGTAATAAATAATTGGTGACTTCCTTGTGGCACGAAATGATTGCTTCGCACTCTCTGAAACACCGTTGATGATAATCCATAAAACACCTGCTGATTTCTTCTGGGGCGGCAAACATTGGGTCAAGCCTGATGTTCTTTACCTTCCATCGGCACAAGGTGCAATGGTCTCATTGACATCGTCAGTCGAGTAATGGCTTTTCGAGTTACCGCGTGCTCATCGTTTTCTTTCTTTAAAGTCACTGCCAGGCGGGCCACTGCCAACTATCTGCTGAAAAAGGGTGGTGTGCTCCATTTCAAACAAGGAACTTTTTCCTCATGGAACGACAACATGTGGACATCTCTCCATTGCCTTTGTTCTCCGAAGACGTGTTACAAGCTTGGCATCCTCTTATGGTGCAACGAGATATGGCTCATCACAACACCAACAACTTTCTTGACGAGCCTATTTTTTTTTACAACGCACTCTTTCCCAATATACCTCAATCCACATGCTTATGTACAATATTTCATAGGTTCCGGTGTACATGTCATACGAGGCTGCTACCAACAAGAACGAAACATGGTACTCAGCAGGACACATCACAACTACTGTATTGTTGGAATGCAATCTCTATGAACTGTTTCCCGGCTTTCCAGGAAGTTCTGCATACCTTTAGAAGTCTGGGACTCCATTTTGATATCAACAGTCCTGGTCCGCAATGCATGTTCCTAACAAAAATGCTGGCCTAACAGCTCAATTACATATAACATCAGTTGCATTAACATATCTGTCCTCATGTCTTCCTCTCTACTTCCTAGTGTTGCAAAAAAAGTGCCGTGTACCACCTTTGTGTTACTATTCGGCATCCTTACGTGTGGGATCCCGATGGAAAGGGAAGCTACCCCCAGGGTGCCCCCCTTGCCCACAATGGGGCGCCATGTATGTCCGCCGATTTTAAAGCGGACTGGTGATATTGTTGCGAATTTGGAAAACTATCACACACAACATCCAGGTTCCTATAGCTCAGTTATTTCAGTAAGTATGTGTTTATAGATAGTTTCCTTCCTTGTCTAGTGGGTGAATCAATGTAAATGCGCTGTGATTTATTTTAATAGTTAGGAGTTTTTAGAAGGATTCTACACCAAAGAACAACACTCCCCCGCCCGAGATTCTTGCAGCGTAAACAAGAATGACGGTTGGAAGGATGCTACACCAAAGAACAACACTCCCCCGCCCGAGATTCTCGCAGCGTAAACAAGAATGACGGTTGGAAGGATGCTACACCAAAGAACAACACTCCCCGCCCCGAGATTCTTGCAGCTAAACAAGAATGCACGGTTGGAAGGATGCTACACCAAAGAACAACACTCCCCCGCCCCGAGATTCTTGTCAGCGTAAACAAGAATGACGGTTGAAGGATGCTACACCAAAAAACAACACTCCCCCGCCCCGAGATTCTTGTAGCGTAAACAAGAATGACGGTTGAAGGATGCCACACGAAAAACAACACTCCCCGCCCGAGATCTTGCAGCGTAAACAAGAATGACGGTTGGAAGGATGCTCACCAAAGAACAACACTCCCCCGCCCCGAGATCTTGCAGCGTAAACAAGATGACGGTGAGGATGCTACCAAAGAACAACAATCCCCCGCCCCAGGATTCCCGCGCGCCAGGAGGGGAGGGGTGAGCGCGCCAGAGGCATAAAAGGAAGAAAAGGAGCCAGCCAGAGAGTGAGCAGGAGTGAGCAGAGGGCAGCGGACAGCAAGCCAGCCAGCAGCCACGCGAGGAGAGCGAAAGGCAAGCGAGAGAGAAGCCAGCCAGTGAGAAGCGAGGAAGGAGCGCTGATCTTGCTGGAGCGCTCACCGTGTTGGAGCGCTCGTGTTGCAGGAGCGCTCATCTCTGAAGGCCTGGACTGGTCTTGCCGCTGCCGTCTGGAACGTCTTCTTCCTCCTCCTCCTCCTCCTCCTCCTCCTGAAAGACCATCCGCCGCCGGAGCCGGAAGGGTTGCTACCGTCTCCAGAGTGAACGAGTCAGGTTTTGGTGGGCGGGACGGCGCCGAACCGAGTCATCCTGAAGACCGCACGAGGCGGACAGGTCCAAAATAGACCCTGGTCTCAGCTCCACTATCCTCCGAGCTGAAGGCCGAAATTAAGGCGTCAGCCACCACTTCTTTTGGTGTGTGTGTGTTGTGTGTGTGTGTGTGTGTGTGTCCGTGGGCCATCCTCT
>CM068957.1:29444715-29457960 GCA_035128595.1 Eptatretus atami
CCTCTAAGTAGTAAACTGTATAAGTGCTTTTGCTGTATATTATTTGCCTTGCTTTAGTCGGTTTAATTCTGCCTCTTACGTGCTCCCCTAATTCCCCCCATTATTGTTGAATAAACCCCGATTGTTAAATGTATCAGCTCGTTTTGTGTTTCTTTCATTGGTTCGACATGACGCGTGATTGAAATAGTAGAAAGCTGTTACGGCGCCTAAGGAGACATTTGGACCGCGGTTCTTGGCGATTAAACCGCTCGGCATCGCACACGGAACGAGCGCGCTAAGCGGCTCGTTTTCGTACGAGTTCCATTGAGGTGAATTTCCCCCGTAGTTGGACCACGTGGTGTTTATAAATTAATAATGGCAATCGACCCTACCCCACGTGCTATCCATTGGCGAATTTCGATCCGATAGAGGACCCGTCGACTCCGGACTTATCCGGGCGACAACCTATACATTCGGCATCTGGTCGGGCCGACTTGCAGCTCCATCTAGCGGTCGTGCTCGCGGCCGATACCCGGCCCGGCAACAATATCTCTTGGAGAATTGTACATCTGATTTTACCAAGCAATGTTTTATTGCACCATTTTATTGTTTATAAATTCTGTTTCAAACTTTTGTATGGCCTCTAAACTTTTTATACCACATCTACGTTGATTGTGCAAGACCGACCCCAGTTTGTGCCTTGCTATCACAATTGTGCTGTCACATGAATATTTCCTTTCCATTACGCACTTATATTTTCGGTTTGCCCTTAAATCCTAAAAAAAAAATACTGCAGCATCTGCTCTTACAATTTTTTTCAATAACCAAAGGGAAATTAGCAGTTTATAAAACAAGGAAAGCTAAACTTCATGCAAACTCTGATGCTGACTATGATGTTTTAACAGTTTTTAAGGGTCGATTGTTTTGGCCAGACGACGTAAAGAGTTTTATTTTCACCAAAACTTAAATAATTTAGAACTTGTTTAGGCAGAAATGGTGATATCGGAATACACTGTGTAAGGTAGACCATAACGATCTTGAATTTTCATTATAACTGTGTACAAACTGTTTTTAATATTTTAACTTCCTTTCTATGATTTCTTCTTTTGAATGCCATGTCTACCTGTTTTTTCCTAACCTTGTTTAAATAAAGGTGTGCAAAAGTCAAAGTCTCTGTCTCTCTTTATGTCTCCCTCGAAGGACCATCTGACAAACCTTCACATCTATTTCTTAACATTCCTCTTGAAATTCAGTCACTCAAACTGTTTGGTCTCTTCATCAGCCACGATCTTTGTTGGGCAAACCACATTTCAAAATTGACCTCCAAAGCCAGCCGGCGACTGGGCATCCTCCATCGTTCAAAGTCCTTCCTTGGCACACCTAAACTCTTATCCACCTGTAAGGCTTTGATCCACAACTTGATGGAGTACTGCTCTCCCCTCGGTGCTGGTGCTCCTACCTCACATATTTCTCATCTTGATGTCATGGAAACCAAGGCTTTCAAGATCATTGGAATGTCCCATAATGAAGCCTAGCCTACGGACCTATCACTTTCCCATCGCAGGCAGGTCGGTCGGCTCTCTGTTTTCTACCACCTCCTTTCTGGTCCTGCGCCCTCTGCCCTATACATGCTTTGCCCCCTTCCCCCTTCTGGGTTACTGCAGGGTGCACGTGGTCCGCCAGCAACCTCCTTTTGGTGAAGCTCCCCAAATCCACAATCACTGCTCACCTCTCTTCATTTGTTCCTCTTTTTCTCACCTGTGGAACAAGCCTCCCCATTCTCTTCAATCTCATTCTTCCTTCCAGGTCTTTAAGGCAGCTGTTCACCAACCCCATCCAAAAGCATTTACAGTTTTTCTTTCTTGAGAGTTTTCTCCAGTATCCATCTTGCCCACTCCCAGCATCACCCCCTACATTTCATTCTTACCCGCACCCCTCGTTTGTCCCTCTCTGAATATTTTGGTCCTCGGCCCTGCTGTTGGTGTTTCTCCAATCTCTTTCTGCTGTTCCTTTTGTTCTGATTCGTTCTGTTCGAGCTATTTCATGAGCCTTGACTTTGTATCCAAAAACAAAGCACCAAGAGGAAATGTGCACAGACTGACGCACCTTATGTTATGAAAGAAAAATAAAAAACAAGCACCTACAAAATTACAAGGAATTTGGACACAAGAGGGGCCATTCGACCCACCATGCCTGTGCTTTATCCACACCCCATATATTTAATCAATCAGCGTACTTACTTGGTTTCAAGGTGAGGTGGAAGAATAGAGAAGAGTAAGGAATGGAACAGTGGGGCATAGGGACATCACAGGATATATTAATTAATATATTTTTCAGGGATGGTGGTCGTATGGCAGCTTCGCTGCTGGGGTAGCTATCATTTCTTGAAGCGCGACTATGTCGCTGATGCAGTGCCCCTCTACCAGTACACACACTGGAACTGGTACTCATTTCGCCAACCTCGGAAGGATGACAGGCTGAGTCAACCCCCTGGTGTATTAATTCAGCGGCCGACGGGGCTTGAACTCAGGACCCTAGGATCCCAAGCCGCCACCCTAACCACTGAGCCAACACCAGGCTAGTTTCAGGGATGAAGGGGGTTATAGTGCAAAGGATCAACAAATATCACCCATACATTATCGACGAGAGCTTCTCACAGACGTCACAATCATTACAAATGTACACAATCACCAATCCATACCAAAGCCACCAGTCCTTCCAAAATCCATGTACCGCTCTATCCCCATTGGTTCCGGGTATCTATCCAATTCCAATATAAACCTATCGACTGTTACTGCTGCCGTTACTTCTCCAGAGACCATTCCATGCATTAACTACTCTCTAAGTGAAAAGCCCATCCCTTACTACCATCTTAACTCTCCCCCCTTCTTTACCTCCAAGCTGTGTTCCTAGTCCTGTTATTGTCTATGCCTTCAAAAAAAAACTTTTACATTTATTTTGTTTCCACACATACTGTATATACTCCATTTCCTCATAACTGTCTCCTTTTTATGTAAAATGTCCTGCCTCCTTCGAGCGCTCCTCATAACGTAATCAAGCCAGGCCCGGAACAAATCCAGTCGCTCTATGCTGATCTCTCCTTATGGCAGCTATGTCCTTCCTGAGATGTGGCGACCAAAACTGAACACAATATTCTAGATGAGGACTCACTATATTGCTAGTGTCAACACTACCTCTTGATTTATAATTGATCCCTCTACGAATACATCCGAAAACCATATTACCGTAGCTAATATTTTTGTGCCTTTAGCCTATTTTTATTATTATTTATTTATTAGCCTTTAAGCTATATAGCTACCTGGCACTGTGCTCTCTGTTTACATCCCTCACCAATCCCCACCCAGTATCTATTACCATCCCCAGATCCTTCTCCTGTGTGACATACTCAAAGATTTCCCCCTTGCATCGTGTAATCTCTATTTTCATTATACTTACCCATTCACAATCACCTTACATTTCTTTTATGTTAAACTGCATCTGCCAATCTTTTGCCCAATCTATTAAAGCATCACGATTTTCCTGAATCTGAACACCCCCCTCTCTGCTCTCTACCTTGCTTCCAAGCTTTGTATCATCTGCAAATTTGGAAAGCCTACTCTTAACACCACGATCCAAGTCAATGATGTAAAGTCATGCGTGCCCATCCTGAGGCAGGCCAGAAAACACCATCTTGCAAATCTCACAGCTGAACCCTCCAACTGTCAACTTCCCCCAAGTAATGGAGGCAAACTGTATTATTGCACATTCTGCCAGAGATAAGGCAGAATGACTAAACTCTGTGTTGACCTCCAACTCTCATGCACCCCTACCTGTCATCCCCCCATCCTGACCCATGATCTTTATTACCCCCCAATAACCCTTCCCAACCCAACATTCTTACTTAACGGTTTCATGTTCCCTCATTCTCTCTCTCTCTCTCTCTCTCTCTCTCTCTCTCTCTCTCTCTCTCTCTCTCTCTCTCTCTCTCTCTCTCTCTCTCTCTCTCTCTCTCTCTCTCTCTCTCTCTCTCTCTCTCTCTCTCTCTCTCTCTTCGTTTCCTGTTCGTTCATTCCCTTGCTGGTTGCGCTCAATTGTTGCCCCAATACCTACCGTCAGTTCAACCTCGTTCTTCCATGAGCCTCACTCTCAGAAAAAGAAGTCATTATACTGATCCTTGAGGTATCGCACGACTTTTGACCTCCCAGGTTCTTGAACACTTTTGAAAATATAATTCTGACAGAAGTCTCATCTCTTGTGTATATAACATTTGCCAAAGGATGAAAAATCAGACTCCTCCAGCTTTATACTTTCCTCCCATCCCTTTAACACTATCTCCTCCAAACATTCCTCGTCTCTGTCTCTCTCTCTTCCCTTTCCCCACCTCCATTACCCTCTCGTTTTCCAAACTACTGCATTTTTCTCGAGTAAATCCCCCAATAGACATGTAGGCAAGGACTGATGAGAGTTTTGTATAGAATTGTGCAAAATACGCACAAGCGTAGACAGAGACATGATTAATTTCATTGTAACCTTGAGTGCTGGTATCGCACTTCAAAAATTCACTCTTATCTGTCAGTTGAGTCAGTATACAAACTCCAAGTGTTGGGAAACAAAGACATGAGGACAAGTTTGCAAAGATTTGAGAATATCATCCAAACAAAAACAACGAACACTCATTCATTGGTCAGGACAATGCGAAGGAAAACAAACGAAAGAACACACACACACATACACACACACACACACACACACACACACACACACACACACACACCAGCATTGACATTACTTGGGGGTATTCTGAGGTGTTGTAGTGCAAATTGAGATGTAAAATCGAATCCATTGGGTTTTAATCGATCACTGCAATTCCAACAATGCCTACAATCTCCCATGTCAGTGAACCCGCTAAAGGGCAGGTCCTGGTCGCAAGTCGATGCTGCATCGCCGCCTTGGTCTGGAAGCACCTGGAACACAAACTTTAGTCCAAAAAATAAAAACAATTTATTTAAATATGCATCGGATCAGAACAAATCCATTACTTTCAGATTACGATGGGAGTGACTGCCCGAGTGGTCCCGGATTTGTGACCAAAACCGTAATTTTTTGCCTTTATCCCGACGCGTGACAGCCAAACAAAACCCACAGCTGCTCCGAGATGCAGTCTTTCTGACAAAAGCTTGGATAATGTGCTCACTTCGAGGTTGCTGCAGGAGCTCGGCATTTGTTACTCGGCCAACAAATTTCTCTCTTCATTCCAGGTTCTCCTCCCAAACTTCTCTCATTTCCCTTTTCCTGTTGACCATACATCCGTGCCCCCCCCGCCCCCCCCCCCTTGTGCCAAATGTGCCGGTGCCACGAGGCTTATCGCAATGAAAGCAAATGTTTGAACAGTTGTGTAAAATGTTGTATCACGATGTAGAAAAAGTTTGAAAAGTTGAACAAAAAAAATAAATAAATAAATATATATGTATACCGTATGTATATGTATATATACATATGCATATATAATAAAAAGACGAACCATCATGTACACAAACTTTTAAACAATGCACTCGTTTCCAGGGCTCTGCCTGCACTATTAATGTGTGAGCATCAGATCATAGTTATGAAGAGGAAGAGCAGATGATCGACACTGGGGTCATCATTGATGAAGAAGAAGAGTTGATGATCGACACGAGGTTACGTGGCAGCAAACGGGTAGTAAATGCGATGTTTGTAGTTGAGTTATTTGCGTGTTGCGCGCAACGTTTATCTACAAAATCCAAACGACACCCGCGATCATTTGCCCTTTAATTTCCTGCCTTCTTGCACAAAATAACAATGCCATTGTTCTCATGACGTCCGACGGCGAAAAGAAACTCGATGGGAAAACCGATGCAGGAGACATGAAACGGACTTGAATGGTTCAAATTTTCTGTGGTTAAGTAACCGTGACCGGATTAGCCTCCCCCGAGGAGGTTCATCTCCAAATGGAATGAAACCTTCTTGGGTTGTGGCACAAGAAGCGAGGACTTAAAAAAAAAAAAAAACTTCACCACCGACATCATGGACTCCAACAAGTCGTCAACATCAAAGGGTCCATCATGGTGTTCAGGGTCATGGGGGAGGAGTTGGGGGGGCGAGGAGGATAAAAGTGCAAATTAAACTACACTGACAGGTCACAACCACAACCACTTTTATTCCTTAGGTCACAACCACAACCACTTTTATTCCTTAGGTCACACCACGACCACTTTTATTCCTTAGGTCACAACACGACCACTTTTATTCCTTAGGTCACAACCACAACACTTTTATTCCTTAGGTCACAACCACACCACTTTTATTCCTTAGGTCACAAACCACGACCACTTTTATTCCTTAGGTCACAACCACAACCACTTTATATCCTTAGGTCACAACCACGACCACTTTTATTCCTTAGGTCACAACCACAACCACTTTTTATCCTTAGGTCACAAACCAAACCACTTTTATTCCTTAGGTCACAAACACAACCACTTTTATTCCTTAGGTCACAACCACAACCACTTTTATTCCTTAGGTCACAACCACAACCACTTTTATTCCTTAGGTCACAAACACAACCACTTTTATTCCTTAGGTCACAAACACAAACCACTTTTATTCCTTAGGTCACAACCACAACCACTTTTATTCCTTAGGTCACAACCACAACCACTTTTATTCTTTTCCAGCAAACTATCTGAAGTCCTACACGACAGTTACAACTCCACGTCACCTCTCTGAACTTTAACCACACAATTATTCTTGTACCTCAAACGTAACCACACTGACGGTGCAACAACAGGTGCGAGTCGGTGTCTGGGACTTCAGGTAACAGTCTTGGCGTGTCCAGGTAACCGTGTTGGGATTTCAAACTAAAACAAACAACTTTTTGCACAAACAGTCTCTGCTTGGACGTCGATGCTTACGTTGGTACTCGGACCGTGGAACGATGTGAAACGGCTCACAGACGAAGTAAACAAGTGTAGTAAATGATACAGCACGAGGGTCCATGGAGGACAGGTCGGCCATCAGGGATGGAGGGGGGGGGGGGATGAAATATAAATATATAATTAAATATAAAATTTAGAAGTAATAAAGTTACCGTTTCACTTGCACCTCCTTTCACCTCTCAGACTGATCCTCGGCGTCCGAAAACGCCCTCGAAACCTTATTCTTGCAAACTTTCCAAAACGACTGATTCATGACTGTGGCGTGTGACCGCGAGTAACCGACCGACCGTACCGTAACAGGGTCGTCCCCCTCCCTCGCGCTCCAGGTGAGCTCTCCTAGGCTCCGCCCACAGGTGGAGATGTGCGCGCGAGGCACGCGCCCACGTCAATCACTTCCAAATGGGTTAGGGTGATCCGAGACTCGCAAGCTCTCGGTGCACTGTGGCCTCAACGTCGCAGCGACCCCTTCGGGGGTCGTGAAAGCTTAGCGTGACGTAATGTTACAAAATTTGGATGTTTCAAAATAAAAGCCGCGTCCACAAGCTCCACCCTCGTGTAAGAGAATTACATCGCCAACAGTGGTCAGTCTACCGAAAAGTTAAAAACAAATACTACTACTACTACTATAACTACCACAAAAACAAGGGAATTATGAACAGGAAAAGGATGAGAGTGGGATCACTGCAGGGGAGGGGTAGTAAAAGGTCATTGGTTTGGAGTATGGGTGACATAAGATGATGGTACACCATTTGCTTGAAGCCATGGAGAGAAGCGTCAGATTGAACTATCTCCAGAAGGAATTTCCACACGAGATGAGTGCAGGTGATTGGAAAGCCTGTATTTTGTGACTTTGATTTGTGTTAAACGAGGGACGTGCACATCCTGGAGTTTCTAGGGAGGGTCTGAGGGCTGAGAGAGAGAGAGAGCACGGAGCTAGATCGGAAGAAAGGTGGTGAAAGACAAAGCACAGGTAACGGACAAACTGCAATGTGACGACACGTCTTGTGCTTCAGCTAAACCCTATAGCCTGGTGTTGGCTCAGTGGTTAGGGGTGGCGGCTTGGGATCCTCAAGTCGAGTTCAAGCCCCGTCGGCCGCTGAATTAATATACCAGGGGGTTGACTCAGCCTGTCATCCTTCCGAGGTCAGCAAAATGAGTACCAGTTCCAGTGTGTGTACTGGTAGAGGGGCACTGCATCAGTGACAGTCACGCTTCAAGAAATGATAGCTACCCCGGCAGCTAAACTGCCCTACGACCACCACCAGCCAAACCCTGGGAGTCCGATCATGTGTGGTTTAGATTCCACACAATCCAGGAGAAAAGCAATGCTGGGGCGCCAGCCCGTAGTGGAGTCCGTCGAGCCACAAGTATAAGAACAGCAATTTATTGAAAGGAATTTGAAAATCTTCAAACCAAAATTCAACGCTTCCCCCCAAACTTTATTGAAACAAAGCACATTGAGGCAAAACAAAGAAAAAGTAAAAATAATAATAATATTTTTTTTTTACAAAAAAAAAACTCATCAAATGGAGCATAACTTGGTGCAAATGAGCACATCGCCCTCAAAACAAAAGGCAATAAATACATTTAACGTCTTAATTAATTGATTAGTGTGATAGTTTAGAGCAGTTATTAAACAACACGATACAATTTTCCTTACCACCAGCATGCAAGCATTACATTGGAAGCTTGAAGGAAGCAATGAAGAAAAGAGGTATTTTGGAAAGAAAATACAAACAGACTTCAAAATGAGAATTTAAGATTTACAACAGTGCTACAAACCTTGAAACCATCGGTTGGTGTAAAGCACCCCAAAAAATCACGTGATAAAGAATCCTAAAATCACGAGAGTCTGTGCCTTTAAAACAATGTGTCAAACCTTCAAAAGCCGCGTGCGCGACCGATCACAGAGATTCCCCCCCACGTCGCTGAAACTGTACAAACAGCATCTTCCAAATTCAAAGTGAGAGTCGGAGGAAAACCTTCACTGGGTAAACATCGGCTCCACGGACCGTTAAAGTATTCGTCGGTGACCGATTGTACGCTCTTCTCACCTTCTCCACAACCTGCCCACACGAACCAGTTTGGAGATCGACGTCGGGAAATCCCCCTACGACTGACAACTGTGCATTCACGTTTAGACAACAAAACCAGAAACAAAGCAGAAAGACTTCCAAAAGATTAGAGCATTTAACGGCGTTGAGCCTTTCGGAAATGCTGGTGGAACGGAGACGTGGGACAACAGGCAGAAAGCTGCAGGCTTCCGATGTAGGTGGCGTATGGTTGTTGGGACAACTGTTTCCATTTACGGGCAGGACTCGTATCCGAGAAAGTTTACCGACACTCAGCTCAGCTCTTTGTCGTCTGCCAGATGATGATGCCCAAAATGGTCGCTATGACAGAAAGGACCAACACAAGGATGCAAATTTTTTTGCGAGATGCCACCTAAAAAAAAGGGGGGGGGGAAGTAGAAAGAAAAGAATGCGATTTATGTCAAGTACCAAATGGTGGCAAACTTCGACATAGTTTTCCTCCAAAGGACTATCTACATATTACATACACAATTTGAGCTCCTGCCCCTCACACTCTCATCTGTCATCCCTCCTCAATCCCTTTTTCATTCTCCACCCTGAGTACATCCCTTCCCCCTCTAATTTCCAACCACACAGCACATTGTTGCAATATTTAGCATTCATCCTGACAGCAGTCTTTTGCATAATCCTCACCTTTTGTATCAAAAGGTGAACAGGTATTAAAGCTTGAAAGAGGTTGAGAGAAGATAAGGGAAGGAGGTGTGATATAAGGGAGGAAAAATGGGTGGTTTTTTTTTTTGCCCCCAACCAGATGTCAGCCCACCTGGGAGGTAATACTTTGGGTACTGTCGGTCGTCTGTCCGTCCATCCATCCATAATCTTTACTTGAAAGACTTAACAGATTTTTCATATTTCAGGATGTGTTTGCAATAATATCTGGGCATGAGGCACATCAAATGATTTTAGGATTGAAACCAAAATTCATGGGACAATTTTATTTCCGAATTTTGGTGGTGATTAAAAAAAAAATGTTTCATGGGAGAGACGAGTATAGGACTGTATGCTTTTGGGAGCCATTTATAATTTAAAAATAATAATAATAAAAAAACTACAATGTCCACTAACAACACAAAACTGATTTATTTATTTCTATACACCACCATATCCAAATCCTTACAGAATGGTGCCCTTCGTGGGGAGTGGCGAGTCGTCTCCGGCACTGTGAAAATGGTCAATTCCTGCTCAAATCTACTTCGAACGTTGGACTTGGCCAGCCCGTTGGTGAGAGACTTGGGCAAAAACCAATAAATAAATAAAACAACAAACAAACAAACAAGCAGTCATAGACTGGTACTTACGAAATCGTCAACTTGACCTCTGACCCTTGTCTAATAAAAGCTGTCTCTAGAGAAGGTAGCGACGCAAACCAGAAGTTTCTACGATGATTCTGTACCAAACCATGAAAATCGAATGTTTGACCTCACCGTGACTTGACCGTTGACCGATTTTGACCAAATCTAATCAGCACTAGCCATCACCCTCCTGAATCACGTGGTGTAATTTGACATTGGTAGCTTCTTCCGTTCTCGAGTTATCTGTACCAAACCATCAAAAATCGAATGTTTGACCTCACCGTGACCTTGACCGTTGACCGATTTTGACCAAAATCTAATCAGCACTAGCCATCACCCTCCTGAATCATGTGGTGTAATTTGACATTGGTAGCTTCTTCCGTTCTCGAGTTATCTGTACCAAACCATCAAAACGAATGTTTGACCTCACCGTGACCTTGACCGTTGACCGTTTTTGACCAAAATCTAATCAGCACTAGCCATCACCCTCCTGAATCATGTGGTGTAATTTGACATTGGTAGCTTCTTCCGTTCTCGAGTTATCTGTACCAAACCATCAAAATCGAATGTTTGACCTCACCGTGACCTTGACCGTTGACCGATTTTGACCAAAATCTAATCAGCACTAGCCATCACCCTCCTGAATCAGGTGGTGTAATTGACATTGTAGCTTCTTCCGTTCTCGAGTTATCTGTACCAAACATCAAAAATCGAATGTTTGACCTCACCGTGACCGTTGACCGATTTTGACCAAAATCTAATCACACTAGCCATCACCCTCCTGAATCCCTTCAGACAAAACTTGGACACGTGTGTGCGTGTGTGTGTGTGTGTTGTGGTGTGTGTGTGTGTGACGAGGAAGAATCGATTCAATTTTGGTGAAGATCCAAATCTGGATCTGAATACAAGAATTATTTAATTTTTAAAATGATTCTTCACCATTGAGAGATAGGGCCAAAAATGACGCAGAGCACGATATTTCAAAATGTATTGGGCCTGATATGTTCTCGTGGATGAGGTATGCGCTCCACAGAGTGCCCTTCTAATTCATATATGCTTTACCATCTCCACTACCCAGATGTTTATTCAATTAAATGCAAAATCTACGCCACACGTCCTTTTTTTTAAAGATGCGGTTGGGGCTGTGTCCTCATAAGGACTTCCATCCTTGTTTTTACCATCTTCTTCTCACTCACTCCCCCCCCCCACAATATCACTCTTTCTCATTCTGGCTTTTTTGTTCTAAATGCCTCCTTCCTGTGCACAAAGACATAGACAGCCACGTTCAGATCCCAAATAGATAGACAGCTATCATGCGCCATTATATTTCCCCAAATTGCACTTGCACAAGTACCATATTGGTAAGAGCAATGGATAAAGCACGTCAGGGGATGGATACTCAGGTTGAAAGTAAATGAGTAAGGATTTCAGAGTGCATGTGTGGGCAGCAGGTGGGGAGAAGTTTCGCTCATGAATCCTGTTATTGCAACTTCAGACACTTACTGGCAATTGCAAAGCCAGGATAAAGGCAATAGCAACAAGGTAGTCGATTAAACCCAGAGAACCTGCAGGTGATCTCACCTGGTGCTTGGCAGCCTTGCCGAGCTGTTGTGTTCCTTGTTGTACATAAACCTCTGCACTCTCCACATTTGCCTCAATGCTGTCTGCACACAACACATCCAAAGAGCAGAGTTAAAGGAAAAATAGCTTTAAAGATTTAAACATTTAAAATAGATAGTACACATTAAATGAAACAGTTTACTATTGGAAACGCCCACAAAAAACTCCTCCATACATTTCATCAAAGTAGATATCCAGGTCAAGCCCAACGAATGTTAATGACGGCAGATCACATGATCAAGTGATCACTCACTCGAGCTGTAATTACTTAGCCATCAGTAGCAGCGGAACGTCCAGTGGATTCATCTTTTGAAACATGCAATTTAAAAACCAAAGTACAATTGATTGCCAGACAGACTTGCAAGCATCAATGTACAGACACAGCCATGTTTGCACAATAAAGTCTCAACATAAACTCCAGTGAAACGTGAAAGGCAAGTGTTGGTTGGGATTGCAATGAAAATCAAAACACAAGAAGTTTACCCAAGGTCATCTTAACCCTCTCCCAGCTCCTTTGACTAACAATAATCAAAGCAATCCAAAAATCCAAGATGAGGGTATGCTCTTTTTAATGGTGTGCAATCAAATCAAAAATCAAGACGTGCAGTAAACGGCGCATAAACATTCAGGTTGGCCAAATTAGTGTTCCCAAATGAGCAGTCATTTATGATGCTGGTACACGGGTTCAAATCCCATGTATCATGTTGATTTTTTCCATCGACAACTACAAGGGCATTCGGTCGAGCGCATACCTCCGCCATGTAATGCCTGATCCACGAGAACATATCGGTCCCATTACATTTTTGAAATATGCTATATATTAGTTTAGCCCCATCTCTCAATGGTGAAGAATCACTTAAAAAATAAAAAATTCTCGGATCCAGATCCGGATTCGGATATTTGTCGTGGTCACACAACCAACCTGTCTCCAACTTTTTGAGATATCCTGCACACAGACGTGTAAACATAAATTCCTTCACCTTCGGTGGCGGAGGTAAAAAATAGGGGCGGCTACCCCTGGGCGCTCATCTGGTGGAATAATGCGACCGAGAAGGGGGTCAACGTGGGACGGAATTAGCAAAATGCGCTGATGAACCAATGTTATGGGCCCCATTTTTATCAATGCCATGAACAAACTTTGGTACATCGCGGGTAAGGAAATTTGTGGTCAAGTTTCATCGGAATCGTGTGTGTAGTTTCTGAGAAGAATGCAAATACCAATTTTGTGGTGGGGGAGGTGGGTGTCAAACCTGGACCCACTTTGACCCCAATTGTTTTTTTTTTATGCCATGAACAAACTTG
>CM068957.1:29457970-29475423 GCA_035128595.1 Eptatretus atami
ATATCACTTTAGCCAAATTTGGTCACAATACCATCAGCAGTTTGAGAAAAAGTTGCAAGTGTCGACGGATTAACGGATGGACTGACGATGAGCAATCCCATAAGCTACCCGGAACAACGCTCCTGGGGGAGCTTAAAAAAAATAAAAAATAATAATAATAATAATAATAATAATAATAATAAAATCAAGCAGCTGCCATGTTGCGTTTACTGCTATGCAAAGCCAAAGACATCCTCAAAGCTGTCAGATTCACAATCGCCATACCCTCCCGACAAGTTTTCCCTTCAGGATACAAGAATTAAACGGATGTTAAATCGACAGGGTTCATGGAGTTTGTGAAGATCACAGTAAGTACAAGCCTCAGCGATTGAGGCAGCGATCTGTTGCCCATACACTGCCCAAATTACTGTGGCATTCTCTCAAGCACGGCATTTACCATGGGAGGTTACACAGGTCCTTGCTTATCATTTCCGACTATTTTCTCTTCAACGACTCGACTAGGGACCATAAAACATACGTCATAATAAAGGTTTTTGTCCGAGGACTTCCCGGAATCTCCCGACATTGTTAAAGAAAACATCCATCATTATTTACTTTTGATGACAGGTATACAAGCATCAGGAATTGGTTTGGGTTCATTTACTGGCACAATTAGCCTGCTTATGGTCACTTGATAGTTGCAATTCCAAAGGGTTTTCACATATCTCATGAGATTTCAAGTTGGATAGGTAACCTTGACGGGCCGTGAGCTGGAGGAGCCGTTTTGATTGCAGTTTCTGTGATGTCAGTGATAGCATGACAGGGTTGGGGAAAAAAGCATTAAATATTACACCGTTTTGATGTGAGAATGCCTGTTTGCTTTATGAGTGGGAGGAGGGTGAGCAAAGACTGGACAGAGTTATTGTGGTGGTGGAAGGGGGGTGAGTTGAGTGGTGGTGGTGTTGGTGGGACGGGAGAGTTGAGGAGTGTTTGTGGTGTTGGTGGGACGGGAGAGTTGAAGAGCGTTTGTGGGTGTTGTGGGACGGGGGAATTGAGGAGTGTTTGTGGTGTTGTGTGGACGGGGGAAATGAGGAGTGTTTGTGGTGTTGGTGGGACGGGAGTTGAGTGTTGGTGGTGTTGGTGGGACGGGAGAGTTGAGGAGTGTTTGTGTGTGTGGTGGGACGGGAGAGTTGAGGAGTGTTTGTGGTGTTGGTGGGACGGGAGAGTTGAGGAGTGTTTGTGTGTTGGTGGGACGGGAGAGTTGAGAGTGTTTGTGGTGTTGGTGGGACGGGAGAGTTGAGGAGTGTTTGTGGTGTTGGTGGACGGGAGAGTTGAAGAGTGTTTGTGTGTTGTGGGACGGGGGAATTGAGGAGTGTTGGGAGTGTTGGTGGACGGGGGAGTTGAGTGTTGGTGGACGGGGGAATTGAGTGTTGGTGGGACGGGGGATTGAGTGTTGGTGGTGTGTTGGGACGGGGGAGTTGAGGAGTGTGTTAGTGTGTGGGAGGGGGAGTTGAGGAGTGTTGGTGGTGTTGGTGGGACGGGGATTGAGGAGTGTTGGTGGGACGGGGGAATTGAGGAGTGTTGGGGGTGTTGGTGGACGGGATTGAGGATGTTGGTGGGACGGGGGATTGAGGAGTGTTGGTGGACGGGGAATTGAGGAGTGTTGGTGGTGTGGTGGACGCGGGAATTGAGGATGTGTGGTGGGACGGGGAGTGGAGGAGTGGGGGGGTGTTGGTGGGACGGGGTGAGTCGAGGAGTGGGGGTGGTGTTGGTGGGACGGGGTGAGTCGAGGAGTGGGGGTGGTGTTGGGGGGACGGGTGAGTTGAGGAGTGGGGGTGGTGTTGGTGGGACGGGTGAGTTGAGGTGTGGGGGTGGTGTTGGTGGACGGGTGAGTTGAGGTGTGGGTGGTGTTGGTGGACGGGGGGAGTTGAGGAGTGGGGGTGTGTTGGTGGGACGGGGTGAGTCGAGGAGTGGGGTGGTGTTGGTGGACGGGGTGAGTTGAGAGTGGGGGTGGTGATGTGGGACGGGGAGTTGAGGAGTGGGGGTGGTGTTGGTGGGACGGGGGGAGTTGAGGAGTGGGGTGGTGTTGGTGGGACGGGGGGAGTAGGAGTGGGGGTGTGTTGGTGGGACGGGGGAGTTGAGGAGTAGGGGTGGTGTTGGTGTGGGACGGGGGGAGTTGAGGAGTGGGGGTGGCGTTGGTGGGACGGGGGGAGTTGAGGAGTGGGGGTGGTGTTGGTGGACAGGGGGGGGGAGTTGAGGAGTGGGGGTGGTGTTGGTGTGGGACGGGGGGAGGGGAGTTGAAGAGTGGGTGGTGTGTGTGGGACGGGGGGAGTTGAGAGTGGGGGTGGTGTTGGTGGGACGGGGGGAGTTGAGGAGTGGGGGTGGTGTTTGGTGGAGCGGGGGGGGGGGAGTTGAGGATGTGTGTTGGTGTGGGACGGGGGGGTTGAGTGGGTGGTGTTGGTTGGACGGGGGAGTTGAGGAGTGGGGGTGGTGTTGGTTGGGAGGGGAGTTGAGGAGTGGGGGTGGTGTTGTGTGGGACGGGGGAGTTAGGAGTGGGGGTGGTGTTGGGTGGGACGGGGGGAGTGAGGAGTGGGGGTGTTGTTGGTGTGGGACGGGGGGAGTTGAGGAGTGGGGTGGTGTTGTGTGGACGGGGGGAGTGAGGAGTGGGGGTGGTGTTGGTGGGACGGGGGGAGTTGAGGAGTGGGGTGGTGTTGGTGTGACGGGGGAGTTGAGGGATGGGGTGGTGTTGGTGTGGGACGGGGGAGTTGAGGAGTGGGGTGGTGTTGTGTGGACGGGGGGAGTGAGGAGTGGGTGGTGTGTTGGTGTGGGACGGGGGGATTGAGGAGTGGGGGTGGTGTGGTGGACGGGGGGAGTTGAGGAGTGGAGGTGGTGTTGGTGGGACAGGGGGGGAGTGAGGAGTGGGGGTGGTGTTGGTGTGGGACGGGGGGAGTTGGAGAGTGGGGTGGTGTTGGGTGGGACGGGGGAGTTGAGGAGTGGGGGGGTGGTGTTGGTGTGGGACGGGGGAGAGTTGAGGAGTGGGGCTGGTGTTGGTGTGGACGGGGGAGTTGAGAGTGGGGGTGTGTGTTGGTGTGGGACGGGGGGAGTGAGGAGTGGGGGTGGTGTTGGTGTGGGACGGGGGAGTTGAGGAGTGGGGGTGGTGTGGACGGGGAGTTGAGGAGTGGGGGTGGCGTTGGTGGGACAGGGGGGAGTGGTGTTGGTGGGGACGGGGGGAGTTGAGGAGGTGGGGAGTGTGGGATAGGTGGGGGGAGTTGAGAGTGGGGTTGTGGTGGACGGGTGGGGGGAGTTGAGGAGTGGGGTGGTGGTGGGAGCGGGGGGGAGTTGAGGAGTGGGGTGGTGGGACGGGGGGGAGTTGAGGAGTGGGGTGGTGGTGGGAGGGGGAGTTGAGGAGTGGGTGGTGGTGGGAGGGGAGTTGAGGAGTGGGTGGTGGGGAGGGGGGGGAGTTGAGGAGTGGTGGAAGGGGAGGGGGATTGATGTTTTCAGGTTGGAAGACAGAGGTTGAGGACTTGAGTGAGATTTGTGGGTGGGTGTGGTGGGAGAGTTGAGGAATTGTAATCACATTTTACATTCTGCCGATTTTCCAGTGGTCCCTGCTTGTCATCCAATAATGTCGTTTTAGTTCATGTAAATGTACAACAATGTCTCCCACTGTTCTTGTCCAGCATGTGAGAGATGTACAAGCCTCTCTATGTGCCTAAAACATAAAGGTTGTGCAAGTGAGAATGGCATTCAGGTTTAACATTCCTTGGTTTCTGTGAAGCATAGATCCATCATCACAATCCAAAGAGCAGAAAAAAAAACTTTCACCTTTTGAGTTGAAAGTCTTGCACAAGCATTTCATATTGCAATGCTTTAATGAGTTAAATGGTGAAATTACAACAGCAGGAAATAAATATACCATCAGAGATGGGGAATCCCCCGCCATTGAATGAAAAAGGTCATACATATTCCAGATAATGAGGGAGGTGAATTGGAAACAAGACACCATTTGGTCATCATCTCGAAAAAGTTCCCCAGGGGTGAGGAACATAGTAACCAAAAATAATTGAAATCAGATAAGCGGTTTTCCATTTATTACAAATTTTTTTTTTAAGATGGCCGCCCCAGTCGGCCATCTTGGATCCAGCCACGCCCAAAATCAATAGGGTTCTTCCTTTTCAGGTGGTACATGTGTGACCCAAATTTCAAATCGATATGGCGAACAGTTTATGAGTTATCACACTCACAGCTATAAATGTTGACGCCCGGACGGACGGACAGCCGGACGACCTGGGTGACAACAATATCCCCCTTCCGCCACGCGGTGGGGGATAAAAACCCAATGCCAATTCCAAATTATAGCTGTCAACCATAATTCAAAATTATGGCTATATACTACTACTACTACTACTACTAATAATAATAATAATAATAATAATAATAATAAAAATACCATTCCTTTCACACCATAAAGGAGCATAGAGCAACTGAGGCAGTTTCGTTAGCAAGGAGCACAGTCCTGGACGAGTCGCCACTCCGACGCAGGTTACCCCGAATGGTTATTACCCCAGTACACTGGTACTCATTTCACCGACCTCAGAAGGATGACAGGCTGAGTCACTCCCACCTGTGTTACTTCAACGGAAATAGGGGCTCGAACTCCAGACCCTTCGGTCCCAAGCCAGCCACCTTAACCGCGAAGCCAACACCAGGCTCAAATTATGGCTAAAAGTCGACCACAATTCCAAATGAAGGCTAAAAAACTCAACCACAATTCTAAAGGTAGGTTAAAAGTCTCTGCCTATGGGCAACCAAGGTAAACTCCACAGATGGCTTTACTGACTTCCTCTACTCAAATCCTTTCATCTCCTTTTCCTGTCAAGGTGTTCTGGGCTCAGTCCTATTCCTGATCTTCATCAATGATCCTTTATCTATAAGCTGATGACCACACTCTGGAGTGACACCCCTCATCCTTCAGACAATCAGGATGCAGTCTCTTCCCTCTTTTCAGACCTTGACAAAAAAACAAAATAAAATCACAAACTGGTCAAACATTCAGAAAAGATCTTTCATTCCTGACAAATTTCACACTCACCATCTCTTTCTGAAAAGACCGTCTGGGAAACACTCCGATATACTTTCTTCACAATCTTCTTGAGGAAGTTCAGTCATTCAAAGTCCTGGGTCTCACTTTCAGCCATGATCTTTCTTGAGCAAATCACATTTCAAAGTTGGCCTCTAAAGCCAGCCGCTGACTGGACATCCTCTGTCGTACAAAGTCTGTTCTTGGCACACCTGAACTCCTATCCACCTACAAGGCCTTCATCCGCAGCTTAATGAAGTACTGCTCTCTTTCAGCTCTTCCATGAGCCTCAACTACATATACCAAAAAAATAAAATAATTTTAAAAAAAACGACCACAATTCCAAAGGTTCTGAAACGTTTTCCCATGTCAAACTGCATTAGAACGTGGACAGGTGGGTACGTCAAATGAACAATCATTAAATGACAACACAGGTGTTACAGCCAGCGATATCAGGTGGGGCAGGTCAAATGACCCAGTTCAGATTTCCTCCTTGCACAGAAGCATGGAACATGTTATAATTGCCTGAGACTCCCATTCTTCTTTCATTACCGATTACCAACCTATACATGGGCAGCTTTCTTTAGTGTCTTCTTGTGCATGCAGGTGCAAATTACCTTCTCAGAAAAA
The DNA here is from genome assembly GCA_035128595.1 of Eptatretus atami. Classification (NCBI taxonomy): domain Eukaryota; kingdom Metazoa; phylum Chordata; class Myxini; order Myxiniformes; family Myxinidae; genus Eptatretus; species Eptatretus atami. Next base: position 29,463,660 of record CM068957.1, read on the forward strand.
TCCCACAACAAATCAAGTGTGTGAGTTGGGCAGAGTGCAAATCCCCCCCCCCCAAAAAAAAACCCACAAGATTTTTTTCTGGTAACTTCTATCCAGCTTCAGACAATCACGTCAGGAAATGCAAAAAAAAAATGAAAAAATTTTTTTTTTAATATGGGAGCAAAATATTTAGGATCGATAAATGAACAAGTATTGAATATAGTAAGGGGGGAGTCAGTCTTAACTGCAGTAACACTGAACTCACATGTCGTGAATAAAAATGATATAAAGAAGAATTACCTGGACGTACGCAAATCAAATCAAAGCATTTTAAAGATCGTACTCACAAAAAGATCACAGTCAAATTGAAGCGTAACCAACGAGTCTGGACAACCTCATGTCAAATCAACCTAAACATTAAAGCACTCACCCTTTTAAAGGTTATCTGACAGTGCATTATAATAAAATCTAGAAACGTTTCCAATCCTTTAACTTCAATAAATCACCATTAGCTCTCGCTGTTAACACCACAATGGTTAACAAGAAAGAGCAATCAGAGATTGCAAACCCTCGCCAGAATGCGTTTTGTGTGGGGTTTAGAATGGGATCAAAATAAATTCAATTCAAACCAAATGGAAGACCAAATAGGTACCAGTCCTGCATCGGAATCATCAGAAGAAACCCGACCAAGCAAAAAGCAAAGATTAAAGTCATCAGGAGGAACCTGGATAAGATTCACATTTCAGCTGCTACTACTCTACCCTCAAACCCATCCTGCCGAGGCAGTTTCATCAGCAAGGAGTGCAGTCCTGGATGGGTCTCCATTGAAAAGAAACCCCCATGTTGAAGTACTACGACCTGCTAATGTGATTTTGCAAGAAGACAGGGACAGAATCATCCTTCATGAGGGGATGGAGCCAGCAGACGTCACCAACTTAAAGTTTGCCACAACTGCCAATGTGGACGTGGAGAGGAGTTTCTCCATCTACAAAAATGTGTTGGCTGATCGAAGGCGTTTGACAAATGAAAATATGACCAAAATCATGGTCACCAATTGTTCAGTCTGAGTAACCTAGTCGTCTGTCTATATTATATAATATAGGTGAATATATATGAAAAGGAATTTTTGTTTTATGTTTGTTTTTTAATAAAGTAAAAATGTTGAAAATAAATGAATATAAACAATGTTAATATACTTCGTCATTTTTTTGACAAAATTTGTCAATTAAAATCTTTTGTATGAATTGTCAAGTAAAGTCAGTTTTTTTGGTGCAAAAGCCAGGTTCGATTAATATGATTTTTTTTTGTTGCAACCCTGTTGTATCTATATTAATAATATATATAATATGTATTAAATATTATAGATTGTATGTTTGTCTCGACTGTTTCCGTGTTAAAATGCACTAGTCTCCAAAATCACATATTTGGGGTTTTTAATCACATATTTGGCTGGAAAAGATCACGTAAAAAACAAAAAAATAACGTAAACCGACCGAAATCGGCACAATTTTTCCTGATCTCCAGTTATAACACCTCCACCTCCTTCCACCAATAGATGCAAAAATCTCGTACCATTTCTCTTGTGGCCCCAGACCCAAACAAACAAATATATTTATAACAGCCCTCAGCCCATACAAATCCCACTCCACTCCCATCCCAACTATCTCCCCACCTCCTAAACAAGATTAATAGTAAATAACATTTTAAACTTACTCTGTGCATCGCCAAGCCCCAGATATGAACCTCCCCATCAGTGTTAAGAAGCACAAAGGTTTGGGTAAAATGCACCGTTTACGAACGTGCAGCCTTTCACGGGCCCACATCGTCAGTAGTTTTTGCTGTATGGACTGCAAGATATCAACTTTTTGGACGAGTCGATCAAGAAGTTATCCAACTGTTTCATTGTGCAGAGGCACATGCCTTTCTCGCAGATATGTTTCCAAATATTTTCGGCTTCTTTAAAAGTTTCTAATTTTTTTTTAGTCATTTGCTACAATCCTTTTCTGGCAGGCATGAAATGCATCTATGCCACCCTGATGAACTTCATCAACAGGAGTTGCTGCGCATGCATACCAAGCAATTTGGGGCAGATGACGTCACTTAAAAAGTGCCACATTACAGAGAGAAAAAAACCACACACAAATCAGCAAAAGATTGGCATATCAGAATGAGTGAGATTTCTGTACATCGAGCAAGGTACGCAAATGTGTGGATACTGTAGTCATCAATTATTTAGAAAACAAAGCACTGGGGCAAAAAATGAGGCTAATTAAAAGGTAATGGGTTATCTACACAATTGATTATGAAAAATAATGGAAATTGTCAGATTGATAACAGCTCACTTATAGTCTTCAGCCTCAGGCTCACTGTTGAGCAATTTCATTGCCGTTTTAGCACCACTACCATGGTCACTGTTCAAGAGAATTGGTGAGGATCTTCCCTTCTCCAATGGTCCACCCTTGACAAATTTGCTCGACCTCAATAAATCACCCTGCATACTTGTAAAATGCATCAAAACACATCCTCTTTCATTTACCATAGTTACATTTTGGAATGAGTTACTCTCATTTACTCTTTCAACTTACAACCTCCAACTCCAAGATTCAGATCAACAGATTGCTCTCGTTTTTCTGCTTTCTTACTTCTGTTGCAGGAGACCACTTAAGTGACTATGGGATTGTCCCTTTCACTGCGATGAGACATTAACTTTCCTTTCAAACATAACGTTCAGGCACCAACTCTGAACTCAGAAATACTGTAGTTAAATAAATTTTAAAAAACGAAAAACAATTGAGATTCAGGTGTGATGTCAGCATGGGCACCACGCCATGGGTGAAAAATTAGAGGGAACGTTAAGCTGGCTACCCTGTTTACAATCATGTGGACACAAATGTGTTAACTATATTTCCACAAAGGCTAAGCATTTTGTTTGGCATCACAGCTAAACACACTGCACAAAGAATCACAAAATGAAATGTAACATGTATAAAATGTTTTAAGGGAAAGATGAGTGAACAGGTAACAAACGGCATGGGGATACAACAAGCATGTTGGGCCAAACAGCCTCTTTCTTTGCGTCAACGTTGACACGCACCAATCATGTCGCCCTGATCATGAATCATGGTTCCCAGGTCTTTAAATATCTGGTTGACATCCACTATATCTGCCTGAAAAAACACAAAAACGAACAAAGGAATGTAAAAAGAGGACAATCCAAGGAAATTAGGAACAGTAAATATTGAACGTTATCAACGTAAACATTGTATTTTGAATGCGTGGCAGGTTGCTGTTGTCAATGTGTTGGGTTTGTGCCTTTGTTTGAATGGCTGATCAGTACTAATCCTGGAAGAGATTTAATGGTTGTAGAAGTTGCAAACATGAATACAGTATGTCCCCTTGTTCCACTAATTCTCCATTTGGCACTCAAGTTTCATGCCACAAGTAATGAGAGTAAAAAATGTGGGGAATGGGGTTACAACTAAATAGGAAATGCACCACAAAAACCACTTCAACCATATTTGTGGGGTCAAAACAACCAGAGTTAGTTACCATGATTGTGAAAAGTTCCTTTTTCAATGCGATCCTATAGATTTCAACCCAAGGAACAGGAATCTGAAGGTGCCACAAAAATCTGACCATTGATAATGTCAGTGTTGGTGACCTTGAAAAGTCATATTGTCAGGTCAGATTAGATCTGTGACTTGCTACAGGAACCATATAAACCTGTACCAAGCCGTTTCATGGTCGGGTTGTCAGCGACTAAACAGTCTCCCCCACGAGGTTTTCTGGTAATGATTGTGTATGATATGGACACCCAGCAAGATTAAAAACAAAACCTGTCAAAGGGCACAGGATCCCTTGTGAGCCAACGGCCATCCATATCTAGTGTCCATCTGTGTCTGCGGACGTCCTACTGCAGTTTGGTTACTTTTTATGAGGAGGTTGGTGGCAGGATTTGCACTCCGGCCACCGTAAAACCCTTCATCCCGCAAAACATACCAAAAGCAAAAATAAATCTGAAAACCCACTCCATTGGAGTACCTCCTGTGCAGCTGCCCTTCGCAGGGCAGCACACCAGATGACGGGATTGGGGCAAAGCTTTCGGGACCCCCCAATCTTCGAGAATAGGAGGGAAACCACGGGGTAACCTTCCCAGGTAAATTGCAGTAGTGTGTGTTGGGGTGGTGCTGAGGTGTCGTCCACCAGACGGCGGTCTCTTTGGGTTAACCTGAGGCGGTCCCTTCGGGTGGGTGCCTGGAATGTCCTATCCCTAAGAGAGAATGATCACCTGTCTCTGTTATCTGAGCTCAAGCGTTTTGACATTGGTATTGCAGTACTCTCTTGAGGTTTGGAGACCAGATAGTGGTGAGATCATGGCGGGTGGTTACACCTACTATTGGTCTGGTCGCTCTGATGGTTACCATGCCCAAGGAGTTGATGTAACTGTGTCCAAAAGCTAAATCCAATGATAATTGAGGTAACACCAGTCAACGAGCATACGAGACGAAGGATTCGTCACTCCTTGGGTGTCATTTCCCTTGTCTCTGTATATGCCACGACTGAGGCGAGTGATCTGACCATGAAGGACGCATTCTATGCCATGCTCGAGTCTGTGGTTGATCAGTGCCCCAGGCGAGATACTCTTCAAGTCTTGGGGGATTTCAATGCAGATTGGAACTGATAGGGATGGCTATGAGACGTGTTGGTCCCCATGGGTCTGGAACTGTGAACCACAATAGCACCAAGTTCCTTGACTTTGCAAGAAGTCATGGACTTAGGGTGGCTGGTTCATGGTTTCAGCACCCACAGGCCCACCGCTGGACTTGGGATTCCAATGTTGGTGGTGTGGCAAAGGAGATTGACCATGTGCTCGTTGATGGTCGCTGGAGGACAATCCAGAACTGCAGGCCAGTCGCCATCTGTGCGACTGTCCGGTCGCATGGCGCGACCAACACGACGACACAATACCAATCAATTGGCAGGGGGTTTTTTTTGGGCCGCTATCCCCTTTTTTTTTTGCCGGCGAAAGCTCTTTCTTGTTTATTTTCTCCCCCACGTGGCGTTACGCAGTTAATTATTGCAACTGCGCGACGACCAAACCCAAAAGTAAACTCGCGTTCGTTCTGCCGTAAACGCGCTGAGTGAAAGCACCACAGGGCAGATCCGTGGGCTCTGAGCACATTTCAAATGGCACTATTGTGAACGGAAGAACCAGTTTCATGAAGTATGGAAAACACGATTCACTCACAGCTATAAATTTTTTGAGACCGCGCGACGGACGACACGGACGGACAGCGACGACTGGGTGACAACAATATCCCCTTCCGCCACGCGGTGGGGATAAAAACCAATGCCATTCCAAATTATAGTGTCAACCATAATTCAAAATTATGGCTATAATACTACTACTACTACTACTAATAATAATAATAATAATAATAAAAATACCATTCCTTTCACACCATAAAGGAGCATAGAGCAATTGAGGCAGTTTCGTTAGCAAGGAGCACAGTCCTGGACGAGTCGCCACTCCGACGCAGGTTACCCCGAATGGTTATTACCCCAGTACACTGGTACTCATTTCACCGACCTCAGAAGGATGACAGGCTAGATCCACTCCCACTGTGTTACTTCAACGGAAATAGGGGCTCGAACTCCAGACCCTTGGTCCCAAGCCAGCCCACCTTAACCGCGAAGCCAACACCCAGGCTCAAATTATGGCTAAAAGTCGACCACAATTCCAAATGAAGGCTAAAAAACTCAACCACAATTCTAAAGGTAGGTTAAAAGTCTCTGCCTATGGGCAACCAAGGTAACTCACCACAGATGGCTTTACGACTTCTCTACTCAAATCCTTTCATCTCCTTTCCCTGTCAAGGTGTTCTGGGCTCAGTCCTATTCCTGATCTTCATCAATGATCCTTTATCTATAAGCTGATGACCACACTCTGGAGTGACACCCCTCATCCTTCAGACAATCAGGATGCAGTCTCTTCCCTCTCTTCAGACCTTGACAAAAAAACAAATAAAATCACAAACTGGTCAAACATTCAGAAAGATTTTCATTCCTGACAAATTTCACACTCACCATCTCTTTCTGAAAGACCGTCTGGGAAACACTCCGATATACTTTCTTCACAATCTTCTTGAGGAAGTTCAGTCATTCAAAGTCCTGGGTCTCACTTTCAGCCATGATCTTTCTTGAGCAAATCAATTTCAAAGTTGGCCTCTAAAGCCAGCCGCTGACTGGACATCCTCTGTCGTACAAAGTGGTTCTTGGCACACCTGAACTCCTATCCACCTACAAGGCCTTCATCCGCAGTTAATGAAGTACTGCTCTCTTTCAGCTCTTCCATGAGCCTCAACTATACTACCAAAAAAAATAAAATAATTTTAAAAAAAACGACCACAATTCATTCAAAGGTTCTGAAACGTTTTCCCATGTCAAACTGCATTAGAACGTGGACAGGTGGGTACGTCAATGAACAATCATTAAATGACAACACAGGTGTTACAGCCAGCGATATCAGGTGGGGCAGGTCAAATGACCATTTCAGATTTCCTCCTTGCACAGAAGCATGGAACATGTTATTGCTGAGATCTCCATTCTTCTTTCATTACCGATTACCAACCTATACATGGGCAGCTTTCTTTAGTGTCTTCTTGTGCATGCAGGTGCAAATTACCTTCTCAGAAAAATCCCACACAACATCAAGTGTGCTGAGTTGGCAGAGTGACAAATCCCCCCCCCCCCCAAAAAAAACCCACAAGATTTTTTCTGGTAACTTCTATCGCTTCAGACAATCACGTCGGGAAATGCAAAAAAAAAAATGAAAAAAATTTTTTTTATGGGCAGCAAAATATTTAGGATCGATAAAATGAACAAGTATTGAATAGTAAGGGGGGAGTCAGTCTTAACTGCAGACCACTGAACTCACATGTCGTAAATAAAAATGAATAAAAGAAGAATTACCTGGACGTACGCAAATCAAATCAAAGCACTTTAAAAGATCGTACTCAAACAAAAAGATCACAGTCAAATTGAAGCGTAACCAACGAGTCTGGACAACCTCATGTCAAATCAACCTAAACATTAAAGCACTCACCTTTTAAAGGTTATCTGACAGTGCATTATAATAAAATCTAGAAACGTTTCCAATCCTTTAACTTCAATAAATCACCATTAGCTCTCGCTGTTAACACCACACAATGGTTAACAAGAAAGAGCAATCAGAGATTGCAAACCCTCGCCAGAATGCGTTTTGTGGTGGGGTTTAGAATGGATCAAAATAAATTCAATTCAAACCAAATGGAAGACCAAATAGGTACCAGTCCTGCATCGGAATCATCAGAAGAAACCCGACCAAGCAAAAAGCAAAGATTAAAGTCATCAGGAGGAACCTGGATAAGATTCACATTTCAGCTGCTACTATCTCTCTCAAACCCATCCTGCGAGGCAGTTTCATCAGCAAGGAGTGCAGTCCTGGATGGGTCTCCATTGAAAAGAAACCCCCATGTTGAAGTACTACGACCTGCTAATGTGATTTTGCAAGAAGACAGGGACAGAATTCATCCTTCATGAGGGGATGGAGCCAGCAGGACGTCACCAACTTAAAGTTTGCCACAACTGCCAATGTGGACGTGGAGAGGAGTTTCTCCATCTACAAAATGTGTTGGCTGATCGAAGGCAGCTTTGACAAATGAAAATATGACCAAAATCATGGTCACCAATTGTTCAGTCTGAGTAACCTAGTCGTCTGTCTATATTATAATATAGGTGAATATATATGAAAAGGAATTTTTGTTTGTTTATGTTTGTTTTTTAATAAAGTAAAAATGTTGAAAATAAATGATAATAAACAATGTTAATTACTTCGTCATTTTTTGACAAAATTTGTCAATTAAAATCTTTTGTATGAATTGTCAAGTAAAGTCAGTTTTTTTGGTGCAAAAGCCAGGTTCGATTAATATGATTTTTTTTTGTTGCAACCCGTTGTATCTATATTAATAATATATATAATATCTATTAAATATTATAGATTGTATGTTGTCTCGACTGTTTCCGTGTTAAATGCACTAGTCTCCAAAATCACATATTTGGGGTTTTTAATCACATATTTGGCTGGAAAAGATCACGTAAAAAACAAAAAATTAACGTAAACCGACCGAAATCGGCACAATTTTCCTGATCTCCAGTTATAACACCTCCACCTCCTTCCACCAATAGATGAAAAATCTGTACCATTTCTCTTGTGGCCCAGACCCAAACAAACAAATATATTTATAACAGCCCTCAGCCCATACAAATCCCACTCCACTCCATCCCAACTATCTCCCCACCTCCTAAACAAGATTAATAGTAAATAACATTTTAAACTTACTCTGTGCATCGCCAAGCCCCAGATATGAACCTCCCCATCAGTGTTAAGAAACACAAGGTTGGGGTAAAATGCACCGTTTACGAACGTGCAGCCTTTCACGGGCCCACATCGTCAGTAGTTTTTGCTGTATGGACTGCAAGATATCAACTTTTTGGACGAGTCGATCAAGAAGTTATCCAACTGTTTCATTGTGCAGAGGCACATGCCTTTCTGCAGATATGTTTCCAAATATTTTCGGCTTCTTTAAAAGTTTCTAATTTTTTTTAGTCATTTGCTACAATCCTTTATCTGGCAGGCATGAAATGCATCTATGCCACCCTGATGAACTTCATCAACAGGATTGCTGCGCATGCATACCAAGCAATTTGGGGCAGATGACGTCACTTAAAAGTGCCACATTACAGAGAGAAAAAAACACACACAAATCAGCAAAAGATTGGCATATCAGAATGAGTGAGATTTCTGTACATCGAGCAAGGTACGCAAATGTGTGGTACTGTAGTCATCAATTATTTAGAAAACAAAGCACTGGGGCAAAAAATGAGGCTAATTAAAAGGTAATGGTTATCTACACAATTGATTATGAAAAATAATGGAAATTGTCAGATTGATACAGCTCACTTATAGTCTTCAGCCTCAGGCTCACTGTTGAGCAATTTCATTGCCGTTTTAGACCACTACCATGGTCACTGTTCAAGAGAATTGGTGAGGATCTTCCCTTCTCCAATGGTCCACCCTTGACAAATTTGCTCGACCTCAATAAATCACCCTGCATACTTGTAAAATGCATCAAAACACATCCTCTTTCATTTACCATAGTTACATTTGGAATGAGTTACTCTCATTTACTCTTTCAACTTACAACCTCCAACTCCAAGATTCAGATCAACAGATTGCTCTCGTTTTTCTGCTTTCTTACTTCTGTTGCAGGAGACCACTTAAGTGACTATGGGATTGTCCCTTTCACTGCGATGAGACATTAACTTTCCTTTCAAACATAAGTTCAGGCACCAACTCTGAACTCAGAAATACTGTAGTTAATAAATTTTAAAAAACGAAAAACAATTGAGATTCAGGTGTGATGTCAGCATGGGCACCACGCCATGGTTGAAAAATTAGAGGGAACGTTAAGCTGGCTACCCTGTTTACAATCATGTGGACACAAATGTGTTAACTATATTTCCACAAAGGCTAAGCATTTTGTTTGGCATCACAGCTAAACACACTGCACAAAGAATCACAAATGAAATGTACATGTATAAAATGTTTTAAGGGAAAGATGAGTGAACAGGTAACAAACGGCATGGGGATACAACAAGCATGTTGGGCCAAACAGCCTCTTTCTTTGCGTCAACGTTGACACGCACCAATCATGTCGCCCTGATCATGAATCATGGTTCCCAGGTCTTTAAATATCTGGTTGACATCCACTATATCTGCCTGAAAAAACACAAAAACGAACAAAGGAATGTAAAAAGAGGACAATCCAAGGAAATTAGGAACAGTAAATATTGAACGTTATCAACGTAAACATGTATTTTGAATGCGTGGCAGGTTGCTGTTGTCAATGTGTTGGGTTTGTGCCTTTGTTTGAATGGCTGATCAGTACTAATCCTGAAGAGGATTTAATGGTTGTAGAAGTTGCAAACATGAATACAGTATGTGTCCCTTGTTCCACTAATTCTCCATTTGGCACTCAAGTTTCATGCCACAAGTAATGAGAGTAAAAAATGTGGGGATGGGGTTACAACTAAATAGGAAATGCACCACAAAAACCACTTCAACCATATTTGTGGGGTCAAAACAACCAGAGTTAGTTACCATGATTGTGAAAAGTTCCTTTTTCAATGCGATCCTATAGATTTCAACCCAAGGAACAGGAATCTGAAGTGCCACAAAAAATCTGACCATTGATAATGTCAGTGACCTTGAAAAGTCATATTGTCAGGTCAGATTAGATCTGTGATTTGCTACAGGAACCATATAAACCTGTACCAAGCGTTTCATGGTCGGGTTGTCAGCACTAAACAGTCTCCCCCACGAGGTTTTCTGGTAATGATTGTGTATGATATGGACACCAGAAGATTAAAAACAAAACCTGTCAAAGGGCACAGGACTCCTTGTGAGCAAACGGCCATCCATATCTGTGTCCATCTGTGTCTGCGGACGTCCTCTGCAGTTTGGTTACTTTTTATGAGGAGGTTGGTGGCAGGATTTGCACTCCGGCCACCGTAAAACCCTTCATCCCGCAAAACATACCAAAAGCAAAAATAAATCTGAAAACCCACTCCATTGGAGTACCTCCTGTGCAGCTGCCCTTCGCAGGGCAGCACACCAGATGACGGGATTGGGGCAAAGCTTTCGGGACCCCCAATCTTCGAGAATAGGAGGGAAACCACGGGGTAACCTTCCCAGGTAAATTGCAGTAGTGTGTGTGTGGGTGGTGCTGAGGTGTCGTCCACCAGACGGCGGTCTCTTTGGGTTAACCTGAGCGGTCCCTTCGGGTGGGTGCCTGGAATGTCCTATCCCTAAGAGAGAATGATCACCTGTCTCTGTTATCTGAGCTCAAGCGTTTTGACATTGGTATTGCAGTACTCTCTGAGGTTTGGAGACCAGATAGTGGGAGATCATGGGGTGGTTACACCTACTATTGGTCTGGTCGCTCTGATGGTTACCATGCCAAGGAGTTGATGTAACTGTGTCCAAAAGCTAAATCCAATGATAATTGAGTAACACCAGTCAACGAGCATAGAGACGAAGGATTCGTCACTCCTTGGGTGTCATTTCCCTTGTCTCTGTATATGCCAGACTGAGGCGAGTGATCTGACCATGAAGGACGCATTCTATGCCATGCTCGAGTCTGTGGTTGATCAGTGCCCCAGGCGAGATACTCTTCAAGTCTTGGGGGATTTCAATGCAGATTGGAACTGATAGGGATGGCTATGAGACGTGTTGGTCCCCATGGTTCTGGAACTGTGAACCACAATGCACCAAGTTCCTTGACTTGCCAAGAAGTCATGGACTTAGGGTGGCTGGTTCATGGTTTCAGCACCCACAGGCCCACCGCTGGACTTGGGATTCCAATGTTGGTGGTGTGGCAAAGGAGATTGACCATGTGCTCGTTGATGGTCGCTGGAGGACAATCCAGAACTGCAGGGTCCTCCTGGAGTGCTCAGTCCTCAATACTGACCACAGGCTTGTTGAAGCAATTCTGAAGTTGCAGCTTAAATTCGAAGAATTGGTACTCCCAGCTGAGGTTGGATGTTGGCAAGCTCAAGGATGAGAGGGTAGCTGAGGAGTTTGTGAACAGGCTGTGTGGAGATTTTTTTTTTGGAAGGGGGGATCTGGGTGCTTTGGGGATCCTGAAGAGTTGTGGAGTGCTTCAAAACCACCGTCCTTGATGTT
>CM068957.1:29480199-29508603 GCA_035128595.1 Eptatretus atami
CATACCTCCAGGCTATGTCAGAACTACCTCAGAAGAAAAGAACAAGACGGTAGGCTTAAAATCATGGAATTGCCAGCACAGTCTCCAGATTTAAACCCCATCCAGCTGGTTTGGGATGAACTGGACAGAAGGGTGAAAGCAAAGCAACTTACAAGTGCAAACACATTTGTGGAACTTCCTGCAACAGTGTTGGGAAGAACTTCCGAACAATATTTGATTTCCATTGTTGAAAGAATGCCACGAGTATGTTCAGCTGTTATATCTGCAAAAGTGGCTACTTTGACGAGTCAAAAATTTAGATTAAATTTTGTTCAACAAACGATTCCATGATTTCTTTTTTTCCTGCAATTGTTTATTTGTTCTGTGCTTTAATTTCAGAGTACATTTGAAACTTTAAACTGCTTAAATTTCAGTAAAAACTGGAAAAATGGGGTGTTCTAAAACTTATAGACTGGTAGTGTAGCTCAAATAATTTCATTGCAAAAATCCAAGGATGGAAGAAAATATAAAATAAAACTAGAACTGCCCACTTTATAACTGCTGGCCAGTGATGACCGGGTACCCAGAAGTGTCCGCCTTTGACACAACCGATACAACATGAGACTTAAATCATAGTCGCAAAGTCTCGCATTCATAGGATAAGCGGTCCAGAGAAAACATTATTTATAGTGACACAACACAGGCCTGCTTTTGAGACGGAGCGGAACAGACGAGTTTCGAACTGGGCAGCACAAAGCGTTCAATTTCGTGATTCCTGGCTACCAGATTCAAATAATCAATAATTCTGGCTGCCAAACCGCATGACAGATCAGGTTGAAATTTTAAACTTTGTTTCACATGTCAGCGAAATTATAAATCTGAAGTTTTGCATATATAGATGCTGCTTTTCCAGAGTAAACATTAATAAACATTAATTAATATTTATCCTAAATCCAAGATGGCGGCCAAACCATGTGACTTGTGACGTCATAATTTTTACCACGTGTGATACACGATATAGAGATGATAATTGCAAATTTTCTCTTCGATAGGTTATGTGATTCCAGAGAAAACATTATTTAATATTTTCTTGAATTCAACATGGCTGCCAAACCACGTGACCTATCAATTCGAAATTAACAAACTTGTATTCCGTGCTCATGTGCAATAGGTGTGCGAAGTTTCCCCTTGATCAAATCAGCCGTTCTGGAGAAGAAGATGGTTGAATGTTTTAGGGTAAATTCAAGATGGCCGCCAAACCATGTAACTTATAATGCCATAATTTTTACCATGTATGCAGACATCATGGAGGATTGCAGAAGCAAATTTTCGCTTCGATAGTTAAGCAGTTCCAAGAGAAAACATTATTTAATATTTTTCTTAAATCCAACATGGCGTCCAAACCATGTGACCTATCAATTCGAAATTAAGAAACTTGTATTCACTGCTCATGTGCAAGAGGTGTGTGAAGTTCCCCTTGATCAGATCAGCCGTTCTGGAGAAGAAGATGTTTGAAGTTTTAGGGTAAATTCAAGATGGCCGCCAACATGTGACTTGTGATGTTGGAATTTTTACCATGGATGCACACATCAGGGAGGATGACAGCAGCAAATTTTCACTTGGATAGGTTAAGAAGTTCCAGAGAAAACATTATTTAATATTTTTCTTGAATCAAACATGGCTGCCAAACATGTGACCTATCAATTACAAATTAACAAACTTGTATTCACTGCTCATGTGCAATAGGTCTGTGAAGTTTCCCCTGATCAGATCAGCCGTTCTGGAGAAGAAGATGTTTGAAGGTTTTAGGGTAATCCAAGATGGCGGCCAAACCATGTAACTTGTGACGTCATAATTTTTACCAGTAGCAGACATGATGGAGGATGACATTTGCAAATTTTGGCTTCGATAGGTAAGCAGTTCCAGAGAAAACAATATTTAATATTTTTCTAAAATCCAACATGGCTCCAAACCATGTGACCTATCAATTAGAAATTAACAAACTTGTATTCCCGACTCATGTGCAATAGGTGTGTGAAGTTTCCCCTTGATCAGGTCAGCTGTTCTGGAGAAGAAGATGTTTGAAGTTTTTAGGGTATATTCAAGATGGCCGCCAAACCATGTGACGACTCAAGAAGAAATTAACAAACTTGAGAAAGGACCTCATGCTGAATATATGTGTAAAGTTTCGTCTCAATCTGTCTTTCCGTTCTGGAGAAGAAAGATTTTATAAAATTTATTTCATTTTCAATCCAAGATGGCTGCCGAACCATGTGACCTATGACATCAAAAATTTAAATTCTGCTTTCTATCGTCGACCTTAACAAGTGTTGAAGTTTCGTGTAAATCGGATAAGTCGACTTTTTCTATCCAAGATCCGCCAAACCATGTGACTTCTGTAGGTAAAATATTTTTGCCATCTATGCAGACTTGATGTGAGAAGGCAGTTGCAAATTTTCGCTTCGATGGCTTAAGGAATTCCAGAGAAAACATTATTTAATATTTTTCTTAAAACCAACATGGCGGCCAAACCATGTGACCTATCAATTCAAATTAACAAACTTACATCGCATACATGTCTCGAATATAGTTGTGAAATCACGCCTTCATTGGACCAGCGCTTCTGGAGAAGAAGATGTTTGAAGGTTTTAGGGTTTTTTCAAGATGGCCGCCAAACCATGTGACCAATCAAGAAGAAATTAACAAACTTGAAAGAGGACCTCTTGGGGAATGTACCTGTAAAGTTTCGCCTCAATCCGTTCAGCCCTCTTGGAGAAGAAGATTTTTTTAAAAAAACACTAAAAAAACAAGATGGCGGCCGAATTACGTCATCGATGACGTCAAAAAAAACATTTTGACGATGAATTTTTCGTCTAGATGATGCTCAGAATTTTCAGATTTTTCCTAACGGCGTTCTACTTGACGAATTTTCACCGGTATATCGCTTCACCTATGACGTCACGAAAAATCACACGTGTTCCCCATAGGGAGCTTAATAAAATGTATCAAACGAAAAATTTTCCATTGCACGGTTTCCGAGATACAGATGTCCAAAGTTTATCGCTTTTTTCAAGATGGCGACCGCACCACGTGGACCAATGACGTCATAATTATAATGTGGATTGTACTATCAAAAAAGATACATACTATGGTGCAAATTTTGTGTCGATCGGACTTAGTCTCCCAGAGAAAATGATTTTTAAAGCGAAAAAGGGTGCAAAATGCCGGCGGAGAATAATATAATAACTAGAACTGCCACTTTATAACTGCTGGCAGTGATGACCGGGACCCAGTCGTCCGCCTTTGATACAACATGAGACTTAAATCATAGTCGCAAAGTTTCGCATTGAAAGGATAAGCGTGCAAGAGAAAACATTATTTAATAGTGACACAAACACAGGCCTGCTTTGTTGAGACGGTGCGGAACAGACGATTTACGAACTGGCAGCACAAAGCTTTCAATTTCGTTATTTACTGGCTACCAGATTGAAATAATTAATATTCTGGCTGCCAATCGCGTGACCGTCAGGTTGAAATTTAACTTTTTGTTTCACATGTCGGCTAAATTAGAAATTTGAAGTTTCGTATATATAGAAGCGCGCGTTCCAGAGTTAAACATTAATTAATATTTTCCTTCAATCCAAGATGGCGGCCAAACATGTGACTTCTGATGTCGTAATTTGCACCACGTGTGCAACACTACGGTAGATGATAAGTGCAAATTTTCGCTTCGACAGGATTTAAGCAGTCCAGAGAAAACATTATTTAATATTTTCCTTCAATCCACTATGGCTGCCAAACGTTGCGTCGCACTCAAAAGGGGGGTGAAACTTTTTATTCGTCATGGAGAGGCGGTCATAGTGGTGGAGTTTCGCCTGGATCTGTTCAGCCGTTTCAGAGAAAAAGACGTTTAAAGTTTATTTTTCAATCCAGATGGCTGACAACCATGTACTATGACATACAAAATTATATTCTGCTTCCAACTGGGTATTGGAAACATGTGTGTGAAGTTCGTGTTAATCGGTAAAGGTGCGTTTTCTATCCAAGATGGCCGCCAAACATGTGACTTCTGACGTCATAATTTTTACCACGCGTGCACACGGGATGGTGGATGATAATTGCAAATTTTTCGATTCGTTAGGTTAAGCGGTTCCAGAGAAACATTATTAATATTTTTCTTAAATCCAACATGGCGGCCAACACATGTGACCTATCAATTCGAAATTAACAAACTTATATCGCCTACCTGTCCCGAATATACTTGTGAAATCTCCCCTTCATCGGACCGCCGCTTCTGGAGAAGAAGATGTTTGAAGGTTTTAGGGTTTTTTCAAGATGGCCGCCAAACCATGTGACGTCAAAGAAATTAACAAACTTAGAAAGGACCTCATGGGGATATATGTTGTAAAGTTTCCGTCTCAATCTTTCTTCCGTTCTGGAGAGAAGATTTTAAAATTTATTCATTTTCAATCCAGATGGCTGCCAAACCACGTGACCTATGAATTCGAATTAACAAAACTTGTATTCCGTGCTCATGTGCAATAGGTGTGCGAAGTTTCCCTTGATCAAATCAGCCGTTCTGGAGAAGAAGATGTTTGAAGTTTTAGGGAAATCCAAGATGGCGGCCAACCATGTAACTGTGTACGTCATAATTTTTAACATGTATGCAGACATGATGGAGGATGACATTTGCCAAATTTGGCTTCGATAGGTTAAGCAGTTCCAGAGAAACATTATTTAATATTTTTCTAAAATCCAAAATGGCTGCCAAACCATGTGACCTATCAATTAGAAATTAACAAACTTGTATTCCGACTCATGTGCCAATAGGTGTGTGAAAGTTCCCCTTGATCAGGTCAGCTGTTCTGGAGGAGAAGATGTTTGAAGTTTTTAGGGTATATCAAGATGGCCGCCAAAACCATGCTGACCGATCAAGAAGAAATTAACAAATTGAGAAAGGACCTCATTGCTGAATTATATTGTGTAAAGTTTCGTCTCAATCTGTCTTTCCGTTCTGAGAAGAAGATTTAAAAATTATTCATTTTCAATCCAAGATGGCTGCCGAACCATGTGACTATGACATCAAAATTTAATTCTGCTATCTAATCGTCGACCTTACAAGTGTGTGAAGTTTCGTGTAAATCGGATAAGGTCGATTTTTCTACTCCAAGATGGCCGCCAAACCATGTGACTTCTGAGGTAAAATATTTTTGCCATCTATGCAGACTTGATGTGAGAGGCAGTTGCAAATTTTCGCTCGATGGCTTAAGGAATTCCAGAAAAACATTATTTAATATTTTTCTTAAAACCAACATTGGCGGCCAACCATGTGACCTATCAATTCGAAATTAAAACAACTTACATCGCATACAATGTCTCAATATAGTGTGTGAAATCACGCCTTCATTGGACCAGCGCTTCTGGAGAAGAATGTTTGAAGGTTTTAGGGTTTTTTCAAATGGCCGCCAAACCATGTGACCAATAAGAAGAATTAACAAACTTGAAAGAGGACCTCTTCGGGAATGTACCTGTAAAGTTTCGCCTCAATCCGTTAGCCCTTCTGGAGAAGAAGATTTTATTAAAAACACTAAAAACAAGATGCGGCGCGAATTACGTCATCGATGACGTCAAAAAAAACATTTTTGACGATTGAATTTTGGCGTAGATGATGCTCAGATTTTTCAGATTTTTCCTATACGGCGTTCTACTTGACGAATTTTCACCCGGTATATCCTTCACCTATGACGTCACGAAAATCACACGTGTTCCCCATAGGGAGCTTATAAAATGTATCAAACGAGAAAAATTTTCCATTGCACGGTTTCCGAGATACAGATGTCCAAGAGTTATCGCTTTTTTCAAGATGGCGACGCACCACGTGACAATGACGTCATAATTATATTGATATGTTTTACTATCAAAAAGATACATACTATGGTGCAAATTTTGTGTCGATCGGACTTAGTCTCCCAGAGAAAATGATTTTTAAAGCGAAAAAAGGGTGCAAAATGCCGCGGAAAATAATAATAATAATAATAATAATGCGTAATAATAAACAGAAGAAAAACAATAGGGTACCTGTACTTACAGGGTACCCTAACTAGAACTGCCTTTATAACTGTGGCAGTGATGACCGGGTACCCAGTCCGTCCGTCCGTCCGTCCGCCAGTCCACAACATGGGACTTTTTACCACGTGTGCATACACGATAGTAGATGAAATTGCAAATTTTCGCTTCGATAGGTTGTGTGATTCCAGAGAAAACATTATTTAATATTTTCTTGAATTCAACATGGCTGCAAACCACGTGACCATCAATTCGAAATTAACAAACTTGTATTCCGTGCTCATGTGCAATAGGTGTGCGAAGTTTCCCCTTGATCAAATCAGCCGTTCGGAGAAGAAGATGGTTGATGTTTTTAGGGTAAATTCAAGATGCCGCCAAACCATGTAACCTTATGATGCCATAATTTTTACCATGTATGCAGACATCATGGAGGATTGCAGAAGCAAATTTTCGCTTCGATAGTTAAGCAGTTCCAGAGAAACATTATTTAATATTTTTTAAATCCAACATGGCGTCCAAACCATGTGACTATTCAATTCGAATAACAAACTTGTATTCACTGCTCATGTGCAAGAGGTGTGGTAGTTTTCCCTTGATCAGATCAGCCGTTCTGGAGAAGAAGATGTTTGAAGTTTTTAGGGTAATTCAAGATGGCCGCCAACCATGTGACTTGTGATGTCGTAATTTTTACCATGTATGCACACATCAGGGAGGATGACAGCAGCAAATTTTCACTTGATAGGTAAGAAGTTCCAGAGAAAACATTATTTAATATTTTTCTTAAATTCAACATGGCTGCCAAACCATGTGACCTATCAATTAAGAAATTAACAAACTTGTATCCCTATCATGTGCAATAGGTGTGTGAAGTTTCCCCTGATCAGTTCAGCCGTTCTGGAGAAGAAGAGTTTGAAGTTTTTAGGGTATATTCAAGATGGCCGCCAAACATGTGACCGATCAGAAGAAATTAACAAACTTGAGAAAGGCCTCATGGGGAATATTACGTGTTAAAGTTTCGTCTCAATCTGTCTTTCCGTTCTGGAGAAGAAGATTTTTTTAAAATTTATTCATTTTCAATCCAAGATGGCTGCCGAACCATGTGACCTAAGACATCAAAAATTTAAATTCTGCTTTCTGTCGTCGACCTAACAAGTGTGTTAAGTTTCATGTAAATTCGGATAAGGTCGATTTTTCTATCCAAGATGGCCCCAAACCATGTGACTTCTGAGGTAAATATTTTGCCCTGTATGCAGAATTGACGTGAGAAGGCAGTTGCAAAGTTTTCGCTTCGATGGTTAAGGAATTCCAGAGAAAACATTATTTATATTTTTCTTAATTCAACATGGCGGCCAAACATGTGACCTATCAATTCGAAATTAACAAACTTATATCGCATACATATCCCGAATATAGTTGTGAAATCACGCTTCATTGGACCAGCGCGTTCTGGAGAAGAAGATGTTGAGAGGTTTTAGGGTTTTTCAGATGGCCGCCAAACCATGTGACCAATCAGAAGAAATTAACAAACTTGAAAGAGGACCTCTTGGGGAATGTACCTGTAAAGTTTCGCGCTCAATCCGTTCAGCCCTTCTGGAGAAGAAGATTTTTTAAAAAAAACACTAAAAACAAGATGGCGGCCGAATTACGTTCATCGATGACGTCAAGAAAAACATTTTTGACGATTGAATTAGGCGTAGAAGACGCTCAGAATTTTTCAGATTTTCCTATGTGGCGTTCTACTTGACGATTTTCACTGGGATACTCCTTCACGATGACGTCACAAAAATGCACTGTTCCCCATAGGAGCTTAATAAAATGTATCAAGCGAAAAAATTTTCCATTGCACGTTTCCGGATACAGATGTCAAAGTTTATCGCTTTTTTCAAGATGGCGACCGCACACGTGATCAATGAGTCATAATTATAACGTCATTGTGCTATCAAAAAAGATACATACTATGGTGAAATTTCCTGTCGATCGGACTTAGTGTCCAGAGAAAATGGCATTTAAAGCGAAAAATCTGGAAATTTTGCAAATCTACGGCGGAATAATAATAATAATAATAATAATAATAATAAACAGAAGAAAAACAATAGCTACCCAGTCCATTTGACTGGGTACCCTAATAATAATAATAACTAGAACTCCACTTTATAACTGCTGGCAGTGATGACCGGGTACCAGTCCGTCCGTCCGTCCGTCCGCCAGTCCACAACATGCGACTTTTTACCACGTGTGCTAACATAGATAGTAGATTGATAATTGCAAATTTTCGCTTCGATAGGTTGTGTGATTCCAGAAGAAACATATTTAATATTTTCTTGAATTCAACATGGCTGCCAAACCACGTGACCTATCAATCGAAATTAACAAACTTGTATTCCGTGCTCATGTGCAATAGGTGTGCGAATTTCCCTTGATCAAATCAGCCGTTCTGGAGAAGAAGATTGGTGGAATGTTTAGGGTAAATTCAAGATGGCGCCAAACCATGTAACTTATGATGCCATAATTTTTACCATGTATGCAGACATCATGGAGGATTGCAGAAGCAAATTTTCGCTTCGATAGGTGTAAGCAGTTCCAGAGAAAACTATTTAATATCTTTCTTAAATCCAACATGGCGTCCAAACCATGTGACCTATCAATTCGAAATTAACAAAACTTTATTCACTGCCACTGTGCAAGAAGGGTGTGAAGTTTCCCCTTGAGCAGATTTCAGCCGTATCTGGAGAAGAGATGTTTTGAAATTTTAGGGTAAATTCAGATGGCACGCTAAACATGTGACGTTGTATGTCGTAATTTTTACCATTATGCATCACCATAGGAGGATGACAAGCAGCAAATTTCTACATTGATACGTTAAGCAATTCCAGAGGAAAACATTATTTATATTTTCTTAAATCAACATGGCTGCCAAACCATGTGACCCTACACATTAAGAAAAATTATACAAACTCCTGTATTCCCTACTCACTGTGCAAGTATGATGTGATGTTAAGTTTCCCATTGATCAGTTCAGCGTTCTGGGAGACAGCCAAGATGTTTGAAGTTTTTAGGGTATATCAAGATGGCCGCCAAACCATGTGACCCCGATCAACGAAGAAAGTTAACAAACTTGAGAAAGAGACCTCATCGAGGAATATACGTTAAAGTTTCGTGCTGGCAACTGTCTTTCCGTCTGGGACGCAAGAAGATTCTTAAAATTTATTCTATTTCATCCAAGCATGGCTGCCGAACCAATGTTGACCTTAAGACATCAAAAATTTAATTCTCTTCTGTCGTCGACCTTAACCAAGCCTGCTGCTTTAAGTTAATGTAAATCGATAAGGTCGATTTTTTATCCAAGATGGCCGCCAAACAATGTGACTTCTGAGGTAAGATATTTATGCCCCTGTAATGCAAATTAACTAGAAGGCAGTTGCAAGTTGCGCTTCGATGGTTAAGGAAATTTCCAGAGAAAACATTATTAATATTTTTCTTAAATTCAACATGCGGCCAACCAATGTACCTATCAGCTGGTCCGAGCCACAAATTAACACAAACTTTATATCGCATACATTATGCCCGACATATTAGTAGTGTGAAACCACGACCTCTCATTGGACCAGCGCCGGTTAGCTAGAGACAGAAGATAGTTTGAAGTTTTAGGGTTTTTTTCAAGATGGCTCGCCAAAACCATGTACCAATCAAGAAGAATTAACAAACTTGAAAGAAGGACCTCTTGGGGAATGTACCTGTAAGTTTCGCCTCAAATCCGTTCAGTCTCCTTCTGGAGAAGAGATTTTTAAAAAAAAAAACACTATATAACAACAATATCGGCGCCCCCTGATTGATATACGTCTGCGGATGACGGGTTCAAGAAAAACATTTGAACTGAATGTTAGTGCGGTAGAAGACGCTCAAGGAATTTTTTCAGATTTTCATTCTAGTGGCGTTTCTACTTGACGAATTTGTCACCGGTATATATCGCTTCACCGTATGAGACGTCAACGAAAATCACACGTTTCCGCCATAGGGAGCTTAATAAAATGTACAACGAAAAATTTTTCCATTGCCGGTTTCCGACATACAGATGTCCAAAGTTTACTCGGCTTTTTTCAAGATGGCGCCCGCACCCACGTGCACCAATGACGTCATAATTATTAACCGTGTTGTCTAGTCAAAAAGAACACTACTACGCGTGAGATATGAGTCCTCTGGTTCGGATACTGCGAGCCTCTGAGTTGTGTCCACAGAGAGGGAAACAGATGATTTTAAACGCGGAAAAAGGGCGCAAAATGCCGGCCGGGTAAGTAATATAATAACTACATAATAATAATAATAATAAAAAAACTAAGAAAAACAATAGGCGTACGCGCTGCTACACTTACAGGACCCTAATATATGCGTATAATAAACAGAAGAAAAAATCAATAGGGGACCCAGCTCTATTGACTGGGGTACCCTAATAAAGACAAAAAACATTTTCAACTCCCACAATCATTGCAAGTATCCTCAACATGCACAAACAGAAGAGCAAAATGGGGGGGAATTGAAGCAAATGTGTTTCGCTGTGGAAACCAAGGCATTTAGGATCAATGGTATCTCCCATGATGAAGCAGAGTCTTCGGGTCTCTCACTCTCAAACCCAAGAACAGGAATCCTGCAAGGTTGCCACAGAAAATTCTGACGCATGTGATAATGTCAGTTGGACCTTGAAAAATCATATTGTCAGGTCAGATTAGATCTGTGACTTGCTACAGGAACATATATAAACCTGTACCAAGCTGTTTCATGGTGGGTTGTCAGCGACTTAAACAGTCTCCCCACGAGGTTTTCTGAGTATGATTGGTATGATATGGACACCCAGTAAGATTAAAAAACAAAACCTGTCAAAGGGCACAGGATCCCTTGTGAGCCAACGGCCATCCATATCTAGTGTCATCTTGTCTGCGGACGTCCTCCTGCAGTTTTGTACTTTTTATGAGGAGGTGGTGGCAGGATTGCACTCCGGCCACCGTAAAACCCTTCATCCCGCAAAAACATACCAAAAACAAAAAATAAATCTGAAAACCCACTCATTGGAGTACCTCCTGTGCAGCTGCCCTTCGCAGGGCACGCACACCAGATGACGGGATGGGGCAAAGCTTTCGGGACCCCCAATCTTCGAGAATAGGACGGAAACCACGGGGTAACCTTCCCAGGTAATTGCAGTAGTGTGTGTTGGGTGGTGCGAGGTGTCGTCCACCAGACGGCGGTTTCTCTTTGGGTTAACCTGAGGCGTCCTGGGTGGGTGCCTGGAATGTCCTATCCCTAAGAGAGAATGATCACCTGTCTCTGTTATCTAGCTCAAGCGTTTTGACATTGGATGCAGTACTCTCTGAGTTTGGAGACCAGATAGTGTGAATCATGGCGGTGTGTTTACACCTACTATTGGTCTGGTCGCCTCTGATGGTTACATGCCCAAGGAGTTGATGTAACTGTGTCAAAAAGCTAAATCCAATGATAATTGAGGTAACACCAGTCAACGAGCATACGAGACGAAGGATGCTCACTCCTGGGTGTCTCATTTCCCTTGTCTCTGTATATGCCACGACTGAGGCGATGATCTGACCATGAAGGACGCATTCTATGCCATGCCTCGAGTCTGTGGTTGATCAGGTGCCCCAGGCGAGATACTCTTCAAGTTCTTGGGGGATTTCAATCCAGATTGGAACTGATAGGATGGCTATGAGACGTGTTGGTCCCCAGGGCTGAACCTGTTGAACCACAATAGCACCAAGTTCCTTGACTTTGCAAGAAGTCATGGACTTAGGTGGCTGTTCATGTTTCAGGCACCCACAGGCCCACCGCTGGACTTGGGATTCCAATTGATGGGGTGTGGCAAAGAGATTGACCCGTTGCTCGTTGATGGTCGCTGGAGGACAATCCAGAACTGCAGGGTCTCCTGGAGTGCTCAGTCCCAATACTGACCACAGGCTTGGTAGAAGCAATTCTGAAGTTGCAGCTTAAATTCAAAGAATGGTACCTCCCAGCTGAGGTTGGATGTTGGCAAGCTCAAGGATGAGAGGGTAGCTGAGGAGTTTGTAGAACAGGCTGTGTGGAGATTTTTTTTGGAAGTCGGGGGATCTGGGTGCTTTGGGGATCCTAAGAGTTGTGGAGTGCCTTCAAAACCACCGTCCTTGATGTTGCCGGTGGATGTCTTGAACTCACCGCAGGGCGAAGAAGAATTTGTCTCTCAAGGACATCTGGATATCATTGACCAGTCGCAGGGCAGGCTGAATGCAGAGCTGATCTACTCAGAGGAGTTGAAGTGTTAAAACTGTGCATGCACTAAGGCTGGACAAGGAGGCCATGTGCGAGGGAATTTGAGAGGGGGTAGAGCATGCACCTGTGGGCAAGTGATTCTCATCCTGCTTACAGGGAATTGACGCATTGCGTTCTCCAAGCCAGTCCCTCGGTGTACTGCAGTTAGAACAAAAGGGTGTGGCTCTTGACAGAGGAGTCTGAATTGAAGGGCCTGCTGAACCAGTTACTATTGAGCGGCTGCTACCAGGCTGATTCACCAGCTGGCGAGTTGGATGTCAGGGGTGCTACAATCCCGATTGCTGCCCTCCAATCAACTGCGGTCTCCTTCGTTTGTGGAAACAGACTGGCGTGAAACCGGTTGAAATGGGTGTAAAGCTGCCTGGGATCTGTGGCGTCTATGCTGAACTTCTCAAGGCTGGTGGAAATGCTGTACTCATGTCATGCATGCAGTTCTGTGCGCTGCCTGGATACACAGGCATCATCCCAACTGACTGGAAGAGGGGCCTTGGCGATCCACCTTCCCTTTCCAGAAAGGGACAACAAGACTGCAACAACTACGAGGGTGTGACACTGCTCTCAGTGCCAGGCAACATCTTTGCTCAGATAATTATTGATAGGGTTCACCACCATCTGCTTGAGCACCAGCGTCCAGAGCAGTCGCAGGCTTTACATCAACGAGGTCAGCAATTGACCGTATCCCTTGCTCTTCGGGTCCTCAGCGAACGCAGATGCGTTTTCAGCAGGGGCTGCGTTGCATTCTTCACTGATCTCTTAAGCGTCTGATTCAGTGAATCGGGATGCCCTCTGGAAAATATTGGGCTTCGTGGGGTGCCACCAAAACTGAATCAATACTGATGTCTGAACTATACTCTCGTCCTGAGAGTGCTTGATTGTTTGGTACCATCTCTGATTTATTTCCAGTTGTTACTGGAGTTTGTCAAGGGGTGAACTGGCACCCACACCTTTTCAGCACTTGTATGGACTGGATTATGGGGAGAATGGTCAGAAGGGATCAAGTGCGGGTGCATCGTTTCGGAATGTCAAGATCCCTGACCTGAATGTCACAGATGATGCAGTTTCAGTCTTTTGTGGAGACTTGGAATCCTTTTGGGCCTCGAGGTTCTGAATGAGAGTCTGAGCCGCTGGATAGGTTTCCTGGGTAAACAAGATCCGTTTAATGAACACTTGGATGCTGCTTCCTGTCTGTACGTGTTGCGGCTGAGGATGTTGAGGTCACGGAGAGATTCACTTACCTTGGCAGTAGTGATTTGTATGTACTCGGGTTGGGCTCAAGGAGAGCAGTGAGACTCGCAGAGTCGTGAGGGCTGCCGTACTCTGTTTATTGCGTATCCGAAGCGCGCTACCGATGGCCTGACTACTACGCTTCAAGCGCGTGCCCAGCTTCTATGCCCCGCGGACCAGCGTGACACGTAGCCACCACTTTGCCCCGCGCTGGCTACCGCTGCCCATACAGCACAATATTCATGTCTCTGCTGGCGTGAGCCAGTGGTCAACCAGATGTCTGGGTCAGCGCTGGGAACTCATCAATTCACTGGATCATGGGTGGTGCCACTGTCTGTACCTGTGCGGGAGGACAAAAGTCCGAGTCGTCAAGGTCCTTGTGCTCCAGTCTTGCTCTGCTGAAAGTGGGACTTGGACTCTTGACCAGGGATCTCAGACGGAGACTTAATTATTTTCGTACCAGGTCTCTTCAGAGAACCCTTGGCTACGGTGGTCAGACTGTGTCCAACGGCATTTGCTGAGGATACTCAAATGAGATTTTACCCTGCATAATATCCGTGGAGCATCAGCTGCGGCTGTATGACATGTGGCTCGTTCCTGACGCTGATCCTGCTCACCAGATTCTTTCAGAAGGAGCCTCGTTGAGTGGAGGAGGGCCAATGGGCCGACCACGTCCTCATAGTTACAGCAGATTGATTCAACATCTGAAAGGAGATGGGATGGGCCAGGCATCTGCCTGGGATGGCCAGACAGAGGCCCTTAGAGTCGTGGCAGAAAGTGGACGCAGTGCTCGCTGTCTTGGGTGCCATGTCCCATTCCTGACCTGAAAGGCATTCGTCAAATAGGTGCAAAAAAACAATAAATATAATTTTTAAAAACCTATCTTCATAACAGATAATCATACAAAGGTAATATTGTGTCAAATTGAAGCTCCAATATAAACAAAACACTTTTTCCAGGATGTAAATGAAGAGTTCCTCACAATCACAATAGCACGCGGTTTTTCTGCCTCGCTGGACAGAAACTCGAACAGTTCTTCCTGTTTTGAAAAGAATCTGCCAAAAAAACCTTTCTGTAGTTTTTGGCCTTGAGGAATCTTGCATTACCAGCAAAGTGTTTGAACATGTCCCACCACCAGCTTCCGGTGGGGCCCCTCCCTTGTCCGCCAAACAATCAACCCTTAACTATTTCTCTGCTCTGTGTGCTACCTTCCATACTTTTGGAAAGTATATGTCCCATATGACATCAAGGCGATCACAAGATTTGAGGTGCAACGTGAAGGTGAAGGGCAGAAGACAGGAGCCACAGTCGTCAAACATCGAGCTATCATGGCTTGGTGCATCGTGTGGATGAGGGCCCCCACCATCGATGATTACTGCATTGTAGCCTGTTGGAGGAGTTCAGTTTACTCTAAAGCGTCAGGTCCTTCTGCGGAATCTACTTCGACGATGCATGGTGCAGTGTAGCCTTTCATTTGCAGTCTTCGTAAGCAGGGAGGAATTGCAGATCTCCTGTTCAAAGAAACTGAGGTGTCCCTTGACATGTGCACGACACAGGACAGTTGACCATCAATGATGTCTGATTGAAGTGAGAGTCTATTTTCAGGGTTGCTGTTTGCATTGTTTGACTGTTGAAAAAACATACCCATCTGTTGTCAATTAAAACGTGGCCTTTAGTTGGAGTGTCAGATACTAAGTTGGTGTTGACGACTTTACCGGTATATGAACTTTATTGCAGCTGACTAATTGCATGGGTATATATGCAGTGTATTGTTTAAAAAAAGCACAGCCTTGTCAGTGTTGAATCAAGACACCTATGAGCATTTAAGGTCATGCCCCAAGACAGCACGACACCAGTGCCTTCGCCCCCTATTGCACCAGCGAGGAGCTGCTGTATTATAAAAGCGTGAGGCCGAGCTCACGATGTATGGAGTTTAATGACCTCGGATCAAACGAGTGACCAGCCATATCACTTTCTACTCCAAAGTGAAATGATTTGTTTTGATGAGAATTTCATTTGACACCAATATGACCTTGGAAACTATCTGTATCGATACAAGTTTGCCACATTTGACCTCTAATGATCTTTCAAGGTCAACCAAAACTGATCTTATCCGGGGGTCAGAATTTTTTTGTGCACCTTGATTTGTGTTTGAGTCCAATCTATAGGATTGCATTGAAAATAAACTCAAAAGCATGTATAACAAAACTCTTAACTATTTGTATTGCCCTTGTCCAACAAGATACAACCACCGGTCAAAAGTTTTAGAACACTCCCATTTTTCCAGTTTTTAGTGAAATTAAAGCAGTTCAAGTGCAGTGAATAACCTGAAATGGGACAAACCTAAGCGGTAAACTGCCAGAAGCTTAAAAAAAAAGAAAAAAAGTTTAGGTTTCCAAAAACTGAAAAAAATGTAAATCTCAGAGTTGCTTGAAAAAGGCCCTTTTCAGGGAACAAGGTAATGGGTTAGCAACTGCAGCAGTTCTGCAGCAAATGGAAGTAAATTAAGCCTTGAAAGTCGATTCAAACAATTCCTACAGGTGTCCCAACTTTTGTTGATTAGTTACAAACCCTCTGTCTGATAAAAGCAGTGTGGAACAGACTGTGTTGCACACCCTCTGAAGCATTATTTGGACAATATTGCACTGCAGGAAGTAATATTGCTATCATAATGGAAGAAAAAGAAATTAACAAAGGAAGACACAGACCATGATAACCCTTAAAAGTGCAAGTCTTTCCTTTGGAGAATTTGCAAGAAGCCAAGGTTGTCAGTGAGTACAGTTTCCTACACCATCAAAAGGCACTTGGAAACTGTTGGAAACTGACAGGAAGAGGTCTGGCAAATGCAAAGCCACAACACAATCAGATAGACAAAGTTTCTCAGAGTCAACAGCTTGCGTGATAGGCGGGCTCACAGGACAGCAGCTTCAAAGCAACAGCTTAACACTGGTCGAAGTAAGGAGTCTCAGTTTCAACTGTGAAGAGAAGACTTCGAGCTGCAGCGTTTGACAGGTTGAGTGGCAGTAAGAAAGCCATTGCTAAGATGCAAAATAAGAAAAAGAAGGCTTGCCTGGGCCATGAAGCACTGCCAGTGGACGACTGAAACTAGAAAAAGGTCTTATGGGCCGATGAATCAAAATTAGAAATCTTCGGTTCATCACGCAGGTTTTGGTGCACCGTCGAGGAGGCAAAGGATGGTTCCTCAGTGCGTGGACACCCAACTGTCAAACATGGAGGAGGAAGCCTGATGTCTGGTGCTCTTTTTGCTGGATCCAGTCAGCGACTTGCACAGATGACTGTCACCTGAACCAAAAGGCCACCACAGCGATTTTGCAGCCCCATGCCAATACCTCTGGTCTACACCTAGTTGGTCAGGTTCATCCTACAGCAAGATAACGACCCAAAAAACCTCCAGGCTATGTCAGAACTACCTCAGAAGAAAAGAACAAGACGGTAGGCTTAAAATCATGGAATTGCCAGCACAGTCTCCAGATTTAAACCCATCAGCTGGTTTGGGATGAACTGGACAGAAGGGTGAAAGCAAAGCAACTTACAAGTGCAAAACATTTGTGGTAACTTCTGCAACAGTTGGGAAGAATTCCGAACAATATTTGATTTCCATTGGTGAAAGAATGCCACGAGTATGTTCAGCTGTTATATCTGCAAAAAGTGGCTTACTTTGACGAGTCAAAAATTTAGATTAAATTTTGTTCAACAAAACGATTCCATGATTCTCTTTTTTCCTTGCATTGTTTATTTTTCTGTGCTTTAATTTCAGAGTACATTTGAAACTTGTAAACTGCTTAAATTCAGTAAAAACTGGAAAAATGGGGTGTTCTAAAACTATAGACTGTAGTGTAGCTCAAATAATTCATTGCAAAAATCCAAGGATGGAAGAAAATTAAATAAAACTAGAAACTGCCACTTATATAAACTGCTGGCGTGTGACCGGTTGTAGCCCAGAAAGTGTCCGCCTTTGGACCAGACCTGATAGCAACATGAGACTTAAATCATAGTCGGCAAGTCTCGCATTCATAGGATAAGCGGGTGCAGAGAAAACATTATTTAATAGTGACAACAACACAGGCCTGCTTTGAGACGGAGCGGACAGACGAGTTTTCGAACTGGGCAGCCAAAGCGTTCAATTTCGTTGATTCCTGGCTGACCAGATTCAATAATTCAATAATTCTGGCGCCAAGGGGTTGATCAACGCGCAGAAGATCAGGTTGAAATTTTAACTTTGTTTCACATGTCAGCGAAATTATAATGCTGAAGTTTTGCATATATAAGATGCTGCTTTCCAAGAGTAATACATTATAAACATTAATTAATATTTATCGCTAATTCCAAGATGCGCAACGACGTGCAATTTACCTGACCTCTGATGATGATTTCTCATGTATGATTCGAAAAGCTATATATTCTGTCATGCGCCACCTTTCTTATTAATCATAGGCCGCTGAGTACTGCCATCGTTCAAAACCATCATCAGAGTTCAGCAATCCACGAAGCTTGATACCCAGAGCATAGTAGATCATGGGAATCGATAATGTGATGCACTTTCGTCTAGAACGAGGTACGGATTTGCTGGGCCAATGGCTAGTCAGAGTTATTGGTCTTAGTAGGACCGTAGAAGGAGGGTTCCAATAACGCGAGGCAAGAAGCACGTAGATGGATAGTCGGAGGGTAGGGTTCTTCGGTTTTGCACATTCAATGTGACGGGGTCCGGTGCCGAGGGGAGTCTAGGATTAAACGCAACAGTCGCCAAGCCACCACAGTTTGGCACGCTTTATTTTTTTTCCATCAATTCGAAATTAACAAAATTGTATTCCGTGCTCATGTTGCAATAGTGTGCGAAGTTTTCCCCTTGATCAAATCAGCGTTCTGGAGAAGTAAGATGGTTGAGATGTTTTAGGGAAATTCAAGATGGGCCGCCAAACCATGTAACTTATGATGCCATATTTTGTACTCATGTATGCAGACATCATGGAGGATTGCAAGAAGCAAATTTTTCGCTTCGATAGCTTTAAGCAGTTCAGAGAGAACATTATTTAATATTTTTCTTAATCCAACATGCGTGCCCAAACCAATGTGACCTTCAATTCGAATTAAGAATTGATTCACTGCTTCAGTGTGCAAGAGTTGTGTGAAGTTATCCCCTTTGATGCAGATCAGAGATACCGTTCTGGAGAAAGAATGTTTTGAAGTTTTAGGGTAATTCAAGATGGCCGCCAAACGCATGTGACTTGTGATGTTGAATTTTTACCATGGTATGCACACATCAGGAGGATGACAGCAGCAAATTTCACTTGTGATAGTAGAAGTTCCAGAGAAACATTATTTAATATTTTTCTTGAATCAAACCATGGCTGCTCAAAACCATGTGACCTATCGAACTTACAAATTAACAAACTTGTATTCACTGCTTCATGTGAATAGGTCTGTGAAGTTTCCCCGTTGATCAGAAATCAAGCCGTTCTGGATGAAAGAAGATGTTTGAAGGTTTTAGGGTATATCCCAAGATGCGGCCAATACCATGTAATTGTGCACGTCATAATATTTTTACCAGTATGCAGACATGATGAGGAAAGGAATGACCATTTGCAAATTTTGGCTTTCGATAGGTAAGCAGTTCCAGAGAAAAAATGATTTATATTTTTCTAAAATCCAACATGGCGTGCCAACCATGGACCTATCATATTAGAAATTAACAAACTTGATTCCATCGACTACATGTGCAATAGGTGGTGAAGTTTCCCACTTGATCAGTCACTGTTCTGGAGAAGAAAGATGTTTGAAGTTTTTAGGGTATATTCAAGATGCCGCCAAACCATGTGACGATCAAGAAGAAATTAACCAAACTTGAGAAAGGACCTCATGCTCTGAATATAGTGTAAAGTTTACGTCTCAAATCTGTCTTTCGTTCTTGGAGAAGAAGATTTTTAAAATTTATTTCATTTTCAATCCAAGTGCTGCGAACATGTGAGCCTATGACACTCAAATTTAGAATCTGCGGTTTCTATCAGTCGACCTTAACAAGTGTTGAAGTTTCGTGTAAATCGGCATAAGTGTCGTTTTTCTATTCCGAAGATCGACGCCAAAACCATGGACTTCTGGGTAAAATATTTTATTGCCATCTATGCAGACTTGATGTGAGAAGGCAGTTGCAAATTTTCGCTTCGATCGGCTGTAAGGAATTCCAGAGAAAACATTATTAATATTTTTCTTAAAACCAACATTGGCGGCCAAACCATGTGACCTATCAATTCAGAATTAAAAACAAACTTAATCGCATACATGTCTCGAATATAGTTGTGAAATTCAGCCTTTCATTGCGGACCAGCGCTTCTGGAGAAGAAAGATGTTTGATGGTTTTAGGAGTTTTTTCAGATGGCGCGCAACCAGTGGACCAATCAAGAAGAAATATAACAAAACTGAAAGAGGACCTCTTGGGGAATGTACCTGTAAAGTTTCGGCCTCAATCCGTTCAGTCCCCTGTCTGGAGAGAAGATTTTTAAAAAAACACTAAAAAAACAAGATGGCGGCCCGAATTACGTCATCGGATTGACGTCAAAAAAAACAGTTTTGACGAATGAATTTTTGTCATAGATGAATGCCAGAATTTTCCAGATTTTCCTATACGCGTTCTACTTGACGAATTTTCCGGTATATCGCTTCACCTATGACGTCACGAAAAATCAACAGCGTGTTCCCCATAGGGGGAGCCTTAATAAAAGTTTCAAACGAAAAAATTTTTCCATATTGCACGGTTTTCCGAGATACAGAGTCCAAGTTTATGCTTTTTTTCAAGATGCGACCGCACCACATCGTGACCAATGAGTCATAATTTATAATGTTGGATTGTAGCTATCAAAAAAATACATACTATGGTGCAAATTTTGTGTCGATCGGACTTAGTCTCCCAGAGAAAATGATTTTTAAAGCGAAAAAGGGTGCAAAATGCCGGCGAAGATATAATATAAAACTAGAACTGCCACTTTATACTGCTGGCAGTGATGACGCGGGTTACCCAGTTCCGTCGCGCCTTTGATACAACATGAGCTTAAATCATAGTTCGCAAAGTTTCGCATTGAAAGGCATAAGCGGTTGCAAGAGAAAACATTATTAATAGTACACAAACAACAGGCCTGCTTGTTGAGACGGTGCGGAACAGACGATTTACGTAACTGGCAAGCACAAAGCTTTCAATTTCGTTATACTGGCTACCAGATTGAAATAATTAAATAATTCTGGCTGCCAATCGCGGTGACCGATCAGGTTGAAATTTAAACTTTTGTTTCACATGTCGGCTAAAATTAGGAAATTTGAAGTCGTATATATAGAAGCGCGCGGTTCCAGAGTTTAAAACATGTAATTAGATATTTATGCCTTCAACCAAGATGGCGGCCAAACCATGTGACTTTGATGTCGTAATTTGCACCACGGTGTGCAAAACTACGGGGTGTAGCATGAAAGTGGCAATTTTCCGCTTCGACAGGTTTAGCAGTCCAGAGAAAACATTATTTAATATTTTCCTTCAATGCCACATGGCTGCCAAACGTTGCGTCGCACCTCAAAAAGGGGCGGTGAAATTTTATTCTCATGGAGAGGCGGTCATAGTGGTGGAGTGTCGCCTGGATCTGTTTCAGCCGTTTCAGAGAAAAGACGTTTAAAGACTTTTATTTTTCAATCCAGAGGCATGGAACCATGTGAACTATGACAACAAAATTTATATCTCTGCTCCACTGGGTATTGGAAAACATGTGTGTGAAGTTGTGTTAATCGGTAAAGGTGCGTTTTCTATCCAATGATGGCCGCCAAACCATGTGATTCTTGACTTCATAATTTTACCCACGCGTGCACACGTGGATGGTGATGATAATTGCAAATTTCGATTCGTTAGGTTAACGGTTCCGAGAAACATTATTAATATTTTTTCTTAAATCCAACATTGG
Source organism: Eptatretus atami (assembly GCA_035128595.1). Taxonomy (NCBI): domain Eukaryota; kingdom Metazoa; phylum Chordata; class Myxini; order Myxiniformes; family Myxinidae; genus Eptatretus; species Eptatretus atami. The sequence continues at coordinate 29,501,730 of CM068957.1, forward strand.
CGGCCAACCATGGTGACAGCTATCAATTCGAAATAACAAAACTTATATGCGCCTACCTGTCCCGAATATACTTGTGAAATCTCCCTTCATCGGACCAGCGCTTCTGGAGAAGAAGATGTTTTGAAGGTTTTAGGGTTTTTCAAGAATGGCCGCCAACCATGTGACGCGATCAGAAGAAATTAACAAACTTTGAGAAAGGCCTCAGGGGAATATAATGTGTAAAGTTTCGTCTCAATCTTCCTTTCCGTTCTGGAGATAAGATTTTTAAAATTTTATTCATTTTCAATCCAAGGATGGCTGCCAAACCACGTAGCCTAGTGAATTCGAAATTAACAAAACTTGTATTCCGTGCTCATGTGCAATAAGTTGGTGCGACAGTTCCCCTTGTCAAATCAGCCGTTCTGGAGAAGAAGATGTTTGAAGTTTTAGGGAAATCCAAGATGGCCTGGCCAAACCATGTAACTTGTACGTCATAAATTTTTAACATGTATGCATACATGGATGGAGGATGACATTTGCAAATTTGTGGCTTCGATAGGTTTAAGCAGTTCAGAGAAAACAGTTATTAATTTTTTCTATAAAATCCAAATTGGCTGCCAAACCATTGACCTATCAATTAGAAAATTAACAAAACTTGTATTCCCGAACTCATGTGCCAATAGGTGTGTGAAGTTTCCCGCTTGATTCACCGGTCAGGCTGTTCTGGAGAGAAGTGTTGAAGTTTTTAGGTATATCAAGATGGCCGCCAAAACCATGTGACGATCAAGAAGAAATTAACAAATTGAGAAAGGACCTCATGCTGAATAATATGGTGGTAAAGTTTCGTCTCAATCTGTCTTCCGTTCTGGAGAAGAAGATTTATAAAAATTTATTCATTTTCAATCCAAGATGGCTGGCCGAACCATGTGACCTATGACATCAAAAATTTAAATTTCTGCTATCTATCGTCAGACCTTAAGCCAGTGTGTGAAGTTCGTGTAAATCGATAGGCGATTTTTCTATCCAAGATGGCCGCCAAAATCGCATGTGACTCTGAGGTAAAATATTTTTGCCATCTATGCAGACTTATGTGAGAAGGCAGTTGCAATTTTCGCTCGATGGCTTAGGAATTCCAGAAAAACATTATTAATATTTTTCTTAAAACCAACATGCGGCAAACGATGTGACCTATCAATTCGAAATTAAACAAACTTACCATCGCATACAATGTCTCAATATAGTTGTGAAATCACGCCTTCATTGGACCAGCGCTTCTGGAGAAGAAGGTTTGAAGGTTTTAGGTTTTTTCAAATGGCCGCCAAACCATGTGACGCAATCAAGAAGAAATTAACTAAACTTGAAAGAGGACCTCTTGCGGGAGATATGTACCTGTAAATTTCGCCTCAATCCGTTCAGAGCCCTTCTGGAGAGAAGATTTTTTTTAAAAAACACTAAAAAACAATGAATGGCGCCGAATTACGTATCGATGACGTTCAGAAAAAACATTTTGACGATGAATTTTGGCGTAGATGATGCTCAGAATTTTCTTCAGATTTTTCCTATACGGCGTTCTACTTGACGAATTTTGCACACGGTATATCGCTTCACCTATGACGTCACGAAAAATCACACGTGTTCCCCAAGGGACTATAAAAATGTATCAAACGAAAAAATTTTCCAGTTCACGGTTTCCGAGATAACAGATGTCCAAGTTACTCGCTTTTTCAAGATGGCGACCGCACCACGTGACAATGACGTCATAGATTATAATGTGATATGTTTACTATCAAAAAAGCATACATACTATGGTGCAAATTTGTGGTCGATCGGACTTAGTCTCTCCCAGAGAAATGATTTTTTAAAGCGAAAAAAGGGTGCAAAAATGCCGCGCGAATAATAATAATAATAATAATAATAATGCCGTAATAATAAAAGAAGAAAAACAATAGGGTACCGTCTGTTACTTACAGGGTACCCTAACTAGAACTGCCACTTTAATAACTGTGGCAGTGATGACGCGTACCCAGTCCGTCGTCCGTGCCGTCCGCAAGTCCACAACATGGGATTTTTACCACACGTGTGATACACGATAGGTAGATGATAATTGCAAATTTTTCGCTTCGATAGGGTTGTGTGATTCCAGAGAAAACATCTTATTTATCATATTTTCTTGTAATTCAACATGGCTGCCAAACCACGTGACCGGCATCAATTCGAAATTAACAAACTTGTATTCCGTGCTCATGTGCAAATAGTGCGAGAGTTTCCCCTTGATCAAATCAGTCCGTTCGGAGAAGAAAGATGGTTGAATGTTTTTAGGGTAAATTCAGATGGCCGCCAACCATAGTTACCTTAGAATGCCTAATTTTTACCATGTATGCAGACATTCATGGAGGATTGGCAGAAGTCAAATTTCGCTTCGATAGGTTAAGCAGCTTCCAGAAGAAACATTATTTAATATTTTTCTTTAAATCCAACATGGCGTCCAAACCATGTGACCTATCAATTGAATAACAAACTTGTATTCCGGCTCATCGTGCAAGAAGGTGTGTAGTTTCCCCTTGTCAGATCAGCCGTTGCTGGAGAAGAGATGTTTGAAGTTTATAGGGTAAAATTCAAGATGCCCCGCCAAACCATGTGACTTGTGATGTCGTTAATTTTTACCATGGTTGCAACATCAGGGAGGATGACAGCAGCAAATTTTCACTTGATAGGTTAAGAAGTTCCAAGAAAAACATTATTTAATAATTTTTCTTAAATTCAACCATGTGCTGCCAAACCAAGTTACCTTCAATTTAGAAATTAAAACTTGTATCCCTACTTCATGTGCAATAGGTGTGGAAGTTTCACCTGATGCAGTTCAGCCGGTTTCTGGAGAAGAAGATGTTTGAAGTTTTAGGGTATATTCAAGATTGCGCGCCAAAACATGTGAGTCAGAAGAAATTAACAAACTTGAGAAGGCCCTCATGGGGAATTAATTTTACGGTGTAAAGTTTCGTCTCAATCTGTCATTTCCGGTTCTGGAAGAAGATTTTTTTAAAATTTATTCATTTTTCAATCCAAGATGGCTGCCGAAACATTGTGACCTTAGACATCAAAAGATTTAATTCTGCTTCGTCGTCGACCTAAACAGTGTGTTAAGTTTTCATGTAAATCGGATAAGGTGCGATTTTTCTATGCAAGGATTGGCCGCCAACCATGTGACTTCTGAGGAAAATATGTTTTGCCCTGTATGCAGAATTGACGTGAGAAGGCAGTGCAAAGTTTTTCGCTTCGATGGTTAAGGAATTCCAAGAAAACCATTATTTAATATTTTTTAATTCACATGGCGGGCCAAACCAGTACCTATCAATTCGAAATTAACAAACTTATATCGCATACATATCCCGAATATAGTTGTGTGAAAATCACGCCTTCATGTGGACCAGCGCTTCTGGAGAAGAAGATGTTTTGAGCAGGTTTTAGGGTTTTTGCAGATGGCCGCCAACCATGTGACCAAATCAAGAAGAAATTAACAAAACTTGAAAGAGGAACTCTGGGAATGTAACCTGTTAAAGTTTTCGCCTCAATTCCGTTCAGCCGCTTCTGGATGAAGAAGATTTTTTTTTAAAAAAACACTAAAAAACAGATGGCGGCGAGAATTACGGTCATCGATGACGTCAAGAAAAACATTTTGACGATTGATTTAAGCGTAGAAGACGCTCAGAATTTTTCAGATTTTCCTATGTGGGTCTCTACTTGACGAATTTTCACTGGATACTCCTTCACGATGACGTCAACGAAAAAAATCGCACTGTTCCCCGATAAGGAGCTTAATAAAATGTATCAAGCGAAAAAAATTTTCCATTTGCAGCGGTTTCCGAGATACAGATGTCCAATAGTTTATCGGCTTTTTTCAAGATGGCGACCGCACCAGACGTGAATCAATGGACGTCATAATTATACGTCATTTGCTATCAAAAAAGATACATACTATGGTGAAAATTTTCCTGTCGGATCGGACTTAGTGTCCCGAGAAAATGGCATTTAAAAGCGAAAATTCTGGAAATTTTGCAAATCTACGGCGCGGAATAATAATAATAATAATAATAATAATAATAAACAGAAGAAAAACAATAGCTACCCAGTCCATTTGAGCTGGGTACCTAATAATAATAATAACGTAGAACTCCCACTTTATAACTGCTTGGCAGGTGATGACCGGTACCCAGTCCGTCCGTCCGTCCGTCCGCCAAGTCCACAACATGGAACTTTTTACCACGTGTGCATACATAGATTAGATAGATGATAATTGCAAATTTTCGCTTCGATAGGTTAGTGCTGATTCAGAAGAAACATTTTTAATATTTTTCTATGGAATGTCACATGGCTGCCAAACCACGTGACCTATCAATCGAAATTAACAAAACTTGTATTCCGTGGCTCATGTGCAATAGTGTGCGAAGTTTCCCCTTGATCAAATCAGCCGTTCTGGGAAGAAGATTGGTGAATGTTGTTTAGGGTAAATTCAAGAATGGCCGCACAAACCATGTAACTTATGATTGCGCATATATTTTTCCATGTATGCAGACATCATGAGGATTGCAGAAAGCAAATTTTCGCTTCGATTAGGTTAAGCAGTTCCAGAGAAACATATTTAATATTGTCTTAATCCAACAGGCGTCAAACACATGTGACGCTATCAATTCGAAATCTAACAAAACTTGTATTCACTGCCATGGCAAGAACGGTCGCTCGAGAGTTCCCTTGATCAGATTTCAGCCGTTCTGGAGAAGAAGATGTTTTAATTTTAGAGGTAAATTCAAGATGGCCGCCAAACGCATGTGTACTCTGTGATGTCGTAATTTTTACCATTATGCACACATCAGGGAGGATGACAGCAGCAAATTTTTTCATTGGATAGGATAAGAATTCCAGAGGAAAACATTATTTTAATTTTTCTTATAATTCAGCATGGCTGCAAACCATGTGCCTTATCAATTAAAAATTAACAAACTTGTAATTCCCTACTCATGTGCAAATAGGTTGTGTGGAAGTTTCCCCTTGATCAGATTCAGACCGTTATCTGGAGAAGAAGATGTTTGAATTTTTAGGGTATAGTTCAAGATGGCCGCTCAACCATGGTGACCGATCAAGAAGAAATTACACAAACTGAGAAGAGAACCTCATGAGGATATGACGTGTAAAGTTTCGTCTCAAATCTGTCTTTCCGTCTGGAGAAGAAGATTTTTAAAATTTATTGCATTTTCATCCAAGCATGGCTGCCGAACCTGTGACCTAAGACAATCAAAAATTTAATTCTGCCTTCTGTCGGTCGACCTTAACAAGTGTGTATAGTTTAATGTAAATCGGTAAGGTCGATTTTTCTATCCAAGATGGCTCGCCAAAACCCATGTACTTCTGAAGGTAAAATATTTTTGCCCCTGTATGCAAATTAACTGAGAAGGCAGTTGCAAGTTGCGCTCGATGGGTTAAGAATTCCAGAGACATTATTAATATTTTTCTTAAATTCAACATGGCGGCCAAACCATGTGACCTATCAATTCGAAATTAAGCAATAACTTATATGCATACATTATCCCGAATATAGTTGTGAAACACGCCTACATTGGCGCAGCGCCTTCTGGAGAAGAAGATGTTTGAAGTTTTTTAGGGTAGTTTTTTCAGATGGCCGCCAAACATGTACCAATCAAGAGAAATTTAACAAAACTTGAAAGAGAGACCGTCTTGGGGAATTACCGTGTAAGTTTCGCCTCAATCCGTAGCCCTTCTGGGAGATTGAAGATTTTTAAAAAAAAAAACACTAAAAAACATATGCGGGCCGAATTACGTCTCGATGACGTTCAAAGAAAAACATTTTGTGACGTGAATTTAGAGCGTAGAAGACGCTACAGAATTTTTTCAGATTTTCCTATGTGGCGTTTTCTACTTGACGAATTTTCACCGGTATATCGCTCACCGTATGAACGTCACGGAAAATCCACGGTTTCCCGCATAGGGAGCTTAATAAAATGTATCAAACGAAAATTTTTCCATTGTCCGGTTGTCCGACATACAGATGTCCAAAGTTTATCGCTTTTTTCAAGATGGCGCCCGGACCACGTGCACGCAATGACGTCATAATTATTAACGTGTTGTGCTATCCAAAAAAGAACATACTACGCGTGAAAATTCTGTGTCGATCGGACTTAGTGTCCCAGAGAAAAGGATTTTAAAAGCGAAAAAGGCCGCAAAATGCCGGCGGAATAATAATAATAATAATAATAATAATAATAGATAAAATAAACTAAGAAAAAACAATAGGGTACCTGTACCTTACAGGGACCCTAATATATGCGTAATAATAAATCAGAAGAAAAAATCAATAGGGACCCAGTCTATTGACCTGGGTTACCCTAATAAAGACAAACATTTTCACTCCCACAATCTCATTGCAATGATCCTCAACATGCACAAACAGCAAGAGCAAAAAGGGGGGAATTGTGAAGCAAATGTGTTCCTGTAGGAAACCAAGGCATTTAGGATCAATGGTATCTCCCATGATGAAGCAGAGTCTTCGGTCTCTCACTCTCACCACAGGCGGTCGGTCGTCTGTCTTCTACTGTCTCCTCTCCGCCTGCCCCCCCCCCGCTCTGTCTGAGATATGCTCCCCATATTTCCAAGGCACTCAAGATACGCCAGCAAGCCCCCATTCTGGTAAAGAACTTACCAAAATCAAGAATCACTGCTCATCTCACTCTTCATTCCCTTTTTTTTTCCCGTCTTTGAACAAGTCCCACACTTCTCTTCATCCCACTCTTCCCCGCAGGTCTTCAAAACAGCTGTTCACCACCATCTCTTACCTCTCCCAATCTAAAACCACAATGTTTTCTACTGCCGTTAATCCACCCCGAAC
>CM068957.1:29510202-29533008 GCA_035128595.1 Eptatretus atami
ACCACAGAGAGAGATCCTCTCCAAGCTTGACTTCTCAAGATTTCCAAATTTAACAATGAGATTAAGATCATGGGGTGGGTGGAAGGAAATTTTGGTTGAAATGAAGGAAGAGGGTTGATTTCCCAAGTGCTTATGTGAGAGATAAGTTCCAAAATATGCCTTGAAATGACGAGCGCAATAAATTGTGATTAAGAACGTGGGGTTACTGAAGCATTTAGGAATGTGGAGCATTTTATTATGTTTTAAAAAAGTTTTAAAGTACAAACATTTTCTTCAATGAAGATTTAGTTTCAAGATTATGAGAAAGGGAGCTAAAAGAAAAGAGGTACAGGAAGTGTAGATGACAGGCAGAACGAGATTGTTTTGGAGTGAAAAAATATGTAGGTTTTTTTTTTAAGTGAGGAGGGGGACGCAATCTCTGATCCTCCCACCACCTATGCCCACCCCTCATTGTGTGGACCTCAAACATCCGAAGCCTCTGCTCCAACCGGACCGATCTCTCAATACAAGTCGCTGCTGACAAACCGGATACAATCTGTTTAATAGAAACCTTCCTCCCACAGGATGTCCCTGACTCATTGGTGTCTCTCCCTGGCTATTGTCTCCTCAAATGTTATAGGCCTGTAACACACCCTGGTGGCAGAGTTGCACCTGACATCAAAAACTTATTTTCTCACCATCCATGTATTGATCCTATACCTCCCAACCCCCAAGAATACCTTTGGCTGAAACATCCTCTCTGCTCCCACCTCGTGTATGTGTGTGTTGTTGTACCTTCCTCCAAACAGTGACACCTCCATCTACATCTCTCTCTCTCTCTCTCTGAGAATATGGACCAACTTTTAACCACTCATCCCAACTATCTATTCCTCATATGTGGCAATTTCAATTGTTACCACACCAATTGGCTGGTTGTTGGTACCCATCACCAGCCATGGCACTTCAGTGACTTCATGGGACTGACAATCTGTGAACTTTCCAACCCATACTTCTCACAATGGCAAGTCCTCCCTCCTGGACTTGGTGATGACAAACTTCCCAGAAATAGTCTCCTGCTTTTCCTCCACTCCAATTGGTTAATCTGTTCATATCATTGCAAGTCAACATCTCTCTGACCATTTTTAGAGAGCCACACCTAAGTACCATCTGTTCTGGAGCATCATCCTCCTCCACCCCTTCCCTCACTTTAAATGGCTCCACAGCAGGCTTGAGTTGAGCGAGTAACAGCAGCATATCCAAATTGAGTGACTAGTACACCATCAAAAATAGGACTGCACATCTTGAAGCTCACCTTGATCAGGAGCAACAGTCACTCAAACCCTCCGCAGACCCCTCCAGACCCTGATTTTTTTTTTTTTTTAATGCCACAAACAAACTTTGGTACATCACTGGTGATGAAGGTTGTGGTCAAGTTCCCATCAAAATTGTGTGTAGTTTCGGAGGAGAGACCAAATACCTATTTTGGGATTTTTTTACCCCCCCCCACCGTCGACCCCTGTGAACGAGCGCCAATTTTTGATACGGTCAATAAATCTTCGTTAGTCAGATATGAAGCTCATGGCTAAGTTTCATCAAAAACCGTGTGTTTGGTTCAAGCAAAATAATGACTGAAGTGTTTTATAGACTCACTCACCTATGGATACTGCTCAATTGTACAAGCTCACTGGATAAAGTCCAGGTGAGCTAAGAATGATAGGACATTCGCAGTTTTTATTTGTATACAGTTAAGGCTCATATAATGGATCAGGAAGCAACATAACAAAAGGAAACAGCAGGAGAAGGGGGGGAATGCCAACAGCAGGGCAGATGGAGACGACAAACAAGGGATGCAGAAAACGATGAGGGATAGGGGAAAATGGAAGGGGGTGGATAAAATGCAAGGGGTGCAGGTGGTTGAAGAAATGAGTGGAAGGAGGGTTGTTGCTGGTGGACCACATGAGTCCTGCAGATACATGGGGAGGGGCAAAAAAGTACATCGAGGGCAGAGGGTGCAAGACCAGAAAGCAAGCGGAAGAAGAGGGGGGAACCCCATAGACTCGGCTGCATCGCTATCAATTCCAATGATCTTGAAAGCCTTTGGTTTAAGGTGTGAGGTGTGAGCAAGGTGTGAGGCAGGAGCGCCAGCCCAGAGGGGAGCAGTACTCTATAAAGCTGAAAAATCCAGGTGTTTGAGTGATAACTTCAAGACTAAGAAAATATATGAGGGGAATGTGTTAGACAGTCCTTTTGGAGAGAGGGAGAGAAGAGAGAGAGAGAGAGAGAGAGAGAGAAGAGAAGAGAGAGAGAGGAGGAGAGAGAGAGAGAGAGAGAGAGAGAGAGAGAGAGAGAGAGAGAGAGAGAGAAGAGAGAGAGAGAGAGAGAGAGAGAGAGAGAGAGAGAGAGAGAGAGAGAGAGAGAGAGAGAGAGAGAGAGAGATAGAGAGAGAGAGAGAGAGAGAGAGAGAGAGAGAGAGAGAGAGAGAGAGAGAGAGAGAGAGAGAGACGAGAGAGAGAGAGAGAGAGAGAGAAAGCAAGAGCAAGCTGTTAATAGAATTAGAAGAAGAAAAAAATGAAGCTACATACCTTTCAATATCCACCAGGGGACCTTCACTTGGCATCTCATCAAAAAAATTTGCCTTCAAGAACATGAAACAATCAATCTTTCATCAACAGATGACTTGTGAAAAATTCCACCCAAATGGCAATTAAATCAGCTGTAATCGATATGAACAAGTAACGTTTAATAAAAATAAATAAAAACTCACAGGATGCCGTGAAGCTGCCCGAGCACGTGCCACGGTTTCACGTTCCTTCTGAGCAGCACGACGCTGCGTCGCTTGGAAGCTGTTCAGCACACTGGAGAAGTCATTCATCAGCTTTTCTTTCTGCATCCTTCGTTGTCGCTGTGCACATGGGAATTCACACATCACAAGTGTGTTTTCAAAGGATTTTATTTTTCAGCACACAAATGGCCAAGTTGTAAGAGCGTCAAACCTATAAGCTTTTTACTCTATCAACGATAGGAAGACTAAACCTTTAAACACTACTGATTATTTCTACCCCCATTAACACATCGTCCCCACCTCTCGCATTCCCATGATCATGTTCATCTACTGCCCCACTGTCAGCACAATGCCCAGAATCCCCCCCCCCCAAACTCCCTCATGTCCTCATTCTTCCATGAGCCTAGATTTTGTATACAGATAAAACAAGAAAAAGAGCAATCAAGAGATTGCAGACTCTCACCAGGACTTGTTTTGTGTGGTGTTTATGTACTGCTGTGTTACATAGTTAATAATAGACAACTAGAACTGCCACTATATAACTGCTAGCAGTGATGACTGGGTACCAAGACATCCTGCTTTGATTGGACACTTGACCCTGAACGATGATGTTTATTATATTGTTATTATTATTATTATTATAATACAAGACCTGTCGCTTCCCAGACAGAAATACCAATCTTTACTGCGATGACTAATCAATAGGACAAGAAGAAAAAGGATTCTTGGGAGTGTGGGGATAACCAGCGTTGCAAGTTGGTGTTTGCAGCTTCACCACGTATACCCATAAAAAAAAGTTTTTTTTTTCTTTTTCGTCGCAAACTTTCCCAGGAGTTACCTGAATCCACCGTAGTTGGATATATTAAAATCCGTTAATCTGTTCTCAAGTTACAACACACCAAAAATAGACAGACAGCTCATTTTGTAATACTGTTGCGGACCCGGGGTCAGGGGCAATACGACCACATGGGGGGAGACTACCTTGGGTTCCCACCAGACTCTCCGGAATCGCACACGAATAACTTTGTGACGCAGCGGGTCGCTAATCGACTGTGAATGCCAACTCGACCACGTGACTTAGGGTCCTCCGTCTGACACCATTTACCGAAAGGTCACGTGGTTTAATTACCAGGGAACACGCCCTCGGTATGCCTTTTTGAAACCGGATCACCTTACTGGATTAGATGCAGCAGAGCGTAACTGCCAAAGACGTACCGGCTAGAAAAACAGATCGTTGGGGGATAACGTCCCGGCTAAGCTAGGATACGAACCATGCTGGAGCAATGAAGGAAAACATGAAAACGAGCTGGGAACATTTCTTACACAAGCATTTATTTACAATTAAGTGAGGAAAGGTACGTGGCACAGTAAATTGGGTTTATTCGTATGTACAGCAGAGGAGAGCAAGGAATTTGTAGGGTGCGACCAAAGGCAAGCAATTTACAAAAGCAAACACAGAGCAGACTTATCCCGGTAGCACTTCTACAATCTTAACGAATGCTACGACAGGCGCGCGCACACGCACGCACGCACGAAAGAGAGAGCAGATGAGGACAAACAGCCTCGCAATATCTGGCACGGTCGGCCGACCAACCCAACTCAGTGCACCTAAGGAGAGGTAGGAGGGAGAAATACTGGTGTCTCAGGTGTGGGAGCGGGAGGTGTGGTGTAGTGCAATATTGGGGGTGCGGTGTCACGCCAGAGGAAAATGGGATTGCGAGTCAGTAATGATGCTCTTTTATGCATCCAAAGGGGAAGAAGTAGAGGGGTGTAAAGAGAGGAGAAGATGCGTGAGGCAAAAGATCCCTAATCTAGTCATGTGTAGGTCTGCTAGTGTAGCGTATACCTCCGTGGGACGCTCCGCTTGAGTGTTCCCACCTCGAGAGTTGGCACGTTATCTCCGACTTAATCACTTTTCCGGGACTCGTGGAAACGTGCGCTCAGCACTGGTCCTCCGGAATAAGCATGTCTGAGTCGCACACCAACCGCAGGTGAAGAGCCAGCGAAGGGCAGAGGCAACATGGAGCAGCTAACGCAGAGCCGAGAGGAGCAGAGAAGAAGAGGGCGAAGCAGAGATCGAGCGACTCCGCACTCGTCCTTTTATAAGCCCTGGATGAAGGGGAGGGTGAGGACTTGAAGGCGACATGCTGACCCGAATCCCGCTCCTCTATTGGGCCACAGCGGCCCTAGCCATGCCCTGCCAGGCTCCCATGGCCAAAAACGGCCCCATTTGCCCATCCGGCTTCGCCACGGCCCGGAGCTCCTGACTCAACATAGGGTATGAGCAAACACCCCGGCCCTAAATGTGCTCCGAGTGCAGTCTGCATGCCGAATGGCAATGTACACCAGCCACCCACGGGCACCCTCTCATGATCCAAAATGCACACCCGGGCCCCGTACGAAACTCCTGGATCGCTCTTCCCACGACCCCTCCTCGCTGCCCATCTTGCCATGTTCTGGCGATTGTACGAGGGTCGTATCAATCCCCCGTGCTCACCCGGGACTCCCCTGCGACATGCATTTGGTGCTATTAACGTCCATTGCTCAGCCCTACTTCGCATAGTCCGAGGACAGCCCAAGTTATGCAGTACTCCTCCGTATAGTGGCGAATTGTAGCGATGCAGAGGCACGAGGGGGTGCAGGAATATTATTCCCGTGTGCGGGTGTTATTGGCGGTTGAAGTGGTGAAGTTTAGTGAGCGAGGGGTGAAGCAAGGTGAGATGCCGTTGGAAATTGGCACGCGGATTTGAATGAAATAATGGCACGCCATGTGCGTGCTGTATAGTGTGTAGTGTGCTTCGTTGGAGGGAGTTTTGTGGTGGTGGTTTCAAGCCACTGGAGGCATCGTAGTGTGTTCGCTATTCAATTGCATTTTGCATGGCGTGTGGGCTTGCTTGCTCAACTTTTACCATGGCTAAAAGGAAAGGGTTGGATTAGAAATCGGAATAGGAGATAGAGACATAGCAATTAGAACCACGCAACGCACTTCGTCCCGTTAACCCACTAGACATGAGGGGAAGGTCTAACTGCATGAAGACGAATGAAATAACTGCCTGGGGATCACTGTATGTTGGGTGACATTGCATTAGAGGCATGCGGTTTTGTAGAATCGCAACAATACATTCAACAGAATTCAGAATGGGATTAAAATTAATTAAATTCAAATCAAATGGTAGACTAAATAGGTGTCGTCCTGCATTGGAGTCATCAGGAGGAATCTGGAGAGGACTCGGGTTTCAACTGCTACTCAACCCTCAAACCATCCAGGCGGAGACGAGTGAGCCTTATTAAAAAAAATAAATATAAAAATTCTGGCTGCCAGGCCATGCGTCCAACCAGGTTGAAATTAAAAATATATATTCCCCATCAATACGAGATCATAATTGTGAAATGTAATGTCAATTAATGAAGCAGTTCAAGAGAAATAATTTGAAAGATTTTTGCTCAATCAAATATGGCTGCCAGACAATGCGACACATCAGTGAATACCCTGGTATCCAAGACTTGGGGAACAAGTGCGTGACGTTTCCCCTCGATAAGTCAAGCTGTTCTGGAGAATAAAATTATATGGGTTTTAGGATAAATCCAATACGGCTGCCAAACATATGACCTATGATATTGTTACGAATTCTGGCCCGCCGGCGTGCGTCGGCCACGTAACTCGAATCGCGACCGCGTCGTCCACCGGAAGGACAATTCTGTCGTGACCCTCCCGGAACAACGCCGGGAGCTAGTCACGGGTGGGTCTTTCGACCTCACCACAATCGTGCCAATTGGCCACCCGCAGGATAGGGTTGTTCCCAAATTCGACCTACCAAGTACCTGCGCGAGTAGTTAACCGGCGATCGTACCTCGCCGCAGGCCGGCCTAGGACACGAACCGCTTAAGCGGTCCGTTCCGCTGCTTCAGGGATAACCGAGCGGTGTTATCGCCGACCTCGACGGATGTGATTCTCTTTACTGGGTGTTACACCCATCTACCAATTCCTTCCGTGATGCAAGATGGCACTTTCAAACAAGGGAAGAGGACGCAACGAAACGGGAACAGTTCAACAAGCACATTTATTTATACACGCGACACAAGCAGTATTTAAGCCATACAGTGAATCATGCACGTATGTACAGTCAATGCAATATACAGGCGACAAGCAAACAGAAAGCAATACAACGACTACAATGAGAATGTACATGCACTTAACAGGGACACGGCCACATCATTCACACAAAACAACAGGAAACCCTCCCCATAGGCAGGGAGGTAGACGGGGTTCGTAAACCTTTATGCCGTGGGGTGACCGAATAGGCCCGCGAGACCGTGCTGGTTACCTGCCCCCTCGAGGGCGACGGTCGGCGAGCCCTCTCCGGCACTCTCCTCTCGTGCGCGCCTCGACCCGGACCACTGCTCGCAACCCTCACGACTTGGCGCCCAGAGGGAGAACGAGCCTTCGACGATCCAGAGCCACTTCGACGATCCAGAGCCCAAGAGTCCAAACACGACGATCCAGAGGCCGAAGAGTCCAAACACGAACGATCCAGAGCCCGACGGGAGAGAGGAAGAATCCAACACGATGATCCAGGCAGGAGAGAGGAAGAATCCAACACGATGATCCAGGCAGGAGAGAGCCGAGCCCGCGCGCGGTCCGCCCTATATAGTGCGGGGCTCCCCCTTCGCTCCACCCCCTTTTTGGCTCCGCCTCTCCTCTAGCCCTTTCGAGAAGCTCCTCGAAAAGGGGCGTTCCCTCCTCACGGCCGCCTCACACCCCGTATCCACCAATCGCCAGCGAGCTCTCGCACCTCTCCCGTCAGCCCCGGCGCCGAAAAAAGGCGGAAAACTCGCGCGCCGTTGTAGACCTTTCACGGGGCCTTCGTTTGAAGTTTTCGGACGGTCCAAAATAACGATAGAACAGAAAAACGGCTATATCAAAGAGTCGCAGCCCGATGAATCACACGAATTCCCTTTAAACAACGGTGGGGAACTATCTGCACATAAACTTAGCGTCATAACTGATTCCAAGGACCCTTTATGGTGTATTGCGAATTTCCACAGCCGTAACAATATCATAGATGTGAAAGTTTTGTTCCTTATGGATAGGCGATCATACTTGTAAAGTTTTGCCTCAATCTGTTCAGCTGTTTCAGAGAAGATTTTTCAAGGTTTAAATTAATTGAGTAATTAATTAATAAATAAAAATACAGCTGCCCAACCACGTGACCGATGACAATTTTTTTTTTCTTCCTATGGACCAATTTATCCCAAGATGAACATCAAAAAATTTCATACTGATTGTATGTAACCTTCTGTGTGTACAATTATGATGTCATAACAAAGGCACATATCTATCTATATATTACTAAAACTCTCATCTTGTATATATGCATGTTCCCAAAATACAGCCAAAACGGTTCATGATAGCGCAAAATTTTTAGGGCCACCTTACTCACCATTCGCCTGCGGTGTGCAGTATCAAGTTTCGTTCAAATCGGGCAACGAAAAAGTTATTAAAAAATCAATTCCCGATTCAGTCAAGTACTCTTCGGGAGTATTTGATCAATGCAAACAACCTCAGCGGTATAGTTCACTGGAGCTATCTTTTTTTTTCTTTTCTTCTTGAAATGATTTTTTTCATCAATCGCTGTCACAACGGGAACCCAACGGGTTCACGGGTCATTTAGTATATATATATGAAACCAATGGTACTATCGCTCACCTGGCTGGTTGCCAAAAAGTGGAATGATGGAGGGATCAGGGTAAAAATAAGATGGATTTAAAATACACATTTTAGGTCAAGTCGTATTTACATTATGTTCACAGTCGTGCAACTCCCCACTGTCCATGAACCTTAATTTGAGATATTGCACAATTCGGTAAGACATCACTTCCTGTTGTCAAAATTAACCCGATTTGATAAGGTGCAACTCCAAGGTGTCTACAATTCAGATTTTGAGATATTGCCAACTTTCGGTATTTTGATGTCACTGGTGCCCATGTGCTTTGGATCAGCTTCTTTTACTCCAACATTCCCATTTGTCATCTATCATATATTTTAAGTTTCGCATTAATGGTTAAGTGTTTTCAGAGAAGTTGAGTGTTAAAGGTTTTCCTTCGGGGCTTGTATTCTTCACAGCCAATTGGTTCACGTTAAGGACAAGATGCAGAAGGATAGGAAATGAGACTTCTTGTATGGCATCAGATGTGGAGACCCATTATGCACTGAGACATAGGAGAAACGAGGCAAACCCTTAAGACCCGGGTATGAACCAACATCATCGTCCTGCTTAAGAGGCTTTGAACTCTGCTGTGAAGATGCATGGTCACAGCTTTGATAAGTGAAGTTGTCATCTTAGACAGACAAAAAAGGGGTTTACTCAAATTGTAAAGGAATCCATTTAGCAGAGAGTTGAATCACCATCTCAACAAAGATGCTAATTTGCAATTTCATCTGTCACGTATGTGGGCAAAGCTATAACATCGCTTGCACACCATCTGCAATCATTTGGTCTACAGACCAACTCACCTTACCAATGGCTGAGGTCATGTGGCGATGCCCAAGATTCCTCACTTTAACATCTGCCATGACCAAGGCGCGTGGATGCTCGCCGAAACATCGGCTTTACAGACTAGCAAGTCCAGCTTTTTTAATTATAAACTTTTACTGTTATAATTTTAGCCAAGTTTGGTCACAATCTCATCAGCAGTTTCGGTGAAGAAATTGCAAGTGTTTACAGACAGATGCGCCATCACACAGCTCACCTGAACGATGTTCCAAGTCAGCTAACATTAATATCACCCCGATTGGCCACATCTACTTTAAATAGTACAAATGAAAAAGCCTTAAGGTGTGAAAAGCATTTCAGTAGTTCCAAAAGGAAACTAGAACGGCACTCGGTCAAACGCATACCTCCGCCAGGCTGAATAATTTTTATTTTATATCCCACTAATAGGTCAGATCTGCATCCGGACATAAACAAAAAAATCAAATCAGCTTGTTCTCGTCACCTACCCAACTCATCCACCAAGTTTTATCATAATCCATCTGCAAGCTTTTGAAATATCACTCAATGGTGGAAGGATCACTTCAAGAATTCTCAGATCCGAATCTTCACATAACTCGAATCAATTCGTCCTTATCATACACCTAACCTGTCCAACACATTTATCCGAATCCGTCCTGAAATTTTTGAGATATCCTGCTCACTGGCAAACAAACAAGACAGACAGACACAGATAGACAGGGCTGAAAACATAACCTCCGTCCACCTTCGGTGGCAGAAGTAAAAATAAATAAAAATAAAAATTAAAACACACCACACTGCTTAAAAGAGGTTCCTCTTCACACTGCAGGTACTCCCTTCTGCTGCGAGCCTGTCCACCGACCTGCTCGTTTGTGCTGGATGACGTCGTGACTGCAGCAAGCTGTTTCAGCAACTTATTTGTCTCCTTTGCGAGCTGGTTCGTGTCATGCTGCAATTTCCGTCTGCGCAGACCCAGGAAAAAAAATAAAACAAACAACAGCAACAAAAATAAAACAAAACAAAAACTGTACTCACTCCACTACACAGCATTAAATACATCATTGACAACTTGCAAAGATCACTGTACATTTTAAAGCAAAAATCATACATCAAGAACCTTCATTTGTGCCGAGCTCTTAAAATCGCAATTTTGGAGAGCTTTTATTTTTACATGCGACATGTCGCACGTCTACAAGAGCTCCACACATGGTTGTTGCTGCTGTTGATATTGTTGTGGTTCTTGTTGGGAGTCGATTTTTGAAATGTGCACCCATTGGTTGGACAGCAGCTGGACCCCACCCATAATAATATGGCTGCTATCTTGGTTTTCTGGTGGGCCTAAGACATGAGTGTTCTATTCCTGGCATTGGCTTAGTGGTTTGGGTAGTGGCTTGGGATCCAAGGGTCCTGAGTTCAAGCCCCGTTGGCCACTGAATTAATACACACCAGGGGGTTGACTGAGCCTGTCATCCTTCTGAGGTCGGCAAATTGAGTACCAGCTTGCTGGGATATTTGAGCCATTCGAGGTCAGAAAATCATCTATGGCAGCGGGTAGATGAGGCACGAATTAGCGACTGCTAATATACTTGCAGAACGGTATGAAGTGCACTCCGCCTTAGGGGGGAGACCGGTTCAAGCGAACACCATGATCTACAATAGGACTGGCAACCACTGTAGATTATTTCTGCCATCGAGAGGCAAAATGCCCGAGTACACTCGATTAGATGATGAAGACATGAGGCCAACAGGCATCTGCTGATTACACTGCCGAGGTTTGCAGAGTCAAATTTCCATTGGCTCTGTTTGGGTAGCATATTACGATGAGTGACCCTGAAAAATCTAATCAATGTCAAATAAAAATTATTAGTAAGGTTTAATCAAGCACATCAGCATGCAAGGTCCTGCACATTTTAATCTGTGAAATTCACTTCCCTTAAAAAAAAAACAAAAAAAAAAAATAAAACAAAATAAATCAAGCTTTATACAACTTTTGAACGTCCCCAAATTGGGGTTAAACAATCCATGACTGACAAATCATTGCGTTCTGATATAACCGTGGTGGAGGCTGAAATGGATAAGAATCGCCGCGTTCATGTTTTAATCGCGTATTAAATGAGTGTTTCCAAATTGCCCGTTAATGGATTTTGTCGCAGGTTGTGACCACAGTGAGGTCATTCTTGTTATTAAACAAACTTTCCAATCAGCAAAAGGATAAAGCCCGTTTCATACACATGCACTCCAATTACAATTGTTCCAAAAGACTGCTCGCATCATCAGTTGGTTCCCAGCTGGTTCATCATCCGTTGGATCCGTGCAGCTGCAAATAGAAAGTTTGCAAGTTAAAGAATAAAAAAAGGTGAAATGAAAAACAATAATAAGCCAAATTTACACACACAATAAATAACGTATAGGGTAGTGGGTGGCCGACAAGAAGCAATGCACCGAGATGATGTTTTCTGGTATTCTACTGAAGTTAGGAAATGGAATAATTTATGAGTAGAGCAATAGATGTCAACATGTGCTTGGAAGAATGGTGTCAGCAGAAAGGTTTTATGTTTAGAAAGCAGTGGGAATCATTTTGGGGCAAAGAAAGTGTTGAAGGCCATATGCCAAACAGAAAAGGGGCAGTTGGCAAAAATAATTGAGGAGGGAATCAAGGCTTTTTAGGCTCAAGGGTTATGCAGTCAATAAAAGGAAGGAACTGCAATTTATGACAACACCTTAGCTCATATAAGGATCAGGAAGCAACATAACAAAAGGAACAGCAGGCGAGAAAGGGGGGGGAATGCCAACAAGCAGGGCAGATAGTGGACGACAAACAAAGGGCATGCAGAAAACCGCATGAGGGATAGGGGAAAATGGAAGGGGGTGGATAAAATGCAAGGGGTGCAGGTGTGTTGAAGGAAATGAGTGGAAGGAGGTGTTGCTGCGTGGACCACATGAGTCCTGCAGATACATGGGGAGGGGCAAAAAAAAGTTACTCGGAGGAGCCAGAGGGTGCAAGACCAAGAAAGCAAGCGGATAAGAACAGAGAGGGGGAACCCATAGACTCGCTGCATCGCTAATCAATTTCAATGTCTTGAAAGCCTTGGGATTTAAGTTGTGAGGTGTAGCAAGGTGTGAGGCAGGAGCGCCAGCCAGAGGGGGAGGCAGTACTCTATAAAGCTGAAAAATCCACAGGTTTGAGTGATAACTTCAAGGACGAAGAAATATATGAGGGGAATGTGTTTAGACATCCTTTTGGAGAGAGAGAGAGAGAGAGAGAGGGAGAGAGAGGAGAGAGAGAGGAGAGAGGAAGGAGAGAGAGAGAGAGAGAGAGAGAGAGAGAGAGGAGAGAGAGAGAGAGAGAGAGAGAGAGGAGAGGAGAGAGAGAGAGAGAGAAGAGAGAGAGAGAGAGAGAGAGAGAGAGAGAAGAGAGGAGAGAGAGAGGAGGAAGAGAGAGAGAGAGAGAGAGAGAGAGAGAGAGAAGAGAGAGAGAGAGAGAGAGAGAAGATGAGAGAGAAGAGAGAGAGAGAGAAAGCAAGAGCAAGCTTGTTAATAGAAATAAGAAGAAGAAGAAAAAAATAGAAGCTACATACCTTTCAATATCACCAGGGGACCTTCACTTGGCATCTCATCAAAAAAAATTTGCCTTCAAACATGAAACAATCAATCTTTCACAACAGATGACTTGTGAAAATTCCACCCAAATGGCAATTAAATCAGCTGAATCGATATGAACAAGTAACGTTAATAAAAATAAATAAAAAACTCACAGGATGCCGTGAGCTGCCCGAAGCACGTGCCCACGGTTTCACGTTCCTTCTGAGCAGCACGACGGCGCGTCGCTTGGAAGCTGTTCAGCACACTGGAGAAAGTCTTCATCAGCTTTTCTTTCTGCATCCTTCGTGTCGCTGCGCACATGGGAATTCACACATCACAAGTGTGTTCAAAGGATTTTATTTTCAGCACACAAATGGCAAGTTGTAAGAGCGTCAAACCTATAAGCTTTTTACTCTATCAACGATAGGAAGACTAAACCTTTAAACGCTACTGATTATTTCTACCCCCATTAACACATCGTCCCCACCTCTCGCATTCCCATGATCATGTTCATCTACTGCCCCACGTCAGCACAATGCCCAGAATCTCCCCCCCCCCCCAAACTCCCTCATGTCCTCATTTTCCATGAGCTAGATTTTGTATACAGATAAAACAAGAAAAAAGAGCAATCAAGAGATTGCGACTCTCACCAGGACTTGTTTTGTGTGGTGTTTATGTACTGCTGTGTTACATAGTTAATAATAGACAACTAGAACTGCCACTATATAACTGCTAGCAGTGATGACTGTGTACCAAGACATCCTGCTTTGATGGACACTTTGACCCTGAACGATGATGTTTATTATATTGTTATTATTATTATTATTATAATACAAACCTGTCGCTTCCCAGACGGAAATAACCAATCTTTACTGCGATGACTAATCAATAGGACAAGAGAAAAGGATTCTTGGGAGTGTGGGATAACCAGCGTTGCAAGTTGGTGTTTGCAGCTTCACCACGGTATACCCATAAAAAAAAGTTTTTTTTTCTTTTTCGTCGCAAACTTTCCCAGGAGTTACCTGAATCCACCGTAAGTGATATATTAAAATCCGTTAATCTGTTCTCAAAGTTACAACACACCAAAAATAGACAGACAGCTCATTTTGTAATACTGTTGCGGACCCGGGTCAGGGCAATAGACCACATGGGGGAGACACCTTGGGTTCCCACCAGACTCTCCGGAATCGCGGCCGTCGCACACGAATAACTTGTGACGCAGCGGGTCGCTAATCGACTGTGAATGCAACTCGACCACGTGACTTAGGGTCTCCGTCTGACACCATTTACCGAAAGGTCACGTGGTTTAATTACCAGGAACAGCCCTCGGTATGCCTTTTTGAAACCGGATTCACCTTACTGGATTAGATGCAGCAGAGCGTAACTGCCAAAACGTACGGCTAGAAAAAGATCGTTGGGGGATAACGTCCCGGCTAAGCTAGGATACGAACCATGCTGGAGCAATGAAGGAAAACATTGAAAACGAGCTGGAACATTTCTTACACAAGCATTTATTTACAATAAGTGAGGAAAGGTACGTGGCACAGTAAATTGGGTTTATTCGTATGTTACAGCAGAGGAGAGCAAGGAATTTGTAGGGTGCGACCAAAGGCAAGCAATTTACAAAAGCAAACACAGAGCAGACTTATCCCGGTAGCACTTCTACAATCTTAACGAATGCTACGACAGGCGCGCGCACACGCGCGCACGCACGAAAGAGAAGAGCAGATGAGGACAAACAGCCTCGCAATATCTGGCACTGGTCGGCCGACCAACCCAACTCATGCACCTAAGGAGAGGTAGGAGGGAGAAATACTGTGTCTCAGGATGTGGGAGCGGGAGGTGTGTGTAGCTGCAATATTGGGGTGCGGTGTCACGCCAGAGGGAAAATGGGATTGCGAGTCAGTAATGATGCTCTTTTATGCATCCAAAGGGGAAGAAGTGAGGGTGTAAAGAGAGAGAAGATGCGTGAGGCAAAGATCCCTAATCTAGTCATGTGTAGGTCTGCTAGTGTAAGCGTATACCTCCGTGGGACACTCCGCTTGAGTGTTCCCACCTCGGGAGAGTTGGCACGTTATCTCCGACTTAAATCACTTTTCCGGGACTCGTGGAACGTGCGCTCAGCACTGGTCCTCCGAATAAGCATGTCTGAGTCGCACACCAACCGCAGGTGAAGACAGCGAAGGGCAGAGGCAACATGGAGCAGCTTAACGCGAAGCCGAGAGGAGCAGAGATCGAGCGGACTCCGCACTCGTCCTTTTATAAGCCCTGGATGAAGGGGAGGGTGAGGACTTGAAGGCGACATGCTGACCGCGAATCCCGCTCCTCTATTGGCCACAGCGCCCTAGCCATGCCCTGCCAGGCTCCATGGCCAAAAACGGCCCCATTTGCCCATCCGGCTTCGCCACGGCCCGGAGCTCCTGACTCAAACATAGGGTATGAGCAAACACCCCGGCCCTAAATGTGCTCCGAGTAGCGTCTGCATGCCGAATGGCAATGTACACCAGCCACCCACGGGCACCCTCTCATGATCCAAAATGCACACCCGGGCCCCGTACGAAACTCCTGGATCGCTCTTCCCACGACCCCTCCTCGCTGCCATCTTGCCATGTTCTGGCGATTGTACGAGGGTCGTTATCATCCCCCGTGCTCAACCCGGGACTCCCCTGCGACATGCATTTGGTGCTAATTAACGTCCATTGCTCAGCCCTACTTCGCATAGTCCGGAGGACAGCCAAGTTTGCCAGTACTCCTCCGTATAGTGGCGAATTGTAGCGATGCAGAGGCACGAGGGGGTGCAGGAATATTATTCCCGTGTGCGGGTGTTATTGGCGGTTAGAGTGGTGAAGTTTAGTGAGCGAGGGTGAAAGCAAGGTGAGATGCCGTTGGAAATTGGCACGCGGATTTGAATGAAATAATGGCACGCCATGTGCGTGCTGTATAGTGTGTAGTGTGCTTCGTTGGAGGGATTTGTGGTGGTGGTTTAAGCCACTGGAGGCATCGTAGTGTGTTCGCTATTCAATTGCATTTTGCATGGCGGTGGGCTTGCTTGCTCAACTTTTACCAGGCTAAAAGGAAAGGGTTGGATTAGAAATCGGAATAGGAGATAGAGACATAGCAATTAGAAACCACGCACGCTTCGTCCCGTTAACCCACTAGGACATGAGGGGAAGGTCTACTGCATGAAGACGAATGAAATAACTGCCTGGGGATCACTGTATGTTGGGTGCCATTGCATTAGAGGCACCGCAGGTTTGTGAATCGCAACAATACATTCAACAGAATTCAGTGGGATTAAAATTAATTAAATTCAAACAATCAAATGAAGACTAAATAGGTGTCGTCTGCATTGGAGTCACAGGAGGAATCTGGAGAGGACTCGGTTTCAACTGCTACTCAACCCTCAAACCATCCGCGGAGAGCGAGGAGCCTTATTAAAAAAATAAATATAAAAATTCTGGCTGCCAGGCCATGCGTCCAACCAGTGAAATTAAAAAAATATATTCCCCATCAATACGAGATCATAATTGTGAAATGTATGTCAATTAATGAAGCAAGTTCAAGAGAAATAATTTGAAAGATTTTGCTCAATCAAATATGGCTGCCAGACAATGCACACATCAGTGAATACCCTGTATCCCAAGACTGGGGAACAACGTGCGTGACGTTTCCCCTCGATAAGTCAAGCTGTTCTGCGGAGAATAAAATTAATATGGGTTTTAGGATAAATCCAATACGGCTGCCAAACCATATGACCTATGATATTGTTACGAATTCTGGCCCGCCGGGTGCGTTCGGCCACGTAACTCGAATCGCGACCGCGTCGTCCACCGGAATGGACAATTCTGTCGTGACCCTCCCGGAACAACGCCGGAGCTAGTCACGGGTGGGTCTTTCGACCTCACCACAATCGTGCCAATTGGCCACCACGCAGATAGGGTTGTTCACCAAATTCGACCTAACCAAGTACCTGCGCGAGTAGTTAACCGGCGATCGTTACCTCGCCGCAGGCCGGCCTAGACACGAACCGCTTAAGCGGTCCGTTCCGTGCTTCAGGGATATACCGAGCGGTGTTATCGCCGACCTCGACGGATGTGATTCTCTTTACTGGGTGCTTACACCCATCTACCAATTCCTTCCGTGAGCAAGATGGCACTTTCAAACAAGGAAGAGACGCAACGAAACGGGGAACAGTTCAACAAGCACATTTATTTATACACGCGACACAAGCATGTATTTACAGCCATACAGTGAATCATGCACGTATGTACAGTCAATGCAATATACAGGCGACAAGCAAACAGAAAGCAATACAACGACTACAATGAGAATGTACATGCACTTAACAGGACACGGTACCACATCATTCACACAAAACAACAGGAAAACCCTCCCCATAGGCAGGGAGGTAGACGGGGTTCGTAAACCTTTATGCCGTGGGGTGACCGAATAGGCCCGCGAGACCGTGCTGGTTACCTGCCCCTCGAAGGGCGACGGTCGGCGAGCCCTCTCCGCACTCTCCTCTCGTGCGCGCCTCGACCCGGGACCACTGCTCGCAACCCTCACGACTTGGCGCCCAGGGGAGAACGAGCCTTCGACGATCCAGAGCCCACTTCGACGATCCAGAGCCCGAAGAGTCCAAACACGACGATCCAGAGGCCGAAGAGTCCAAACACGACGATCCAGAGCCCGACGGGAGAGAGGAAGAATCCAACACGATGATCCAGGCAGGAGAGAGGAAGAATCCAACACGATGATCCAGGCAGGAGAGAGCCGAGCCCGCGCGCGGTCCGCCCTATATAGTGCGGGGCTCCCCCTTCGCTCCACCCCCTTTTTGGCTCCGCCTCTCCTCTAGCCCTTTCGAGAAGCTCCTCGAAAAGGGGCGTTCCCTCCTCACGGCCGCCTCACACCCCGTATCCACCAATCGCCAGCGAGCTCTCGCAACCTCTCCCGTCAGCCCCGGCGCCGTAAAAAAGGCGGGAAAACTCGCGCGCCGTTGTAGACCTTTCACGGGGCCTTCGTTTGAAGTTTTCGGACGGTCCAAAATAACGATAGAACAGAAAAACGGCTATATCAAAGATCGCAGCCCGATGAATCACACGAATTCCCTTTAAACAACGGTGGGGAACTATCTGCACATAAACTTAGCGTCATAACTGATCCAAGGACCCTTTATGGTGTATTGCGAATTTCCACGCCGTAACAATATCATAGATGTGAAAGTTTGTTCCTTATGGATAGGCGATCATACTTGTAAAGTTTTGCCTCAATCTGTTCAGCTGTTTCAGAGAAGATTTTTCAAGGTTTAAATTAATTGAGAAATTAATTAATAATAAAAATACAGCTGCCCAACCACGTGACCGATGACAATTTTTTTTTTTTTCCTATGGACCAATTTACCCAAGATGAACATCAAAAAATTTCATACTGATTGGATGTAACCTTCTGTGTGACAATTATGTCATAACAAAGGCACATATCTATCTATATATTACTAAAACTCTCATCTTGTATATATGTACGTCCCAAAATACAGCCAAAACGGTTTATGATAGCGCAAAAATTTTAGGGCCACCTTACTCACCATTCGCCTGCGGTGTGCAGTATCAAGTTTCATTCAAATCGGGCAACGAAAAAGTTATTAAAAAATCAATTCCCGATTCAGTCAAGTACTCTTCGGGAGTATTTGATCAATGCAACAAAACCTCAGCGGTATAGTTCTGGAGCTATCTTTTTTTTCTTTTCTTCTTGAAATGATTTTTTTCATCAATCGTGTCACAACGGGTTCACGGGTCATTACTATATTATATATATTTAAACCAATGGTACTATCGCTCACCTGGCTGGTTGCCAAAAAGTGGATGATGAGGGATCAGGGTAAAAATAAGATGGATTTAAAATACACATTTTAGGTCAAGTCGTATTTACATTATGTTCACAGTCGTGCAACTACCCCACTGTCCATGAACCTTAATTTGAGATATTGCACAATTCGGTAAGACATCACTTCCGTGTTGTCAAAATTAACCCGATTTGATAAGGTGCAACTCCAAGGTGTCTACAATTCAGATTTTGAGATATTGCCAACTTTCGGTATTTTGATGTCACTGGTGCCCATGTGCTTTGGATCAGCTTCTTTTACTCCAACATTCCCATTTGTCATATATTTTAAGTTTCGCATTAATGGTTAAGTTTTTCAGAGAAGTTGAGTGTTAAAGGTTTTCCTTCGGGGCTTGTATTCTTCACAGCCAATGGTTCACGTTAAGGACAAGATGCAGAGGATAGGAAAGAGACTTCTTGTATGGCATCAGATGTGGAGACCCATTATGCACTGAGACATATGAGAAACGAGGCAAACCTTAAGACCCGGGTATGAACCAACATCATCGTCCTGCTTAAGAGCTTTAACTCTGCTGTGAAGATGCATGGTCACAGCTTTGATAAGTGAAGTTGTCATCTTAGACAGACAAAAAAGGGTTTACTCAAGTTGTAAAGGAATCTTTAGCAGAGAGTTGAATCACCATCTTAACAAAGATGCTAATTTGCAATTTCATCTGTCACGTATGTGGGCAAAGCTATAACATCGCTTGCACACCATCTGCAATCTTTGGTCTACAGACCAACTCACCTTACCAATGGCTGAGTCATGTGGCTATGCCAAGATTCCTCACTTTAACATCTGCCATGACCAAGGCGGGTGGATGCTCGCCGAAACATCGGCTTTACAGACTAGCAAGTCCAGCTTTTTTAATTATAACTTTTACTGTTATAATTTTAGCCAAGTTTGGTCACAATCTCATCAGCAGTTTCGGTGAAGAAATTGCAAGTGTTTACAGACAGATGCGCCATCACACAGCTCACCTGAACGATGTTCCAAGTCAGCTAACATTAATATCACCCCAATTGGCCACATCTACTTTAAATAGTACAAATGAAAATGCCTTAAGGTGTGAAAAGCATTTCAGTAGTTCCAAAAGGAAACTAGAACGGCACTCGGTCAAATGCATACCTCCGCTAGGCTGAATAATTTTTATTTTATATCCCACTAATAGGTCAGATCTGCATCCGGACATAAACAAAAAAAATCAAATCAGCTTGTTCTCGTCACCTACCCAACTCATCCACCAAGTTTATTCATAATCCATCTGCAAGCTTTTGAAATATCACTCAATGGTGGAAGATCACTTCAAGAATTCTCAGATCCGAATCTTCACATAACTCGAATCAATTCGTCCTTATCATACACCTAACCTGTCCAACACATTTTCCGAATCCGTCCTGAACTTTTTGAGATATCCTGCTCACTGGCAAACAAACAAGACAGACAGACACAGATAGACAGGGCTGAAAACATAACCTCCGTCCACCTTCGGTGGCAGAAGTAAAAATAATAAAAATAAAAATAAAAATAAAAACACACCACACTGCTTAAAAAAGGTTCCTCTTCACACTGCAGGTACTCCCTTCTGCTGCGAGCCTGTCCACCGACCTGCTCGTTTGTGCTGGATGACGTCGTGACTGCAGCAAGCTGTTTCAGCAACTTTATTTGTCTCCTTTGCGAGCTGGTTCGTGTCATGCTGCAATTTCCGTCTGCGCAGACCAGGAAAAAAAAAAAAAAAAAAACAACAGCAACAAAATAAAACAAAACAAAAACTGTACTCACTCCACTACACAGCATTAAATACATCATTGACACTTGCAAAGATCACTGTACATTTTAAAGCAAAAAATCATACATCAAGAACCTTCATTTGTGCCGAGCTCTTAAAATCGCAATTTTGGAGAGCTTTTATTTTTACATGGACATGTCGCACGTCTACAAGAGCTCCACAATGGTTGTTGCTGCTGTTGATATTGTTGTGGTTCTTGTTGGGAGTCGATTTTTGAAATGTGCACCCATTGGTTGGACAGCAGCTGGACCCCACCCATAATAATATGGCTGCTATCTTGTTTCTGGTGGCCTAAGACATGAGTGTTCTATTCCTGCATTGGCTTAGTGGTTTGGGTAGTGGCTTGGGATCCAAGGTCCTGAGTTCGCCGTTGACTGATTAATACACACCAGGGGGTTGACTGAGCCTGTCATCCTTCTGAGGTCGGCAAATTGAGTACCAGCTTGCTGGATATTTGAGCCATTCGAGGTCAGAAAATCATCTATGGCAGCGGGTAGATGAGGCACGAATTAGCGACTGCTAATATACTTGCAGAACGGTATGAAGTGCACTCCGCCTTAGGGGGAGACCGGTTCAAGCGAACACCATGATCTACAATAGGACTGGCAACCACTGTAGATTATTTCTGCCATCGAGAGGCAAAATGCCCGAGTACACTCGATTAGATGATGAAGACATGAGGCCAACAGGCATCTGCTGATTACACTGCCGAGGTTTGCAGAGTCAAATTTCCATTGGCTCCGTTTGGGTAGCATATTACGATGAGTGACCCTGAAAAATCTAATCAATGTCAAATAAAAATTATTAGTAAGGTTTAATCAAGCACATCAGCATGCAAGGTCCTGCACATTTTAATCTGTGAAATTCACTTCCCTTAAAAAAAAAACAAAAAAAACAAATAAATCAGCTTTATACAACTTTTGAACGTCCCCAAATTGGGGTTAAACAATCCATGACTGACAAATCATTGCGTTCTGATATAACCGTGGTGGAGGCTGAAATGGATAAGAATCGCCGCGTTCATGTTTTAATCGCGTATTTAATGAGTGTTTCCAAATCTGCCCGTTAATGGATTTTGTCGCAGGTTGTGACCACAGTGAGGTCATTCTTGTTATTAAACAAACTTTCCAATCAGCAAAAGGATAAAGCCCGTTTCATACACATGCACTCCAATTACAATTGTTCCAAAAGACTGCTCGCATCATCAGTGTTCCCAGCTGGTTCATCATCCGTTGGATCCGTGCAGCTGCAAATAGAAAGTTTGCAAGTTAAAGAATAAAAAAAGGTGAAATGAAAAACAATAAATAAGCCAAATTTACACACACACAAATAAATAAATAAATAACGTATAGGGTAGTGGGTGGCCGACAAGAAGCAATGCACCGAGATGATGTTTCTGGTATTCTACTGAAGTTAGGAAATGGAATAATTTATGAGTAGAGCAATAGATGTCAACATGTGCTTGGAAGAATGGTGTCAGCAGAAAGGTTTATGTTTAGAAAGCAGTGGGAATCATTTTGGGGCAAAGAAAGTGTTGAAGGCATATGCCAAACAGAAAAGGGCAGTTGGCAAAAATAATTGAGGAGGAATCAAGGCTTTTTAGGCTCAAGGGTTATGCAGTCAATAAAAGGAAGGAACTGCAATTTATGACACGTTTTTTTTTAAGGCCTGCAGCAAAAAATATTACAGGAAGTTAAAAGTATAAAAAATAAAAAAAATAATAAAAAAAAATTCATTATATACCAATGCCAGAAATTTAAATAATACGACCGTGGGAACACCACATCATGTAAAATGTTACTTAAAGTACTCAACTCCCCCCCCCCCACCGCACTCAACCTTCACCTCCCAACATAAAGACTTCAATCTCCTCCCCCCACACCAAAAGTCCTCAACCCCTGCCCCCCCCCCAAAAAGTGTCAATCTCCCCCTCTCAACTCTAATCTTTTGCTCTACCCCCCCCCACCCCAATTAAAGCAAGGGCATTCTTACATCAATCATTACAGATGTAATATCACATCACCACAATCAGAGTTTGAAGTGGTCTTACTTGGAACCTCCTGATAATTACTCGTAATAAACGACTGTCAGTAAGTATTCTGCATCACTGACAATCTCTCAAACAGTGGTCTAACCACATTTGGGCAAGAGTAAATAAATAAAATAAAACCTGCATTCAATTCCTCCCAACCTGCTTTTCATCGACTCCAATTTGTCACCTATGTTTATTACTTCACATAATATGTGAATTACATATCTATGCACATGTTAAAATACAGTT
>CM068957.1:29558529-29571492 GCA_035128595.1 Eptatretus atami
GAGGAGCTTGAGTCGAGAAGGGCGGAGTCCAGAGGGCGAGGGTGGAGCAGTAGGCGGGACCAGGTAGGTGAAGTCGAGAAGCAGGAGGCGAGGTCGACGTCGTGTGGGCGGAGACGAGGAACAGGAGGCGGTTCGTCGACGTCGTGTGGGCGGAGACGAGGAACAGGAGCGGTTCGTCGACGTCGTAGGGGCTGGAACGAGGAAACAGGAGGCGGTTCGTCGACGTCGTGGGTGGAGCGGAGAAGCGTGCACGTGGGAGACGAGAAACAGTAGGCGGGCCCGTCGAGGCGAGACCGTGGGTCGGAGTCGAGAAGCAGGACACTCCGCGTGAAACACACACACCGAAACACACACTTTCCCTCACCGAGGATTTCTCCGTCTTTTATAGAGCCCAAAGCTCGGGGGAGGGGCCATGCCGAATCCAACGTCATCGCCCAAGTCGGGCGCTCCGACTGGCTCCAACCCCTTACGTGGTCCGCCAGCCTGGGCCGGGTTTCGGGCAGACGCTGGTGCAGCCCGCCCACCTTGCTGCCAAAGCAAGAAGAGAGATTGTATTACTGTGTATGTGCAGTATAGCAATTCACAAAAGCGAGACACATTGTTATGTTTAAAAACGTTTATACTTGGTCACACTTAAATACGCCATGTGACGGTAAATTAAAAAATAGTGCATTATGTATCGAGACTGAAAGAAGTGATCATAATTTAAATCGTGAGGATGAAAGCTCTCAGGTGAAATATAATAGTGGGGGCCAGATAACACAGCAATTTTTGAAGAGGAATCGTGCAAATGAATACAAGCATCAATTTGGCACTTTGTTCTCCAGGGGATTCTAATCAAATCTGCCTATCTGGCATTTGAAATCCAACCATTTCGAAAATTTGAAAAAAAAAAATAAATAAAACTTCAAAAAGTCAAGATACGATCAATGTTGGGACTGCTGGCTGAGATTGGTGAATGTTCAGAACATCATCAAAGACGTTCCAAGTCTGCATGCAGTTTTTCCCTTTACCGTCGGAAGGCAACACGGACGTCACATCCAGTGAACGCATGGAAGTTGGAATCCTCTACCTTTCTCAGCCCTATGGCAGAACTACCTCATGGACTGGAATCCATCGTGCCTTGGCTCCTTGGCTAAGGCAATCCACATGTTCTCAAGACCTCGTTCTGTAAGGATGGCAGTACAGATATTGCTATGACATAGTCGTCCGTGTCATTACCTAATGATAATGGACTTGCAACCATCCGTCGTTGGCATCCCTGGCTGTAAACAAATATTCGAGTGTCAGCTTCTCTGACAACAATGGAGACACGCATCCGGTGACTCCTTGTGTTTGCTAATGGCATCTTCTCCTTTGTGACGATGACTGTGCTTCACACATCTTTCCCGCAAGGAAAGTGAAACAGCTCAGTCTTGTTGCTGTCATCTCCAAGAAACTTCTCCAAGTTACTTGGGTCTTACTGGTTCCTGTTCCACTCTCTTCTGATTCTTGCCTCCTTTTCGACCTTGCCTCGGACTTCAGACTTGCTTCTGTACACATCAAACACTACGTCCACCCTCTCGTCCTGGCACCATAGGATTCCACCTTTTGGGATGATGTCTTCTTAGCATAGTCATCAATATCTTTGAGTGCGTGGAAGGCTAGGGCATTGATAGTGCTGAGCCATCGATGATGCTGCAATCTTCCCCTGGTTCTACGTCTGGGATGTTTCACTTGCGCTTCAAGATTTCAGCCAGCCTGTGACTCAAATTTTTTTGGTTATTATTTTTTTTTTTTTCCAAATTTTCAAAATTTGGATTTTTCAAATGAACCAATCGGGCAGATTTTGATCAGAAAAGGCTGCAGAACAGAATGCCAAATTGATGCTTGTATCATAATTTGCACATTTTTATACTATCTACTCACTATCAGCGAACCCAGGCCCGTCTGATGTTCATTTTCCCGGTTACCGTGTCGCGAGGGGGTCACAAAAAAATGACAATAACCAGAGGCTGGGGGGGGGGGTGATAATAAAACAAAACAACAACCTGGAACTGCCATCATTAATTGGAAAAAAAAAAAAAAGAGGTAAAATGAATTTACCTTGGTCTTTCCCTCAAACCGAATGTGTACGGAAAAGAGAGGAAGAGAAAACCCACCGCTCCGCAGTGCGAGAACAGTCTGTTGATCACTTGTCTATTCGTTTTATCGTATTTTAGTTTTAAATGGACGCGTTCAGAATCTACGGCAATCTATATATACCATTTTTTCACCCCCCACCCAATTTTTTTTTTTTTAACCAATTGCGAACAACTTTGGATGGTGATTTTCCGTGCCATTGCTCTCCCAGCAGGAGCAGGCCGCTATTACAGAATTTGTTCGGGGTAACCGGCACACACAATGGCTGCCTCTTTAACCCACTTAAGTAACATTCGATCTGACGGACGGCGTACCGTTATAATTCAACGCCTACCTGCGAAGCGCGGATCGTTCGTTTTTTTTAGTGTGGGAAGGCTTTGAGTTTGTGTACTGTTCCAATTTTTACGTTCTAAAGTCCAAACCTTTTTTTTTCTAGGTTTTAGTGAACAGGATTAGAATTAAAACAACTTCATCACCTCATGCTATGTGGTCAATGCAGTCCTGAAAAAGTGTCGGGTCGTAGCTTTCCATGAGAAACGAGGCACTTCGGCTGCGATTTTAAACCGAGTAGTAATATGGCGAGCTGAAAGAGTAAGATGGCGCCCGTTGGCTCGGAAATGTACGGGGTCATTGCAGGCACGTTTTTCCTTGTTTGTTTGTTTTTGCTTTAAAAAAGAAAGAAATGAACTCAATGGTGCATCTAGCACTAATGCCACTCCCAGAAACAGAAGTAAACGGCATCGGATTTTTTTTTCATTATCAAACTGTTTTCGTCCGGACTGTTGGGTTGAGTGTTTAAAAATCAAAGAGACACTTGGCGAACGCTCATAAGCTGATTGATAATGGAACCGAACACACCGCAAAGCCCAATATAGCCAAGCTTGTTCCTAGACTGCTCATACCGTTCTCAGTTTGAGCCTGGGTTGGTCGAATTTAAAAGAAAGGACAACTTGGTATTTTGGTATAAACCAGTGTCAGTTACCACAATTTCTGTGGAGTCTCTTCAAGTGGCTCAGCACTGAAGCAAGCGCTCATTCAAAAAGTTAGTACGGAACTGCTGGCTTGGCAAGCGCTAGCTAGCTGCTTAGTAACGAATGCACTCAATAGACAGGGATGAAGGCTCTGAAGTGGGAACAGATTTAATTCGACACAGGCACAACGCAGCATCGAACATGGCGGTCACGTGACTCCCTTACCAACGCCCCGGTGCATCCAGTATTATGTTATGTATACATTATCATCAACTACTATACAATCTCATGCTCCCCCCCACCCTACTTTATTTTTTTATTCTTTTTTTAACAAATCAAGACGCTCAGGAGGCTTACAGACACGAGCTGATCTTCTCAGGTCTAGTGGAGGGTTTGTCCTTGCTAACAACTGCTGTAGGTTCTCAATAAGGGTGCAGGGTCGAGAGAGAGTCAGGTACATTGATGGTGAAAAGCTTTCATTGAGGAAACACCCAAGGTTCCAACGCAGGTGGTGTTGAACAGGAGTGGGTGACAACGTGCACCTGAACCGGTTCAATTGTTTGTCTCCGCAGACGTAACCTGAGTTGGTCACAGACGTTTATGTATGCTTTTCTACCTCACACAACTTGGTGGTAAAAACTACCAAAAATCACGAAATCAACTGCTCACCTTCACTCTCCATTCCTCTTTTTTCCCCTCCTTTTGGAATAAGTCCCTCACTCTATTCATTCCCATTCTTACCCTCCAGGCCTTCAAAACAGCTGTACCAACCAGCTCCTTATATCATCCCCCATCCAAATCCTCGACCCTTTCTAACCCCGTTAATCCACCCCAAAGCCCACCTCCTTCAAATTACGCTGCTTCTTCCTGAAAGTCCCTGAAATGTCCATCTTGTATTCCCATGTCCCACCCCCATCCCTCTCCTTCCTAGATCTCCTCAGTCTCTGTTCCCACTGTTTTGGTCCTTCCCACTCCCTCCCCTCTTGTCTCATTGGCCCCCAATTTGCTGTGGCGTTGTGTGTTAGCTCTCATGCAAGCCTCGAGAAGGTATACAAAAAAATAAATAAATAACTTCACCAAGAAACATCATCTCACCAATGTTATCGATATGATGCAGATAACCAACTTGGTTCCAACATCCGGAGTTCAACAACGTAACACAAGGTCATTGATCTGGAAGTTGCGAATACAGACGTTGGTCGTGATTACGTTTCGGTTGATACTTGTTTTATTCACGACCTGGACCGTTAAACGTCCGGGTGTTCTAATCATAACATGTTTGTTAATTCACGACCCATCAGAAGCTTGGTTTGATGTGATTCTGGTACGGTAGTTGAGCAACACACGATGCTAGACGAGATTTGAATGGAGCCTTCCTTGATGGCGGCTTAGGACATTCTTGATGATACTGACAGCACGTTTGGCTTGACCATTACTGGCAGGTTTGTAGGGGACTGATGTAGTGCTTAATCCATTACATTTTACAAAAGTTCTGAAACTCTGAACTCGTAAATGACGATCATTATCCTGATGCAATGGAGTTTGGATGCCATGTTGTGTGAAATGGTACGTAGAACTTCATTGTTACAACAGAGGAATGAGGATGGCAACCACGACAGTTCAAATCCCATTTGGAGTGGGCACAACAACAATCAGGAAAAGCTTCCTTGAAATGGATCAGCATGGTCGATGTGTAGTCTGGACCATGGCCTTGATGGCCACGACCACATGGCCAATGGAGACTGTGGCGGTGTCTTGCAATGGGCTTGACAAGTGTAACAATGGCATACACGGTACTCAATGTCTTGTCAAACAGGCCCACAAACATGGGCCTCGGGCATAGTCTTCATGGTGACTTATGCCTGGTGAGCCTTGCGGGGTCACTGATAATTTTCCCGTGGAGTTTTGGTGGAATATTACTCAGCTACTCCAAAGCAGGAAGTCTGCATCAATAGAGAGTCCCACCCTTCCGGATGAGGTACGATTTCACCCCTCCAGTAGTGATGCCCAATCAGCTGACATAACACAGCATTTAATTGTTGACAAATCTGGATTGCTATTGGTAGCACAAGCAATCTGCTTGGCGGGTGACGGGACGCGCTCATGGAATGACGTTAGGCATTAGACTTTTTGTATTTTTTGTATATCTGTCGAGGCTCCGTATGAGAGCTAACACACAGAATGCACAACAGGGAAGCAGGAGACAAGAGGGGGCGGGTGAGGGAAGGAAAAAACATTGGGAAACAAGAGACATGAGGAGATTGTGGGAAGGGAAAGGGATGGGGTGGGGTACACAAGGTAAACTAGAAACGGCAACTCAGTAGAAGCGCATACCTTCGCCAACGAGCTACATTTTGCCCCGCCCCCCAAGAAACGTTGATTGTGAGGGTATTAACCCATACCACATCTGCCATCTCATATGTGTTATGATGGCTTAAAAACAATGAAATTTCCTGTGTCATATCGTATAATCACAAGATTGGGCATTGAAATTCACATTTTGCATTGGTTTGCATGCAAATTGGATACAAATTGACCGCGCTAAATGGTAAAAAGACGATTTGACCTTTTCATGACCTTGACCTTGACCTTTGACCGATGTCCCAAATTCGAAATCAAATGGTCCTGCGATAATAACCAATCATCCCACCAAATTGCCTGCGATTCAGTTTCAATACTTTTTGAGTTATGCCAAATAACAAACAACAAATAAACCGAATGTCACCGTAGGGTGACCCGTATCTTGCCAAAAGGTGAACCAGCGTGTGACTCTTTTAAGGTCAACACTGAGGTGAACAGAGCTGCTATCCCACCAGGAGGACTCCTTGAGGAATATCTGCCTACGAGAAGATTCGCGATGAGAATCGTTCTAACAGAGTAACCATGAAAAAAATATGCGTTTGCCTCATAACGTCACCAAATCACGTCATAAATGGTCTCAAGCTTGATATATCTATGAAGCCCCATGCGAGGTGTTCAATTGAGGTAACTAACACGATATGGTTCTAAAACTTGAAATTTGACCTTGGGAGTCAAGATATGTTTGACCTTAGCGTTAACCATGAAGGTCAAGGCCAATCGCCACACAAAATTAATCAGCTGAATGCCAGACCATGAACTATATTACCCATGAAGTTTGAAGACGATCCCGATCAAAATTACTCAAATAAGGGTTTTTGGTCGATTACAAATGATTTGCGAAAAAAGTGACCTTGACCTTTGACTTGAACCTTCAAATTTATGGCCTGAAAGGGACCTCGCATAGGTCCTGATATGTCGAGAAGTTACAAAGATTTCCAATGAAACTGTGGTCTGCAGATTTTTTTTTTTTCGTGATTACAGACAATACAAACAATACAAATAAACCATGTCACCCGTAGGTGATTCCGTATCTTCCAAAGGTGACCACGTGTGACTTCTTTAAGGTCACACGGAGGTGAAACAGAGCTGCTATCCACCAGGAGCGACTCCTTGAGGTAAATATTGCCTACGAGATTCCATGAGAATCGTTCTACAGATAACATGAAAAATATGCGTTTGCCTCATAACGTCAAACAAATCAAGTCATAATGTCTTCAAGCTTGATATATCTAGAAAGCACTCATTCGAGGTGTTCATTTGAGGTACTACACGATACTGGTTCCTAAAACTTGAAAATTTGACGCTTGGGTCAAATATGTTTGACCTAGGCGTTAACCATGAAGGTCAAGGCCAATCGCCACAAAATTAATCAGCTTGAAGCCAGACGCATGAACCTATATTCCCATGAAGTTTTGAACGATCCGATCAAAATTACTCCAAAAAATAAGGTTTCGTCGACTGCCCTGATTTGCGACAAAGTGACCTGACCTTCAAAATTTTTATGCGCTGAAGGGACTCTATAGGCCTCTGATATGCGAGTTTAACAAAATTCCAATGAAAACTGTGCCTCTGGCAGAAGTTGATTTTATACGTGATTACAGATAAAAAAAAAAACAACAACAAAAAAACACATGAAGGTCCAAGGCCAATGCCACCAACAAATTAATTCAGTGGCGCCAGACATAAGAACTATCTTCCATGAAGTTTTGAAGACGAATCCGATCAAAATTACTCAAAACAATAAGGTTTTGTCAATTCCCCTGATTTGTGACAGTGGACCTTGACCTTTGACCCTTGACCCTTCAAAATTTTATGAACCTGAAAGGGACTCCTAGGCCTCTGATTATCGAAGTTACAAACATTTCCAATGAAACTGGGTTCTGCAGATTTTTTTTTCATGATTACAGACAACAACAAACAAAAAATAAAATAAAAAAATAACATACAGACGACTAACATTCTTGCAATAACTTGTTTTGGCAAGATAACAAAACAACAAAACAAAAAAAAACAAACAAAAAAACATACAGACTGACTAACATATCTTGCAAAAACTCGTTTGCAAGATAACGAACAACCACATATTCACAATAAATAATACACAGCGATCAAAATAACTCTCGCACAAAGTTTGCGAAAGGTAACAAGATGGACAATGTGGGACTTTCAGGTCTTACATGACAGGGTCTGTCAGGAGAGAAAGCAGGATATTTGAAGAGGTGGGTTTGGGGTGGATTAGCGGCGGTAGAAACTGATCAAGGATTGGAAGGAGGAAGATAAGAGATGGTGGTGAACAGCTGTTCTGAAGACCTGGAGGGAAGAGTGGGATTGAAGAGGTGTGGGAGTTTTGCTCCAAAGGTGGCAAAAAAGAGGATGAAGAGGTGAAATGTGAGCAGTGATTCTTAATTTTGGTAGTTTTCCCAGAAGGGGATGTTGGCAGATAATTGAGCACACTGTGGAATTGGGGGGGGGGAGAGGCAAAGAGGAGACAGTATAAGACAGAAAGACCACTGACCTGCCTGTGTGAGAGAGTGAGAGCGAAGACTCAGCCTCATTGGCAGGAGAAACATAGATTCGCAAATGCCTTGGTATTCCACAGTGTGAAGCCGAGAAAGATGAGAGGTGGGAAGACCAATCCCAGCGGGAGAGGCAGTATCCATCTGGCGTGGGAAAAAGCTTTATATGTGGTCAGGAGCTCTCAGGTGGGCAAGGAAGGATTTGCACGACGGAGATGCCCGTCCGGTGACTGCTTTTGGAGGCAAGCTTAGGAAATGTGGCTTCCCAGAAAGATCATGGCAGATGGTGAGACCGAGAAGCTGAACGAAAGGACCTATCAAGAGGATTGTATGAGAAATAAGATTGGGGAGTGGTTACCAGATGGTCTTTCGGAGAAACAAATGAGAGTGTGAAGATTTGTCAGGAATATCAAATTGAGATTTGTCAAAGTGAGAGAGTGTGAGATGAATGATATCACAGATTGTGGAGGTTCTGGGATGGTTACGGGAAGCGGAAGCGACTGAAGCACATAGCACAGTACATTTAATACTCAGGTGGTATAACAATGAAAAATATCACAACCGGCAAGGGCAACGCGCAATGTTGTAAACACGACCTGAATGATGTGGGCAGAATGGCTCTGGTTTTCCAGGAGACATAAACAAGTGTTTGGTGATCAGTACCCTCAAATGGTAAATGTCTCTTCCAAAGACGTTATTGTGCATCTTTAAGGTGCCCCAGACCACCCACTAAACGCCTCTCGTTCTCCTTGAGCACTAGCGACATTCGTGCCAGAATAGGGTTTCTGATGCATACGCAACAGGCTGGGGATTACCGGTTCCCTTTATTTGCAACAATGCACACTCAATGCCATATGATAGCTATCACATACTGAGACAAGTTCCTTCGATGGATCGTAATGGAAGTAACGGGGGAGAAGCACGTTGGGGCGGCCATTGAAGCGCTCTTGTTTGCGGCATTTCCAACATTTCCAGACAACGCCTTTTCCTGAGCAGAAGATGCAGAGGCCGTGGTTGTGCTTAGTGAGGCAAGGAAATTACCAAAGTAGGTCAACATACTCAGGATGCAAAATGTTCTGAAATTGTTATGTGGCATTGGGTGATATCAATTGGCTCAACTTTGCTCGGAAGGGCAAAATGCCTTGACAGAGAGATTTGATGACCCAGGTATTCAACTTCAACGTGTCATAAAGGTAGACTTCTCCGCCTTCGGTGTAAACCCAGCCTTGTGAACAGCCGATTGAGAGACTTTGTTTGGTTCTTGAGGTGTTCATGTTGTGACTTGCCAGTCACTAGTATGTATCCTGGAATACGACTGTGTTTTGGTACAGTTTCAATAATGTCTCATCTTGTGTTGGAAGATTGGTGCAACCAGAACACATGCAAATGGGCATCTGTTTGTACATGTCGATCCTCCGATGATGTTGATGCTATGTTAATAGGGCTTGGAATCATCAATCCAGTTCCAATTGAGCAATCGGCATTAGGTCCAAGATCAAGCTTGTGAATTGTCTGGCCACCCATAAGAGCGGTGGAACAGATCCTCTGCTTTTGGGCAAAAGGGTAGCCATCCCAGCTTTTGCATATCGGTATGATTGTCGTTTGGGTCGTCCCACAAATGCATACTGTTCATCTGCTTAATGAGTGCTGGAACGATAAGGCGCTGCCCAGTGCGATACTCACTGGTGAGATGATTGCCCTCATCTGCCATGTAGTCAAGCTCACATTCGATCATTGATTCGCATCAATGTAGGCAACAGGTCTAGCTTATGGAACAATGGCTTGAGCATCTGCAATACATGAATCCTCACTATTGGGCCTGCAAGGTGCAAACCATCAGCTGGAACAGGCCAGGGTACTTGTTGAGCATGGTATCATATTCCAGCATCACGAGTTTGGATGACTTGTTACGTCACACCAAATTAGTTCTGATTATTCATTAACCAATCATCGGCCAGAGGTTTGGTCCTTCTCCACGCACT
Organism: Eptatretus atami; assembly: GCA_035128595.1. Taxonomy (NCBI): domain Eukaryota; kingdom Metazoa; phylum Chordata; class Myxini; order Myxiniformes; family Myxinidae; genus Eptatretus; species Eptatretus atami. Next base: position 29,568,481 of record CM068957.1, read on the forward strand.
ATCAGTAGTGGTAGGAAACCCCCCCCAATGAGTGCTGCTTCATATCCTACAGTTACGTTAGCTGAGGCAACTTACAGGAACCACCACCCGTGTAGTCCTCAAGTCAGTAGAATTACAGGCCAGAGTGGAGGAGCCTTTCCCGGAGGGAGATGGAGGGTGACTTGCTCTCACTCATAATTGATCTATAAGCGGCGCGGTATGAAACTTCCATCGCTCACCAGGATCTTATGATTTACATCAACTGTAATAGAGACATCGGCGCTCCTTTTGTTTACCAAAGCGAAACTTCATAAGTTCTCAACTCTGACTCTCAGCTGCAGGCTGTGCTCTGTGACCTATCGTCCGCTGCATAGGGTTCACCTCAAGTGATTAGCAGGAGACAGTTCTTCGACTTTGGATCGACACAACGACATTCAAGTGTCCCCGCTTATAATTGTCCAGGTATAATTCCTGTACTGACATTGGAAAACTTTATGATTCCACCAATACGCCAAGTTCCCCAACCTTCCAGGTAGATTCACGAAAATGTTAGGAGGTGGAGGTGAAATTTGATGGCTTGCTAAATACACTTTTGCTTGTAGCCAAGTTACCTTGTTAACCGATGGGCCCTGCTGGAATAACTTTTGACTTGTTAGAGTCACAACGCAGGCTCTCCGCAGTTTGGCAATACACGCAGTGACTTTTATCCATGACTTTAGCCGAATTGGGGTCAGAATCATGAGGAACTTCTGCAGAGAATTGAGTCATCATTGATGCTATTATAAAGGAAAACACGCAACATCTCTGAGTTGTTCTGTAAACACACACTGTTCGGTGAGGTCAGTGTAACATCAGCCATGGAACTCGGAATGCCGACTGACCATCTTGATGATGGGGGTTAAAATCTGTATAATCGAGCACGATCTTTACCGTTTAGGGTGATAGTCTTTTCACGAGATTTGACGAGCTCTTAATACGACTTTGTCAGAAGGCTTGGCTGGGGCAAGAAGATATTTTGATGAGGTTTACGTCGGGGCGCCGCATAAGACGGTCAAGTAATACAAGCTTCGCCGCCTTTCACCGTCCTCACGTGCTCAATTTTGTTTGCACTGAAGTACTGCTTCAGGCGTCGTATATGGTCTTACCAATCATCCACTGCGTATTCTTGCAATATGCCATAAGCACGAACACATCCTTGTCGCCACTGCAATGTACTCAAGAGCACAGGACGAAGGCTCTGAGTGGAACAACGGTTTAATTCTGAACGGCCACACACGCAGCAAGCATCGGAACATGAGCGAGTCCAATGACGCTTAACCACGCCAGACACCCATGTATGTATCATTAATCATAAACCACTGATACATCTGAGGTATATGGACACACACCTGGTGTTAGTTTTCTTCGTTATGATCTGAGTGAAGTGGGAATTAACTAAAAATCTGGGCTTTTTGAATTTTTCAAAAATACACGATCATCACAAAATGAAACAACAACTTAAAGTTTCTGCTTTCAACGTGATATATTTAAAGCTTTCCATGATCTAGAATTCTGTAATCGCTGTTATCTAATCATCAACGTTGCAACAGTACTGGCAATGCAGCCCACAAGGTTAGCTGGAAACATTGTTGTGGGCAGGCGGGGTCGGGTGAGAAGAACCATAGTGGGGGGAAGCTATGTCGATTCCCCAACAAATCTCACCGGAAATTGTACGGCGTCGCTCATGGATAATTCGGACGCGGCAGGTGCTTAACGACCGTGGGACGCTCCATAACTCAACGCGTGACCTAGGGTTCTCCGCTTGGGAATTGGGTTTTCCTAAATCTAACCACGTGGTTTGATTACCGGGAACAGCGCACTCGGTCGCCTTGTCCGACCGGATCGGATCACTCTCGCGGATCGGATGCAGCCGAGCGACAACTGCCAAGGACGTACCCGGCGATGAAGGAACGGATCGTTGGGAATAAAGACCATGGCTAAACTTGGATTCGAACCATGCTGGACCATGGGAGAAAAGACAAAAACGAGCAGGGAACATTCCTAATGATAATTATTTATTAACAAGTCAAGCGAGGAAAGTAATGTGGTAACAAAAGATTTATTGGCTAGTAACGCAGGGAAAGAGAGAGTGTGGGTGCCACAATAATACAAGCATTTTACAAAGCAGACAGTGCCGACTTGACGCGAGATTATAACGTAACAACATAATGTTCTTATGCTCCGTGGTTGCGGTACCCGACAATAGTCACAGTTGTTCTGGCCACGCCGCACGTGTGGAGATCGGTGTTCGCGAAGGGAGGAGCTTGAGTCGAGAAGGGCGGAGTCCAGAGGGCGAGGTGGAGCAGTAAGGACAGGCACCAGGTAGGTGAAGTCGAGAAGCAGGAGCGAGTGTCGAACGTCGTGTGGGCGGAGACGAGGACAGGAGGCCGGTTCGTGACGGTCGTGTGGGCGAGACGAGGAACAGGAGGCGGTTCGTCGACGTCGTATGGTTGGAACGAGGAACGGAAGGCGGTTCGTCGACGTCGTGTGGGCGGAGACGAGAGACAGGTAGGCGGGCCGTCGAGGCGAGACCGTGGGTCGGAGTCGAAGAAGCAGGACACTCCGCGTGAACACACACCACACGAACACACACTTTCCTCACCGAGGATTTCTCCGTCTTTATAGAGCCAAAAGCTCGAGGGGAGGGGCCAAGCCGAATCCATACCGTCATCGCCCAATCGGGCGCTCCCGACTGGTCCACCCTTACGTGTCCGCCAGCCTGGGCCGGGTTTCGGGCAGACCGCTGGTGCAGCCCGCCAACCTTGCTGCCAAAGCGTACGTGACTCGCCGCCAATGTCCTGGTTTCGGGGTAGACGTTGATGCACGGTTATGGTAAACGAGACGAGACGAGGGGCAAGCAGGCAGATTTACCTCAGAAAAGAAAAGAAAAAGAGTGGGGATAAAATAAAAGGGGAAAATGATTTAATAATCCTAACTATTAGACCATCGCAACGCACTCCTTGTTTCCCCACTAAACAAAGGGGACTAACTAAA
>CM068957.1:29607081-29624204 GCA_035128595.1 Eptatretus atami
AACAAAAAAAAACAAAAAAAAAACACACTAACATATCTTGCAAAAACTTCGTTTTGGCAAGATAACAAACAAAACGGAGTAAAAACTGAGTACTCCCTTCGGCGTCCAGCGATGATGTCATGCATCACCTGGATATGGAATTGGGAAGCAATGGTGTCCAATAACAGAGACTGCTTGCACTACATTATGTTTAGCAGGTCCAGCCAATCTTGATTTATAGGAAATCTCGTGATAAGCGTCACTGAAAATGTTTGTTTGGACAAAATGGCGGTTCCGAAGAAAGCAAAGTAGACGTTCGCTCATTTCAGCCCTCTTGGAGAGATGAATACAGATTTGTGAAACAAAGACCGTGTTTCTTTGTACACTATGTTGTGAGAGCGTTGTTTGCCACACATTAAGTATCCAACGACATTTTCAGACAAAGCATGAGAAACACTTCAAGGATGAGGCGAAAAAGGCTGAGTCAATCCAACAGGCCATAGCGAGGAACGGAAAGCAAAGCAGTGTCTTTACTAACGTCTGTGTCAGTAATAATCAAATCACAGAGGGAAGTTACAAAATCGCACAATGTGTTGCAAAACATGGAAACCCATTTACAGATGGGGAATATATAAAAGAGGCTTTTCTCAGTTGTTCAGATGTTTTGTTAAATAAAGACAAAATCATCTCCAGAATCAGTCGTTCCTGTGTCTGCCAGATCAGTGGAGAGATGTATAAGCGAAATGGCAGAAAACGTTAACAAACAACAGACAGTGGTGTCAAAAGATGCAGTGGTATTTCGTGTTGCGCTTGATGAGAGTGTTGATATAAATGATGTTCCACAGTTAGCAGTTGTGAGATACTGTGACTCAGATGGAGTTCGAGAAGAGCTATGCTGCCTAAAACCCATGCATGGCACAATAACAGGGTAAGATGGAGGGAAGACTTTGTTAATCATTTTGAGGAAAGAGGAATTGACATCAGAAAAACATTTTCTGTGACAACAGATGGTGCTCCTGCTATGGTCGAAAAACAGAAGGGATTTGTGAAGATCATTGAGGATCAATATGGCCACCTGACGGTAAATTTCATTGTGTTATTCATCAAGAAAATCTTTGTGCCAAGATTTATAACTCTGAGCTTAATAATGTGATAATTACAGTGGTGACGAGAGTGGATTTTTTTTGTTGCTCAATCTGCCTTGACACACAGGCAGTTTCAAGCTCTGCTTGAGGAGATGTATGAAGACATTCCGCTTCAGAGCAAAGTCCGTTGGCTAAGCCGTGGGAATGCCTTGGTACGCTTTGTGGACTATCTTGATGCAATTAAGATATTTTTGTCAGAAAAGGATCAAAACTACCCCAAACTGGTTGATGACAAATGGGTCGTGCAACTGGTGTTTCTAACCGACATCACCACATATCTAAACGAACTTAACCTCCATCTGCAGGGTGCAGGCCAAACTGTTATGGATCTTTTTGAAACATGCAAGGCGTTTCGCGCAAAACTTGCCATTTTTTTGTCAGGACATTGACACCTCGACTTTCTGATATTTCCAACATCTTAAAGAACTATCAACACATCACACCATCAGTGTTGCCGAGATTGGAATGTACACGCAAGAACTTGCACCAGAATTTTGTCAGAATTCAAGATTTCCAACGTTTTGGCCTGATGTTTTCCTTTCTAATTAAACCAGATAACTTTGATACCAGCGACATGGATTTGACAGTGTTTCTGTGGATAGGTGTTGAGGATTTCGAAATGCATCTCATCGAGTTACAATGCTCAGGCTTATGGGCCTCAAAGTTTTGGGATCTGCGGCACACACTTGAGGTTCTAGAGAGAGAGAGAGACAGAGACAGAGACAGACAGAAACACACAGAGACAAATTAAGAACCTTAATTGGAAAACTCAGCAAGGGAAAGGAAGGGCAAGGATCACACGTAACAGAATGATCTGCCTTTTAATTTATTTATCAATGAAGCTGCTAAAATGTAAATAGGACTATTAATTATTGATGTTAAAAATGTATCAATGGCACGCAGATCCATAAATAAGAGTGAATAATTTAACTATGGGCACGCCACTTCTGTTGCCGACCCATGCGCTACATTAAGGCGATAATGGAGGTAAATACCACACCAAGGTGATACTGAAGGTAAACACCACACCAATGTTATGGTGAAGGTAACATGACATCAAGCTAAAGACCACACTATTGAAGGTAACCCGACACCAAGGGCGAGGTCACTGCCCCGCCATGCAAAAATGAAACTGATAGAATCCATTAGAGCCAAGACACCTTTATTTAAATTTAAAAAAAGAAAAATAAACAAAGTTTTACATTAATACTTTCAGAGGAGAAATAAGAGTACAATAGGTCACGTGAGGTCTCCAAATAAATTTGAGCCCATTCCATTGATTAGTCAAATCCATTGTAAAACGTTGCTTCTTCTTTTAGACGCAGCACATGGCAGTGGGTAGCATCATTTACCGGGGGTGCGGCTGTAGGTCCTCCTGACGAGTTTAACCTCGCTGCTTCGCTTTGACCAAAACCCTTGTGGGGTAATTGTGGCAAAGGTTTCCAAACAGTGGAATTATTGTAACATGTCAGGGTGGAATATCTCTTACATGACGCTGTTGTAGTTTATATCAAGAAGTTGATTTATACTTTTCGTGATTTATTTATTTTTAGGGTATTTCTCTGAAATAAAGTCATAGTGGATCTCGGTATCCGTCCGTATGTTAACATTTGACAAAAGCATCTTACAAACTACCCGACCGATATGGGCTAAATTTGGTACGATGCATCAGGACAGCAAGGTTTCATGGGGTTGTGCTCCCCATCCGGATCCGCCCCCTTTAAGAGGCTGAAAATGGGGGTTTCGTCTCAAATTCAGGTAATTTATTTTAAAATCTTCTCAGATACCCACGGCCAGATGCAGCACAAGCTCTTCATGAAACATAAGGACCATGACAAGCCTGGTGTTGGTTTAACGGTTAAGGTGGATGGCTTAAGGTCTTAGAGTCTTGAGTTCAAGCCCTTGTCATGCTGTTGAATTAATGCCAGGTGGGTTGACTCAGTCTGTCATCCTTCCAAGGTTGGTAAAATGAGTACAAGCTTACTGGTAACAGGGGGCACTGCATCACTGGCCTAGCCATACCACTAGAAAATGATGTAGCCAGTCTGCTAAAGGCTGTACATGAATAAATAAATAAATAAATAACTATGCCGTTCACTTAAGTTGTGCTCCCCATGACCGTACCACTTCAGTTCCCCTTAATTCTTCATTTTCACCCCGCTTGTTGGGGAAATCACCGTCAGTCCCCCACGGCGCTATTTTTTTAGTTTGTCAAAAAACAGAAAGAAAATACAAAATGTAATTTCCACAAGATGGAGCTCTCAGCTTGCCGTGCCCTTGGAATGGCATCCTTTGGAAAATGAACGTACCGGTAACCAAAATGGTATCGATTATGTTCAGGGCATAATTCAATCTGACCAAATCATGGTGTGAATGAGTATTGTGTGAAAAGGGCTGTGTGTGTGTGTGTGTGTGTGTGTGTGGTGTGTGTGTGTGTGTGTGTGTGTGTGTGTGTGTGTGTGTACATCTTCTTCTTCTTCTTTTGTCTGCTCCCTTTAGGGTCGCCACAGCGGATCATCCGTTATGATCCGCATAATGATTTGGCACAGGTTTTACGCCGGATGCCCTTCCTAACGCAACCCTGGTCGCCTCTTACGACACAGGGATATGGTACCCTATTTTAACCGGGCAAACACCGGCCCAGTACACTGTACTCACTTTCGCCGACCTCGGAAGGATGACAGGCTGAGTCAACCTCCTGGTGTGTATTAATTCAAGCGGCCAACGGGGCTTGAACTCAGGACCTTTTGGATCCCAACCCGCTACCTAACCACTACGCCAACACCAGGCTCTGTGACAATCTGTGATTGTGGTAGTTACTACCAGTGCGTAGTGACGTAACTACAAGTTACGTTATATATATACTATATATTATATATATATATATATATATATATATATATAATATTATATAACTATATATATATATATATATATATATATATATATATTATATTATGTATATCCCATGATTTCCAGCTCTATCTTCTAACCTGTTTTCTCTGTGTTTACCTCCTGTATGTTTATGGCAAGATGGCAAGGAAGAACTAACTACTCCTGAGAGGGATGTGAATTTGCCATTTTATCCAAAGAAACTTTGTTCCCATACCGGAAAAGTGGATTATTACTCCACGTTATGCTGAGCTGTAATCTTTACCTTCTTCCTTTGCAGTTTATTATTGTGTGTGTGTGTGTGTGTGTGTGTGTGTTGTGTTACACCACAGCAAAGTAAATACCATACCAAGGTGATGTGCACGTAACATGACATCAAGACAAACAACGCATCACCAGACCAAGGTAACTAACACTTCGTCATGATTAATGTTCCTTGTTTATTTAGTGATTATTTGGAACATCAATTTTATCTCAAGGGGGCTGGCAGGATGGCCAAGAGGTAGAGGTACGCGCACTCCCCTCGAAGCTGTCTAACCTGGGTTCGAATCCCGACCCAACTATAAACTGTCATCCTGCTTCACAGGCAGGGTGATTCATCAATGTGTGTGCCGTCCCTCGGATGGACATTAAACTGGGTGTCCCGTCTGCGAGCAGTAGTCGGTGGATGTTAAAGATCCCACTGTGTCCTTTGCGAAGAGTCGGTGAGCTATTGCCGGCATCATGAACAAATTATGAATTCCTACTCCAACTACTGCTGGGAAGGCAATGGCAATGGCAGTGCAGTATAATTCTTGCCAAGAAACTGCTTCTGCATCACTGACGCTCTCAAACAGAGTATGGTGCATCAGAAGAAGAATCAGACTCTATTCCTCTAAATTAACAACAGCTCGTTATCCCATGCTTTTTGAAAAAAACGAGAGGATATTTTACTCAGCTCCGTCCGTCTGTCCTTGTGTGACGCTATCTCCACCTATACGGTTGGGCAGAAATTCACCAAACTTGGTAGTTACGTTCACCACATGGCAATAAGGTGAAAGAGCAGTATTCATTTTGACCTCGCCTCCTGGGGCCCGGTCAAAAGGTCAAATACCAAAAAAGTGCAATTACGGGCACATTTTCAAAATAAACTTTGTACATGAGAGCAACATTGTGGGACGCATGAAATATGCAACGATTTTTTGGATTTGACCCCCAATTCATGCCACAGCGAGTGGAGATTTTGGGCCACAGGGGTTAAAACGGGGAAAAAAAATTAACTAAAAATTTGATATTTGATCATCAATTGCTGGTGGAACTTGATGCCATCTTTCAACTTTGCTTTATGTGGGTAGCTTGGGGATTTACGATGGCACGCCATTTACTTCGCTCAAGTAAATTAATTTTACGAACAATTTACAGTGATCTTCCTGTGACGGTCTGATGTTCTCGCAGCTCTATTTTGACTTCTCCCTCTCTTACTCACCTAACTCGCATCTTTTCCTGCATCGCTGTTGCATCGGCATTTTAATAGTGTACAGACAAGTGGGGAAATGGGGAAAGGGTCCCCGAAGGGGGGAGGGGGGAGGCATGGCATGTCCAGTGCTGATGCAGACTCACTCAATGGCTGCCTCTGAGGCTGGCTAGCCTTGTCTCATCCTGGATGGTGATTCTCCATTCTATCATTATTCTCCAAGGCTGGCTCGCCTTGTCTCAACCGGTAAACATTATCGTGAGACTTCGAGGGGAACGCTCTTTCCTTGTTCTCAGTATATGATAGATGAATCTTCATTCATATGACGAATGAAAGATGACAAAGTGAGATGTCCCATCATGGATTTCCATTTGCACACAAGGCTTCTGGCTCATGAAATATTTCCCGTCATTTTCTGCCACATCAGGTCCCGTCATGTGCGTAATGGTTGTTACAGGAAGTTAATGTGGCAATGTTTCTTTGCAGTTTTCGAAAATCCGAACAACTTCACCATGCCACCAAAGAAACAGACAAGTTTGGGCAGATCTACATTGGCAGCCAGAAAAAAACAAGAAGCCCAGAAGCAGGAAAGCTCACAACAAAAACAATCATGCCTTGAAGCTGACTGTGAATGGCATCAGTCAGAGCAACAGAAACATTGCAAGAAAGACAATCTCCTCAGGAAAAAAACAAACAAACAATTAATCAAATTCAGCCTTTTGTATGAAACGTAATTTTATTTAAACTGGGGAAATAATGTAAAATTTTATCCTGGGCAACGCCCGGTACCTCAGCTAGTCTAATATATAAAGCTCTTTCTAACCACTGACTCGCTGACTATGACTGATATTAAAGATTGGTAGCGTCCGGGTGACGTAGAAAGCTGAAATTTTGCGTGCCAAAGGACATTGAAGCCGGTATACCGGATAAAATCAGAGAATTGTCGGACAACATCCATAAATGAAAATATAAATAAATTTTGAAAAAAATGCAAGTGAGTGACCCAAGACAATGGGGAAGCACAGTAATTTTGTGTGCCAACCAATGGCCATCGAAGCTGATACACCAGGAAAAATCACAGAACCATTGGAAAGCATCCGTGAATGAAAATATAAATAAATGAAAAAAAAAAATGAAAAAATCAAAATGCAGGCGAGCATACCGAGACAATGGGGAAGCATGGTTCGGTCACTGGCTTCCATACTGTGTAAGCATACCCCGCGCAGGTATACTATAATTTCTAACTGTTTAAGAGCAGTTTTGGTGCCTGGAGAGGGGTGGAGGAGCAATGGGGAGAAGAGGTGGTAGAGAGAGAGGGGAGAGGGGTGGAAGAGAGAGGGAGGGGTGGAGAGGGAGGGGGGAGGGGTGGAGAGAGGGCCGCGGATCGAGTTGTTGTCTCCAGGGCACGAGTAGGAGAAGGTGAGAGATATGTTTAAGAGTTAGGGAAATTTGTATTGTTGGGAAGTGGAGGTAGAGAGAGTTACTTATGAGATGGGTGAGTGTATGTCGGAACGAAAGGCGAGGTAGAGGTAGTTGGGGGGAGTGTGTTTAGTGTAGATTAAAAAGAGGGGAGAAGTATGAAGTTTTGTGGAGTGTAGAGGGGAGAGAGAGGGGGAGAGGGGGGAGAGGGGGGAGAGGAGGGGAAGAGGAGGAGGGGAGTGTTATAGTTTATAGCTGGGTCAAGGATTCAAACCCAGGCGAGCCATCTTGGAGCGAGTGTGCATACCTCTTGGCTTATGCTGCCATGAGTTACAAACGTTTCGTTTTCTTTTTATTTCATATGTATTATCTATGCAAAGTGAATGGGTCGAATGATGAAAGACAGAAGATCGTAAAGATAAAAACGGGGGAAAATGTTTATTGTAAAATAAAATTGCACATTTGCAGCAAGACCAGCACCACACTGATACACCTTGCAGAACACAAGTGGGTTGAAATGGCAGGTGATGGCTCGGCCTCAACACTGAACATTGTTTCAAGTTGGATTGAATTAATACAGTATATCAGTGACCCCAGTTGCAAATATTGTTGGAAGCGCTGCTCGCGCCAAAGGTTTTGTTCTTAAGCACTTCCAACAAAATGCGTGTTATAAGACGAAAGGATGTGCTGCTCGCCTGATTGCACCGTAATTAGCACACGATGCCATCTATATTGTTAACGGATCTGGAAACCATTTGCATTCAACATACAGATGTCCCCAAAAGTCAGTTATCGTCGTTAAGTATGTTGTGGTGAGTCATCTAGACTCCCTTCCTTTTTGTCGAGGAGAATCAAAGGCGTGCGTTGCAATTTATTTAGTGAGGTTATTACAATCGCAACGAAGCCATCTAACCAACCATCCCTTGCCACTGCTGACCCCTCGGCCACATCACGATTCCACACCAATATCAGCTGCTTTCTCGGCATCCTACGTGCCAAAGGCAATATCTCCGGTCCGTGTCTCCGCTCCCACAAAACGTTGTATACTCTTTCACGGACGGCCCATTCTAACATTGATATTTGAACCTCTTCAGCAAGTACGAACCCACGGGGAAAGTGGGTGGGGGTTCCCCGTCCAGGGGCCGAAATCCCGCCCAGGAGGGTGAGTCCATGGGAGCCTGCCAATCAGGGTGGGTTAGTTACGTCTGTCAAGCGAGCCGCGCCCCGTTTGAAAGCGAGGTCCATAAATTCCCTGAGCACTCTTGAGGCCGAGATGGTTTTTTTTGGGGTTGTACAGAAGGGGTTTTTTACGAAGGTTTTATCTGAGGTTTTGACAGGGTTTGGTGGTTGAGAAGTCGAGTGAGGAAGAAGGGTCTTGGAGGAAGTTGGTCCACGGGTTTTCTGGAACAAGGTTTGGAATAGGGCTCTGGAGGGTTGTTTGTTGAGCGTGCAGTTCTTTGAAGCGGGGGTTGGAGCAGAAGTCGTGAAGGCAGCGAAACATTGTCCCTGCTGGCCCTCTTACAAGGAAAGGAAAGAGCGACCCTGACCCCCTCTGTGGACCACCGCTATTCCGCACCCGAGCTTCGCCACGAACCACGAAGTCCAGACGTGCGACTGGGGACCAACAACCAACGACCTTTGTCAAGGTCGCCACATCAGCGGAGCCCCCCCTATTCCGTCCACGGTCAGGTACCCCAGCTTGACTTCGCCCCCAGCTCAGTGGCTCTCTCCTCGCTGCGCGGGGTCCCAATAAAAACTCTGGGTTTTACTTCATGTTGTGTGTGTGTGTGCGTGGGGCCCGTCTTAATTAAGTAGAACTGAAATAAAGTGTTTTTGGCGAACATTGTAAATACTCTTGCATAATTCGCGTTGTCTCTTGCTTTGTTGTCTTCATTTACTGTAAATAAATCATCACAGAAATGTTCCCAGTTCGTTTCCGTCCCTTCTTGCCAAATTGGTCCGAGCATGGTTCGGATCTGAGTTTAGGCGGGGTTTTATTACGCCCGGTACATCGGACAATTGTAGCCGGGACGTCCTGGGCAGGCCCGCTCGAGCTGCATCCGAGCCGGAAAAGGTGGGTGGACGAAGTGGTAGTCGGGTAGGTTGTAATTTTACCGCTGTCGTAGAGTGAATCGGTTTGGCCAGGCTTTCCGAGGCCGTGGATCCCCGTAGCCGAGACTGCGTGGTTACTAGGTAGCATTGGATCTAGACAAAATAACCTACGCCACACGGCGAGATATTGGTCCGGACGGTCGCGTTAAACAACCGGTCGGACTCGCGGGAGTTATCCGAGCGGACGGCCTACATTCCGGAGAGGTCCGTGGGGTTCGACGTAACCTCCGCCCCTAGGGGTCATTCTCGCCACCGACCTCCGGCCCACAACAATATCTAAACACCACCTCCGGAGATCCAGAAATATCAAATAATGTCCGAATTAGACAAATTAAACATTTTATGTAGCAGTTGGAATGCTGCTAAGTTCATTTAAAGAGCTTAAAATTTTGCAATTTGGCTTAGTTGAGAGATTCCGAGGTTATGGCATGTGCGGAAATGGAAAATAAACCACGAAGGCTGGCATCGTCCAGGCGTCTAGAAGCAGTGCATTTATCCAGCGATTGTGTAGGATGATATGCAGACATGTCAATAAGGAGTGGGAAAGTGAAAAAAAGATTATCGTTAAAGGAAACGATTGGCGGCCTTTTTCAAGTCAAGGCATGGTTGAGCAGGGCACAACAACAAAAAAAAGGCGAATTAGACCCGGCGGACATAACCGAGGGATGCGCCTGCGTAGGGAGAGTGAAGTGGCCCAGGCATGTCTTGATAAGGAAATAATTAATATAAGGCCGTTAATTATGCTTCAAAAGTGGTGTTTTAATTAACCCAAACACCCAATTTAACCTTTGCACTTCTGAGAGTTCCCTTAGGTATACATGCAAAGTGTTCAGGGCTGCTGAGGTTTTCATGGTTTTGGAGTTTTACACACACACACATGCACACTGACTGACCACACTGACAATGTCAGTCCAGGCAATGAGCAACGGAATAAAAAGGAGAGAATGAGTAGGCTCCAACAGTATACTACAGTAAAAGGTTGGATGTGTGTTCACTTGGTTTTATAAGGGTCACAAAAGAGTCACAAGTAGGGATGACGTAATGACATGAGAGGAGATCGATCACCACCAATTAAGGCCATTAAGGGTAACAGTGGATTGAATAGTCTCAGGAAGGCAGTTCCACAAATGGGAGGACAAAGGAGAAATATATGTAGGTTGATGGGGACCCTGTATTTGGAAGAGATTAAGGGAGGGTGGAGCTAGAATAAAGCATATGCTTAGGAGTAAGCTGGGGAAGGTTGGAGAGTGACATAGCACAGAGAGCAAGATCAGAGTGGAGTAGACGACTGTACGCTACAAAACGCGTTCTGTAATCTGACACACAGGTCTCGTGCATCTAGTCTCATATATGCGAGAAGTCAAAAATGGTTGAGTTTTAGATTGCCCACAGAAATGCCAGGAGAGGACAGATGAGATGCAGGAGTGGCAACGCTATAAGGAAGAGCAGTACTCCTTTGAACTATGGTTGAAGCCATGTTTGCAGAACCAGTTCTGATTTTCAAGTCATGATTTGGAATGGTGGAGTATGCCACAGGTGCAAGCTTGGCTTTGCAGTCCAACTATTGACGATGCGGTGTCAGCCCAGGAGATGTTCTGGCTTAAATGGTGAGCCTGATAAATTGGAAGATACTGAACTTCTTCTAGTGGCTGATCATAGATATAGGTGGATTCATTTGACAATCCTTCTGAGAATAAAGAGGTCCATAAATACCTTACCCACACATTCAGATAAACGCATGGGACTTTATTTGAACTTGGACATGGGACTATCATTTGAACAGTTTATTTAAGAAGAAGAAGCAGAGGAGAATTTCAAAGTTCCCACCCTGAGAGCACAGAGTTCGGCAAAATTTGATTTGGTCGAGGAGAGTGTCTAATTTTGCCCAAGTTCTGCTAAGCTCAGGGTTTTGAAGTGCAAAGCAATGGCGATGATGTTTGCAGTATCAAATATATAATTGCAATTGAGAAATAAAATAAAATTTTGAAGGCTGTTAGAACCCCCTTCCCCCCTCCCCCAAAAAAAACATTAATTTCAGAAATTTTACTGCCGTTTGATGCAGCGTCTTTTTAGCACCCACCTGTACTTAACACATGAAATTAGTTTATCCATGCCTACGTTTGTGTCCTTTATGACGTCCCTAAAAACAGTCAGTTTACTGTGTGGAATAATTTTCAAAAATTTTTTATTGACAGACAGATGAAGCAATATGCTTTACCGCACTGTGTGCATGTGCACTCGAGTGCAGGCAGATAACTTGCAAAATACCCCTAGAATACCTTCAGTTTTGATGCAAAGCATGAAATTTGGCACAAATACTCTCTTTGTCTATACTGTGTTAAAAAAATGGCGCTGGCCACGAAAAAAATCAATCGAAAAAATCGCAAACTGACGTCAGTACCCTCTCACAGTGGAAGATGGCGACCTAAGATACTGGAGAAGTTGTGTCATACTGATGTATGACAGGTTCCAGGCACTGCTGCCACTGTGGACGAGGCCAGGCTTGACATGTTTGGCCGAAAAGCAGAGGCCTTACGCAGGCCATTCCACAACACGAGCAGCTCTGCTCCAACACACCAGACATGCTGCCTACCAGGCTGGTTCGTGTTGTGGGCCAGGCAACCCAATGCAGCCAGAAGCAGAGAGCCCTGCTGACTGGGGATGGCAAGTGTTGGTGAAGAATGGCAGGTCTGTCGTGGACAGCCAATCTCCGCATTTATCAAAGTTGCCAACAATTGACCAAATGCGGCTGTAAATCAGGCTGTCTGGTGGGAGGTGCAAGTGTCTACAGACTGGGTTCTGAAGTCACAACTCTCGATATGCGTTGCCAGGTTGAGGTCTAACAACTTTCACCTGTTTGAGTTGAGGGGGTGTTGATTTATTTTAATTTTTTTTTCTTCTCAGGAAGAGAAGCCTGGTTAGAAATGCCTGGCAATGAGCATGGCCTCGAGCATGCTCCTATGACGACTAACCGTCCATGGTCTGATTTTCCCTTTGCAATGGGAAGAATTTTTTCTGTCCATATCTGACCACATATCTGGTCAGTTAGTAAACCTTAAAAAAAAAAATCTTTGATTTTATTCGCAAACGCTAGTTCGTGACAATGGTTGTATAGCGTGAGTTGTGGCAGCCAGCTTGGACTTACCCATCTTTTTTGTTAGCAGTATGCATGGAATAGGATCTAAAACCGATGTCCACCTAATTCGTTGATCCAAAACCTAGGTATAGATCCAACAAAAATTATGAGTCTATGTCTATTATTTCCTGAAATAGAGCATTGTTTTGTTTTGCGGCAGACCATCTGTGGATGCCATCTTTGTTACAACTCATGCTGTGAGGTGTTCTTACAAAGAACATAATCATGCTAACATCTTAGACACAAAAAACTTCTGGTTTACACCCCTAATGTTGTGTTTTTTCAAATATTTAGCTGGCAGAAGAGGAAATTTTACTGTGCATATTGGCAAGCCATCTTGAAAAATGGTCGCCATGCTTGGAATTTGCGTGGTCCAGACGCCTTTTTTGAAAAAAGTGGACCTCAAAGAGTATTTGTGCCAAATATTCATGCTTGCTCACAAAGCCGAAGTATTTTTTGGCAGTTATCTGCGCACTATCGCGACGAGACGCCATATAATTTAATCAAATTTAGAGCCAAAGTTACTGCTAAACTTGGCAAAGTTTGTGGTTCCGATTCATGTTCCATCCAAATTCTGGTTCTACAATGTTCAAAATATTAAATCAATGCGAATAAAGTTAATTCCTTGGTCTAGACATAGACAGAATGAGAGAGTGAACCATTGCTTACCTCACTTGCGCTACATGCATGGGATAATAACAGGGTCAAGACTGACATTTGCCTTTGTATTGGTTGAAAAGCCATGTCCAATTTGCCAGACCAGCATCTATCCAACACATATAGCAAAGAATGAACTAGTTATGGCCTGCTATCGTGGGATGTGCCACCTGGTATGACATAATTAATGTCAAGAGGATGGTTGCCTTAGCTACTACCTGGGAAAAACTCACCTCCACTGGAAAAAGGAGAGGAAATAATTATAGTTGATAGCAAATTGTGATTGTAGCACATCAAATGGAGAAGTCAGAAAGGCAAGGTATCAAGGGCGGTCTGTCCTGCTGGGCAGGTAGGGGAGCAAGCAGAGTATGATGCCCCACGTCTCGAATGCTTGAGCATATTTATCAGGGAGGCAGCACTGACAGCTTGTTTTAAGATTTAGGGCATCTGCCTATAGCTGAGAGAGAAGCGCAGCACAACAGCAGCATACAATAAGTTGAGTGACTGGGGTATAGAACAAAACTGATGGTCAGGCAATCAGGGCTGTTTGAAAAGAGGAAAAAATGAATGTTCAAAAGTTGATATGATTAGATTCCGTTACTTTCCTTGTACTAATCTGGGAGAGTTACCCTGTTCTGGTCCTGCAGAGAATCTGTGTTTTGCACCTTCTTGTGAATGGGAGGGATATTAACTGTCCTTCCAGCTTTATTGCAGGTGGCCAGAAGGTGCAGTGGACATGTTTGAAAGTACAGATAGAAGAGAGGAAGACAGCAGAGGGGCAGGCATTTGAGAACATAAGCACTGATGGTACCTGTGGCACAGAATTCATATCTCTGTCATTATTAAATCTCCCCAAGTTATGGAATCTCATTACATAATCTGTCCAATACTTTAGCATTTGCATCCATAGGTACATGCTATATTTATTAGCTTTCTGACGCAACACATTCAATATCCCATAACACCAGTACTTAATATTCATAAAGGCCATTTGTTTGTTCGTGTACCAAGTGCCCGCAAGAAGTGGTGGCACTCCTTCCAAGTCAGTGGCTGTTTTTTCTCGTTTAACAGCTTGTGTGTTCACATATGTTCGGTGTTGTGTGTGTGTGTGTGTGGTGTGTGTGGTGTGTGTGGTGTGTGTGTGTGGTGTGTGTTGTGTGTGTGTGTGTGTGTGTGGTGTGGTAGTGTCGCTTGAACTATGAGTTTTAGATCATGTAAAAAAAAATTTTAAAGCCTTATGTTCACCTTCTAATAATTTATCTGCAATTATTTTGATGAAGGTTACCTCCATCCACAGAATATATCTACTTCCTTTTAACGTTGACATAGATATCCATTGCCCATCACACTCAACAGTCTATTTCACATACAATGTTCGTAACAAAGTTATTTTGGTCATGATACATCTTTTATGGGCTGATGTAAGATTAAAGATATTTTGGGATATTTTCCATCTACAACTAGAGAGTTCATAAGAACATGATACCCCATGCAGTGTTCCAAATGAGTATACTTCCAATTCAATAAAAATAAGGATTTTATAAAATCCAGGAAGTTAAAAAATTAGCACTACTTGAAACGGTCTTATACATCATCCCTACACACTGTACAACACCGTTATACATTGGGTGGGTGTTATGTCTTTTTTGATAAAGAATAACCCAAAAGGACAAAGAGATGGGTTTCATCCAAAGGGCAGAGTATATTCCTCAATACAGAACGTGTACCTGAAAGGTAACAACTATTCAATACGGCAGAGCACACACCGTGCGCATCAGCACCAGCAAGCCACACAATTCCATCTCCCCTTTTTTGCGCCCAAACCAATTGACCGGAAGTCAGCCAAAGGAATCGGTAAATTCAAATACGCGCAGTATCATAATAACATCGTTATCGATGATAATAATAACAAGCCGGAGGCGACGATGGTTCGTGGGCTTATTGAACAAGCACACGAAAAAAGTTCAAGTGGGCGTGGCTCCGCCCACAAGGGGGCGTGGACGCCCCTCATACAAAAAGACAAGAACACAACTAGACCATGATATCTAGCTTGTGTCAAAGTTTTCATTCAAGATCGCATCAAACGTCACGGAGCTATGGCTCTGGAGAGAGTGCACGGCACAGATTGCAGACAAGACACAACAGACAAAGTGCGAAAATAGTGGTCACTGCTTGGCGCCCGCCTGAACCAATTTAATGATAACTAAATATTTTGTTCTTCCAACACTGTAAATAAGACTACATTGAGTCCAGCAGTTTAGGAGATGGAGGCTTTATTGATTCACCATAGAATGCAGTGTCAATCGGGTATCGGACCATCACGCCCTCCATGCCATACGCCTCTCATGCTATAATCGATTATTTATCATGGTTCTTGGAAATATTAATAAAGACGATTTGGTGTTCTTCAGTGTTAAGTATCTCTATAATTCAATTCTTTAATTAAGTTGTGTAAAAGTGATATAAATCAATTAATTCTGGTTGGTTTTTGCCACCGTTTTTACATGGTGTCTATTTTCAACACCCGATCCAACAGTTGCATTAGTTATTTCGTTTCAAATTGTTATTGTGTCTGTTCCTTTATAACGCTCTTAGAAACAGTAAGGTTACCTGTTTTGGAATATTTTCAATTTTGTTTGACTGTCCAGGCAGGTAGACAGAGCAAAATAATTTATCTCACTCACTCTCTGCCATTGATGCGATTGGGAAACAAATTCAGAGCCAAGATTCGAGTAAAACGAGCAAACTTGTTCTTCCTCATTCGTGTTCAATAACACCGCATTCAATATAACAAGCTGTTCTTTCGATCATGATACTGATCAGACAGGACAGACGATGGACGCGTGACGGACTGAACCGAATTGCTCAATCCCGCTTTTTCGCTTTGGCATGCTGGTGTAAAAATGCCAGATGTGGACAGCTATAGTGGTATATAGTGTATAGGACAGCTATAGACAGTGGACAAGCTTAAGGTACACGTTAAGAAAACTGTGTTCCATGATGCATCGCTTGTTAGCAATGAATTCATATTAGGACAGCATTTTTGTTTAATTTGCCAGGTGAGATTATTTGTTTTCTGTAAACGAATTTCATTCAATTATTAATGATAGCAATATATTTTATATAATGAGCGATGCCGTACAGAATATCTGTCATTGAAAAACTTGCTGAAAATAAAATCATAATTCAGAGTTCAGCTACTTTTAAAACAAAATCGATGCTTATTAAATTGAATATTCTTTATAAAAAATTGGTGAAAAGATGTCCCAGCCACAAACGTTTCCATTTTTGCAATTGGTGACGTCACATTGGAGCATGAAAATATGTTTTGAAAGGTCAGAATAACACATGTTAATGATTGAGATTATGGCAGAAGACCTTTGATCTGGAAAAATAAAAGGCCTACAGCAGAGGACAGATGGGATACATTTGAGTGTAAGAGGAAAATAACAAGAAAAGCTACACTGGGAGATTGACTGAAAATTGCCAAAAGGGTCAAAAGCATTGGATTTGAAGAGTGTGCTGTGTTAGGATGTGATCAGTCATCACACTATCAGATGAAATTCACCCTCCTGGCTAAAAGGTGAGCTATATGGCAATTGCAGCAATACCTCACTGCCTGCATCTGTGAACCAGGCATCTCGGAGAATGACATGGAACAGTTTCAGATAAATTAGAGGATTACAAAACTCAGAGGGAAGGAGGCTGGTAAAGTAAAGGAGGTTAAAAAATGAAGGGTATTCTGTGGAAGAGTGTTGTGTATGTGGACAATCTGTCCATTGGGAGAGTAGGCGGGAGAGTCAGGAGGTACTGGTGGAGTGGGAGGGCATTGCGTTGAAACATTGATTGAATATGAAGCAGGAGAGAAGAGAATAATGTGGAACACAGACAAGCAGAGAAAAGAAAATCAAATATCAGGTTAGACTGGAAGATCAGGCAGGAAATACCTTTGGAGTAACTGGGGGAACCATGACCAGGCTTGGTAGTTCAGAGGCAGAGGTCGAAAAGGAGGATATAAGGTTGGTGTGAAGCTCTACAGAGGAGGGTGGAGGGTTATTGATGCAGATAGAAAATATAGGAAATTGAATGGGAAAAGTTCTGGTATTGTGGAATGCTGCTACCTTTACGGTCTGTACGATTGATGGCACTTATAGAAGAGACAACGACAGAGCTGCAGGTCTGTCGGAGAACAACTGGGTCAGGAGGATACAGGGAGTGAAGAGGATGAGATAGAAGGAGGAGATTGGGTGTGCAGCATAGACTTAATGGGAATATTGGTTAAAAGCTGGCTGAAGTGGGCTGGACACTTGGCGTGTGACGGGATTGGTGG
>CM068957.1:29624759-29652644 GCA_035128595.1 Eptatretus atami
TACCAAAGAGAAAGAGATGTACATCAAATTACACGTTAAGATTAGTTGTCATGTCAGATAAACGTTATTATTGGCAGTCTGAAGTGCTGTATTGCTGATGATCTGATCAGGGAATCACAATCCATCAAAGCTATCAAGATAAGTCCTGGTCATTCTTGACATGATGCAACCACTGTGTGGTGATGCAGGTCACACTCGTTGATTGGTTTGAAGTACATACCTTTCAGATCGAATAATATATCCAGCTAGTCGCAGTCTCGTGCTCAAACACTTTGGCTCAGTGGTTTGAGCTTTGGCAAGCTGATAAAGCTCTTTATATAGTTTCCATGTCAACATATATCTGAAGGCCGTTCTAAGAGGATGTGAGGTACAGCATCAATTTCCTGCTGAAAGGTCTCGGTCAAACACCGTGCAAGTGTCCGCATTGTTAAACAGTGAATATGGGAGTAGCTGGTGTTGGTTAATTGTTAGGGTGGTGGCTGGATCGAGGATCCTGAGTTCAAATCCCCTTTCTGTTGAATTAATACCAGTGGGGTTGACTCTGCTGTCATCCTTCTAAGGTCGGAAAATGAGTGCAGCTTGCTGGTATCCTGGTCGAGTGGCGACCCATCCAGGATTGTGCCCGTGCCAAGGAGGCTGCTTAACAGCACTAACGCTCTGTACGAGTATGGTCCCAATGGATGTGGAATGGATGTAATTGGGAGTGGGGAAGTCAGTAATCCCCAAGAGGAGGTGTTGGATGCCAAAGCAAAGTTTGGAGATTCATGTGAGGTAACAGACGTATGAAATCTCGAAAGATTATGTCCAGAGAGAAGCCCTGATCTCTGTGTTGACATGAAGGCTTTCATCTATTGTTGGAAGACTAAGAAAGCAGCCAATGTCCAAGGTGGAATGACTGGGTCTGAAACCTAACTGATTATCTAATCAGTCCATTCGAAACCAGAGCTCAAGTGAGGCACAATATCGCCCGAACAAGAAGTATATACAGCATTGTGCTACTACATGAAACAAGCATCCTGGTTGCCATGGCAACCACTTTTAGATGACGAACGTATGTCGCGATCACACCGTCTCAAACATCTGTACCTATGTACCAAAGTATGAAACGTGGAAAGTTGAAAACTTTGGAGTTGAGTGCGGACAGGAAGGACAGCGGACGGACCCGACCGGTAATCACATAATACGCCCGATTATATATATATATATATATATCTATTATATATATATATATATATATATATTGGGCGTAATAAAAAGGAACAATTTTGATGTCAACTGCATGACCTTGCTTTAAACTATTGGAAGCAAGCTAATAGGCTGGTAGTTAAGTGGATCCATTTTTGCACCATGTTTTGGTGTACTCAGTGATATTGGCTAACTGTCCAGGCAGACAGAAAGTGCCTCCAGAGAGAATGATCGATGAACCCGAGCAAGAAAGAGGATGAGCAAGAGCAGCCAGCAGATTTTTAGATAAGTTCATGATCTGTCTGAGCCTGTTGCAGAATCCGGTCGAGGGTTGGCCAAAGGAACCTCTCGGAAGACATAATATACAGAGCGGTTGATACAAGAGGGTAGGTTAGGGTAGGTGTTGCGAGTGAGGGGTTTGTTCAATCTATTCAAAACACATCCATGAATGAATGAAAATTAATTGCAAACACAAAGTAAATATTAACATTGTAACCTTACTATATATTATATATACACATATACAGATACACTTATAAAACTGCAAGGTTTCAAAGCAAATTATACTACGCACAACTGTGCTTAAGTGTGCTGGTGTGATTAAGTGTTCGGTTTGTTTGTTCTGCGGCGCTTCTCGGTGCTTGAATGCTTCAATGATTAATTGCTTCTGAATGTTTGGTAATCATGACAGGCCTGGTGGCACAATTGATTGGCCCCTGATTACTTCAGCGCCTGAAATGGTTCACAAACAAAGCGTTTACAGCTGCTTCGTCTGACATCTCTGGTATTTTATTTTTGAAACCTTTTGGTCATCGTCTTTTTGATATGTCAAATAGGCATTATGCGCGGTCGTTTTGCATGTCCGTCTGAATGGTAACTTATATTTTCTTTGAAAAATCGCATGTCCTTATGTGTACGTAATCATTTTACCCTAATTATCGTTGCCTCAACTCTAAACTACTTTTGTAAACTTGACAGCTACCGATTTATTGCCCAACAACAAGCAAAAATACCGCATTCACAAATAGTGTCTCATCGAAATTTTGTAGATTTTTCATGTTGGCACAAGTTTTCTGTGGACTTCAGGTGGTTTTCCTAGATGCTGCGTGAAAAATCTTATCCCCGTAATCTCATTGCATTTGATGGCGACCTGTTATTCAAAGTACATGGCAGCAAATGCCAAATGCTATTCCATTTACAGCATTATTGACCTGCGAAACGTAGGAGTTTCTCATTGGTTTACTGACTTGGAAAATTGTTTACTGCGAAAATTGGTTTACTGAACTTGGAGCAACCATTGTACCATGAGATCTCGGCGCATTGTGCTGCGTTTAGCCGCATGCACGAGTTACAGTGCAAAGTACATGCACACATCTACGAGCTGTTGGCCAAGGAAAAGACAGCGACCTTATCAAAATCTTCGTGCTCGGCTGCCTAAAGAATCCGTGACACGAGAATTTGCAGTCGATTACCAAAAGTGTGAATTGGAGAGTGGGCATGGCTAAGTCCAAGTTTATCTGTAAGTTTTGAGTTTGTAATTTACTCAGTTACATATCATCTTAAAAAACGTAAAGTAAAAGCAACGAGTTGCATGTCAAAAAAAAAACTTAAATATCAAGTGAACGTGATTTTCTGCTTTAAATTTGCATAAAAGAGTCCTCAATGTACAAATTTAAGGGTAAAATTGGCAAAATCTCTTCAACATGAGATGGGGGGAAGGGGCAGCCCCCCACAAGAACCCCTCTCCCCTCAGTAATGCTTCACTTCCTTGCACCACATATCTTTCCATCCGACCTCTTTTCTTTCTCTCAATGTTGGCCACTATGCTGATATAAAAAAACAACTTTATACCTGTACAGTATTTGTTTTTGTCTTGGGCTATTCACTTATTACAAGGGCAAAATAGTGACATTTTGAACAGCCACCTCCCCTCACTCCCCAAAATTCCATAGTATATGTCCATATACGCTTTTTCTTCCACTTGAACCCCTCTCCAATCCTATTGTCCTTTAATTGCACATCTTAAAATATGCTCCCCACCTCCCTTATTATCGTTATTTCGTATATGCTTGGTGTTGCTTACTGGTTAGGGTTGGTGTGCTTGCGATCCGAGGATTCCTGAAGTTCAAACTCACTTGGCTGTTGAATTAATACCAGGTGGGGTTGACTCTGCCTGTCCAATCCCTTCCGCCGGTCACAAAATGAGTTGCCAGCAGCTGTTATACGTGGCGGAGTGGCGACCCGTCCAGGATTGTGTCCAATAAGCCAAGTAGACTGCATAGGCAGCACCAACGCTCTGCACAGAGTAATGTCCCCATGGATGGAATGGATGGAATGGATCATTGGTACTCCCGTTTTTTTTTATCCTGTATAATTAATACCATTATAAATATTCATGGTTTAATTACAGATAAAAACTACAACACACTTGGAGAGCGCATCATGGTTTAATTACGAGAATTTCTGGAATTTTTTTTCTGCAACCTTAAAGTCTTTAATTTTATTTCATTTGAATTATATCCTTGAATACTGTGAACACAAATACCTTTTTGGCACTTTCAATACCCTTCCAGTACATGAACAAAAATATATGGGCATTTACGTCATGACGAACCAAATGAAATAGCCCACTCGTAAATCCGCCCCTGTCTTTATTTTTCTTCATATTATTATGATTATTATTATTATTATTATCTATATATTAAACTGAAGGACCAATTTTGTGCTCCTCCTAGCGGTTGCGTCACGTTTCTTCTCGGTACTGTGACCTGGACTGAAAGCAAACTTCGTAACCTGTAAGAGTGCATCGCAACATAGTGGCAATAGTCAACCTTCAACTCTGAAGCATCTTATATTATACTGAAGGACCAATTTGGTGCCCTCCTAGCGGTCACGTCACGTTTTTCTCGGTACTGGACCTGAGAAGTTTGAACGGTGTAACGTCAAAGTCGACACGTGCACAAATCAGGGGACTTCTTCACAGGGATAGTGACATCCAAAAAGTCGTGTACAACGACATTTTGTGGCTCATTAGGTAAGGGCCATTGGAGTACCTCGACTGGGATCCGGCTCTTACGAAGCCGCACTGGTTGTCATATTGGGGCTCAATGGAACGGAATCCGTCTGTGACGGGGTTTCGCGAGTTTATTATTATTATTATTATTACATTATTCAGACTGCATGGTGCCGGTTGTCTCTGCACTCTTAGTTATGTAATTACTCTTTGAATGAAAAGAAAACTAAATCTGCGATCACAAAGCGATCGCCAAAAGTAAGGCTTACCTTGGCGATCGCACGGCTCAACATTGATGATCGGCCATGTGACTTTTGGCCCACCATCCAATCAATGAAGGGGTATATTTTTTTTTCGACCACAATATGACCTTGACCTTCAAACTTTAGGGATGAGTTATAAATTAAGAAAATCCCATCTCTACAAATCAGGAACATTAATCAAGTTATGATGAAATTTTGTTTTTTCTTATTAGTCAACAATCTGAAAAAGTAGGTCAAGAACAAATCAAATCATCAGGTGCTACAACTTAATTTGAGGTCCTACAGAAGAAAAAAAAATCGTAGACTGCAGAAGAAAAAATAAAGTTGTTTCTTTCAGGTCCAGGAAAAAAAAATGATGCAAGAAACATCTAGGAAGGCCATGTTTTTGAGATTCCGCAATGGGCAAAATTGGCGTGAAAAAAGCGTATGTTTTTTAGACTGCGCTTTTGACTTTGACTTTTAACTCGGAGGGGTAGGATTAAATTTAATTGTAATGTGCTGCTTTAGGCTTATCAAGAAAGCTCAATATTGTTCCGATGAAGACAAACCTTGTTGAGTTTTGGTGAAAAAATGTTAAAATATTCTATAATTAGCTCAGACGCTTTAAATTAGGTCAAGAATCAAAAAATTGTAACCCGCATACCTTTATTTCCCATTTATTGATGCAAAATTTCATTCTGAAATTCTTATGACATTGCAAGAAAAACCTAATGGTGATTAGTATTCAAGGGGTGTTAGATCTTGACTTTTAACCTGGAGGGGTAATGAGGTAATTTGCATAAATGCGCCTTGCTGTAGGTTACTAGAGAGTATTTCATTTCGATAGACAAACTTAGTTGAGTTAAGGTGAAAAGGTTTAATGTTAATTAGGTCCATGACTTAAAATTAGATCAAGGTTCAAAAAGTCAAACCTCAGTACTTTCTATCGCATTAAATTGGTTGCAATATTTCATTCCGAAAGTCCCAGCCGGCTCTGAGATACAGTCAAGAAATGGGAAGCACAGGAAAGAAAAATGAAAGGAAAAGAAAAACTAAATGGTGTTTTTAGTACTCCTGGCGGTCAACGAACCTGTGGTACGCACTCAAAATCAGGGGGCCACGATGAAAAACAAACCCAACAAACAACCTATAACCCCCCCCCCTATCCTATATAGGAGGAGGAGATTGGGACCCATACTAATGGTGCAGAAGCGTTGGTGCTGCTTAAGTAAGTTCTTGGCTATTGGGCACAATCCTGGACGGGTCGCCACTCCGCACAGTAACCAGCATGCTGGCACTCATTTTGCCGACTCGGAAGGATGACATGCCAAGATTAACCCACTGGTATTAATTCAACAAGCTGAGCGGGATTTGAACTCATGACCCAAGGACCAAAGCCACCACCCTAACCATTACGCCAACACAGGCATATCCTATATAGGGGGGAAGGGGGGCGCATAAATTACATAAAAATACAGGGAAAGAGGGCACAACAACCACGCAATAGACATCATCATCCATACGACAGGTCTTCAAACGCTACGGTTGCAAAATATCCTTTTTTTCGAGTCTTTCACTTCAATTTATTACATCCCCATTGAGACTCAGATATGGACATGCATTAAGTTTGTGAAGTGCCAATCATGCTGTCTTTTTATTAAAGCTATCACAAAAACGACGGTCGGCACGCCAGTTTATATATTTGTAAAAGCCCAAATTGGTTCTCAAATATGGTTAACTCCATAATGCCTCTTGGAGATGTTTTTCTCCACATTGAATAGAAAACATAAGTAAGGTATTATCATCAGCTGAGTAAATCGTTCGTAAGCAAGCAATGCACTTAATTTCTATGTCACGATTTGATTGCATTGCCTTGCATGGTGTGGCTTGAATTACTTTGCGAAGACCCATTGCTATTTTATTAACCGTTTTGACCATTGGTGCTTTCCTGAGTTTCTGACCAGTCTGACCAAAAAACAAACATTCGGTGCTGGGGTTGAGCCTGGGCATGTTGTGAGCTTCATGCAATTCGAACCACCCGATAGAACTCTGCTGCTCCATATCATGGCTCAGGTAATGATCAGCCGCCTGGGCAAGCTGCTGCGCATGAAGGGCGCATTCTACACCCAGCAATTTTTACTGAACATTTCGTGCTGCAGAGATCTCTTGAAAGCACAAGGTATGATAAAGAGATAGCTTCTTGTGCTAATTATGGACTGAATTTCCCAGCCAGAAAAGGCCTGCCATGAGTGAGGAAATTGTTAGCGTGCTCTACACAATGCACAATTATGAGCTCTGCATGGTCTACTTTGCTCGCCATTCCACAATAATGTCAAAAGTCTTGGCCATGGCTCGATCCACATCCACTATTGTCCCGTGCGATTGGATTTTCTGATCTGGATATCGACTCAAAAACATGGACTTTTTGTTAAAATCAAAGCAGCACTGCACCAGGTAATGAATGAACATGTGTTGCAAAACATAAATTATAGACTTGGCGCTAAACAAAAGAAAAGTTTCACAATTTTTTTTCCCAATGTAAAGAAAAACTGTGCGGATACAAATACCGTGTAACGTGCACTTGCAAGTTGTGATGACGTGGTGGTAGGACTGTATTGCAACTGAATTGGTTGGTTCTTCGTTGGAATCCTAAAAACTGATGAATGCAATTTTATGCTTCAATTAAACTACTAGTTTGATGGAAGAGTTGAGGTGAGAAGGGTAGAAGCCATGGATACACCGAGAGACGGTTGGAACAGGTGGACGCAACAGGTCAGGATGAAAGGACAAAGGAATAGAGAGAAGAGGGAAAAAACACAGCAACCTGCAAGTAATTGACCTGAATATTTAACGAGGGTGGAAAGATCAATGGTTTGGGGAGAAAGATGATCTGGGGTGGTGATGGTAGACCGTCAAGTTTAAAGCCAGGAAGGAAAGGAATGGCATTGATTGTCCGAGGAAGGAAGATTAGATAAACAAGAGCGATTTGAAGATAAGCCTGGATCTCCTCATAAGGAGGGGGTTTCTCCCAGAATGCATGCGATCTGGAGGGACGGAGGTACGACAATATTCTATATCCCGAAACAAATGCACAATCTATATAGCCAACAGCTGCGAGTGTGAGATAATATTCACAATTTATAAGGGCCATCTATTATTTATTACGTTCACATAGGTAGGGGGGATATAGGGCTGGATAGTTCATAGAAGGCGTAGCGGGTGTTTTGGGTGTGTATTGGATTGTTTTAAAATATTCCACACCCAGATTTGCTAATGTCCAACTGTAGATAGAGTTCCCCAAGATATGATTAGTGATCCAATAAGTCTGTCACCTAAAATAAAAAAATATTTTTAAATGTTGGTTTTTCTCCAATAATTTACATTTTAAAAAACCGAGCTTAATATGAATCTTTCCAAATTAACTTTCGGTAATAACCTCGATGTACCTTTGGTACCTTTCGGTGAATAACCTTGATTGGCCGAGCTAATGTCATTGGTATGTTTGATGAGTCATGGGTAGATATGAGGGGGCCGTGGTCAGGTTAGTCTCATGTGAGAGTGCAGAATAGGTCCTGCCTCTTGTGATTATAACTTCTCGATCGGATGGCTTATGAAGTCAAAGAAGTGGTTTTAATAGCCGATCTACCATATGTACACATAAGGGGGAGGTTGAGAGAAAGGCTGGGGCGGAGGCCGTGGTCCTGGGTGGTTTGCGCGTCAAACATTCTGATACATCGCTGTCCAAAAATGTCTGTTTTTTTTAAGGTATACCTTTCCCCCCCAACAAAACAATAATTGGGGGGGCAAATTCCCACAAAGACCAAAGCATCATTTTGTTAACACTTGAATGCAATCACATTTTTGATGACAAAAATAGGTGTATTATTGTAGAGCACGGCCATCGTGGATCAGCGTTAATGTTTACATGTGGCTTTAGTCTAAATGGTGATGACCAACCGTCTCTTTGTGGATCAAACGCTTTGGATGGGTCGACGCAGTTTTTGATTCCTGAGTCGATCGGTTCGGCTGCCTTTATGTTAGGCTATGGACTTAAAGAAGGTGCAATGTTCTACATGGATGGCGATGGCCAATGCTCTTCGGATGGTATGTTCTGCAGGCCAATTTTGCTGAATAAAGGACATTAAACTCATTTTACCCTTTCGAACAGCTTGATCAACATGGCCAGCCTGTGTGAGTTGTCTCTTTCCTTGCACCCACAGAGCAAACATGTACACATATACTCCTTTGCTTTGTGATTGGCCTAGCACGTTGATCTTTGACTATACTGCTTATCATGAGTGCTGGATTAGTGGGCTATGAAAGATTGCTCCACTAAACCAACTGGGTCGTTCTGGAGTCAGTGCCTTGACCCACCCCAATTAAAAATTCCCCCTTAGATAGTTTTACAGGCAACGATTCCAGCCAATGGGTGTAAAGCAGTTGGGTGGAGTTCAGGGCCAAGCTGAAAACTGACCAATGTATTAAATGTGATATTTTCTAAGTCACAAAGGGCATAACTTTGTGAAAAATTGAAGAAAACGTCCCTTGGAAACTCGAAATGTTCTGTAAACTAATCATAATAAGCCACGTACCAAGTTTCAGTTGAATATGTTTAAAGGGTATGGGGGGGGGGGGAGTCTGAAAAAAACACAGGTGGGATGGACGGAGAGCAAACCTGAAAGCCCTCGCGGGTAAAACCAGTAAGGGATCGACTAACTATCTACCATGTGAGACTTCGAGGGCCAGCTTTTCATACAGTAAT
Source organism: Eptatretus atami (assembly GCA_035128595.1). Lineage (NCBI taxonomy): Eukaryota > Metazoa > Chordata > Myxini > Myxiniformes > Myxinidae > Eptatretus > Eptatretus atami. The sequence continues at coordinate 29,633,962 of CM068957.1, forward strand.
AATTGAAGCCGTTCTTGGGATAAAAGATAAATGAAGCACCCCAGGGTTCTTCATGTGCCAGAAAAAAAACTACCTGTTATATGACGAGAAAACATTGTTTCAAGCACCCTGCTGAGATTAATGACAAAGCAGGTGGCAGCACAATTATTTGCGAAATTTCAAGAGCAATTTGGTGCGGAATCACTCGTTCTCTGTTTTCCCTCCCTGTCCTGTCTCTGCAGCATGTGGCTGCTGGTTGCATCATGTGGCTGCTGGTTGCATCATTGATTGGACGGGCTATGCGCTTGATGCAGTGTCCCTCTTACCAATAACTGGTATTCATTTTGCCGACCTCAGAAGGAGACAGGCTTGAGTCAACCTCCTGGTGGTAGTTATTCCCAGCGCCCGCCAGACGGGCTTTGAACTCAGGACCCTAGGATCCAAGCCGCCACCACAACCACAGAGCCACACCAGGCTAATCACCACTGTGGACCTGGCTTAAGAATAATTATGTATGGAGCATGTGGAAGGGGAGGAGATAAAATATTCGTTTATTTGCATATGTCATGTGCATAGGCAACTCCTGAAGGTTCAAGAACACACCTATGGATTGCATCCATGCGCTGAAGCTTCCGAGCTTCAAATGAAGCTGAAACTAAAACTGCTTCTCACAATGCCAGGGCTGAGCAGTAGTCCACTTGCTTGTGATCCAGATTGCTAATCTGGTGCCGACAAAGAGATTACAATAAATTTAATCCTCCACATGAACCCAATCGTTTGCACGACAAAATGCGACAGCAACAATGAAAGCATTTTCTTTAATAAGTAATGCACAAAAACACAGTATAACATAAATCCTGAGATAAAAACAAGACAGACAACCTACTTGTTCCCCCTCGAATTCATCATAATGACTTTCCTGCCAATCATCTGGTATTCTTATCACCTCGTCTGTATATCAACAATGAGGGATCATTTTCATGTGGCTGCATGACACCTTTCTCTTTCTCTATATACTTTGTCTATTACATCTCACTTCACTTCTTCTCTCTTCCCTTTAATAAGTAGTGAAAGCTTGAATGGGTCCCAAGCTCTGCCCTGCATTGACAGATGACTCCCCACTTCCCCTCTTTCCTTAGCCAACTCTCTCCACTCTCCAACCACGCACCTTACTGATAATCCCTCCGCTTACAACTTCCCATCTGAGCCGTGGTCTACCTTTTTCCTCTACCTCACTCCTTTCAACCTATCTGCTTTCTTTGGTTCATTCTCTCTCCCCCATCCGCACACCAAGTGTCCAGCCCACTTCAGCCAGCTTTTAACCAATATTCCCATTAAGCTCAATCTGCACACACCAATCTCCTCCTTCTATCTCAATCCTCTTCACTCCTGTATCCTCCTGACCAGTTGTTCTCACAGACCTGCAGCTCTGTTGTTGTCTCTCTATAAGTGCCATCAATCGTCAGACCGTAAAGGTAGGCAGGCATTCCCAAGTACCAGAACTTTTCCCATTCAATTTCCTATTATTTTCTATCTGCATCAATACCTCCACCTCCTCTGTGCATTCACACCAACCTTTATATCCTCCTTATACTCTTGCCTCTGAACTCCAATGCCTGGTCATGGTTCCCCCGTTACTCCATAAGGTATTCCTGCCTGATCTTCCAGTCCTAACCTGATATTGATTTCTTCTCTGCTGTCTGGTCCACATTTATTCTCTTTCTCTGCTCATATTCAATCAATGTTTCAAACGAATGCTCCTCCACTCCACCATGTACCTCCTGATCTCCCGCCTACTCTCCACAATGACAGATTGTCCACATACCAACATCTTCCACAGAATACCTTCATTTTAACCTCCTACTTACCAAGCTCTTCCCTCTGAGTTGTAATCCTCTAATTTATCTGAACTGTTCATGTCATTCTCCAGATGCTGGTTCACAGATGCAGGCAGTGAGGTATTGCTGCAATGCCATATAGCTCACCTTTTAGCCAGGAGGGTGGAATTTCACTGATAGTGTGATGTATCACATCCTAACACAGCACACTCTTCAAATCCAATGCTTTTTGACTTTTTTGGCAAATTTCAGTCAATCTCCAGTGTAGCTTTTCTTGTATTTTCCTCTTACACTCAATGTATCCTTGTCCTTGCTGTAGGCCTTTTATTTTCAGATCAAAGGTCTTCTGCCATAATCCAATCCATTAAATGTGTTATTCTGACTTCAAAAATATTTTATGCTCCAATGTGACGTCACCAAATTGCAAAATGGAAACGTTTGTGGCTGGGACATTTTTCACCAATTTTTTTAAAGAATATCAATTTAATGCATCGATTTTGTTTTAAAAGTAGCTGAACTCTGAAATATCTTTATTTTTCGCAAGTTTTCAATGACAGTATTTGTACGGCATCGCTCATTATATAAAATATATTGCAATCATAATAATTGAATGAAATTGTTTACAGAAAACAAATAATCTCACCTGGCAAATTAACAAAAATTGTCCTATATGATTCATTGCTAACAAGGCGATGCATCATGGGAACACAGTTTTCTTAACGTGTACGTTAAGCTGTCACTGTCTATAGCTGTCCTATAACACTATGATACCACTATAGCTGTCCACATTGCATTTTTACACCAGCATTGCAAAGCGAAAGCGGATGAGCAATTGGTTCGTCCGTCGGTCCATCGTCTGTCCTGTCTGATCAGTATCATGATCGAAGAAACAGCTGTTATATTGAATGCGGTGTTTTGAACACGAATGAGGAAGAACAAGTTTGTCGTTTTACTCGATTTGGCTCTGAATTTGGTTTCCCAATCGCGACATGGAGCAGAGAGTGAGTGAGATAATATTTTGCTCTGTCTACCTGCTGACAGTCAAACAAAATGAAAATATTCAAAACAGGTAACCTTATGTTTCTAAGAGCGTTATAAAGGAACAGACACATAACAATTGAAACGAAGAAACTAATGCAACTGTTGGATCGGTGTTTGAAATAGACACCATGTAAAACGGTGGCAAAAACACAGAATTAATTGATTTATACACTTTTAAAACTTAATTAAAATTGAATTATAGACTTAACACTGAAGAACACAAATCGTCCTTTAATACATATTCCAAGAACCCATGATAAATATCGATATATAGCATGAGAGGCGTATGGCATGGGAGGGGTGATGTCCGATACCCGTTGACACTGCATTCTATGGTGAATAATAAAGCCTCCATCTCCTAAACTGCGGACCAATGTATCTTATTACAGTGTGGAGAACAAATATATTTAGTTATCTTATTGGTTCGCGGGCGCCAGCAGTGACCACTATTTTCGTTTGTCTGTTGTGTCTGTCTGCAATCTGTGCCGGTGACTCTCTCCAGAGCCATAGCTCCGTGACGTTTGATGCGATCTTGATGAATAACTTTGAACACAAGCTGATATCATGGTCTAGTTGTGTTCTTGTCCTTTTTGTATGAGGGGGCCCACGCCCTTTGTGGGCGGAGCCACGCCCACTTGAAACTTTTTTCGGTGCTTTTCAATAAGCCCCTGAACCATCGTCACCTCCGGCTTTGTTATTATTATCATGATAAGCGAATGTTATTATTGATACTCGCGTATTTGAATTTACCGATTCCTTTGCGTGACTTCCGGTCATTGGTTTTGGGCGCAAAAAAGGGGACGATGGATAGTGTGGCTTGCTTGGTGCTGATGGCACGGTGTGGTGCTCTGCCGTATTTGAATAGTTGTTACCTTTCAGGTACACGTTCTGTATTGAGGAATATACTCTGCCCTTGGATGAAACCCATCTCTTTTGTCCTTTGGTTATTCTCTTATCAAAACCAGACATAACACCCACCAATGTATAAGCGGTGTTGTACAGTGTGTAGGGATGATGTATAAGACGTTTCAAGTAGTGCCTAATTTTTTAACTTCCTGGATTTTTAAATCCTTATTTTATTGAAATGGAAGTATACTCATTTGAACACTGCATGGGGTAATCATGTTCTATGAACTCTCTAGTTGTAGATGGAAAATATCCCAAAATATCTTTAATCTACATCAGCCCATAAGATGTATCATGACCAAATAACTTTTGTTACGAACATTGTTGTGAAATAGCTGTTGAGTGTGATGGGCAATGGATATCTATGTCAACGTAAAAGGAAGTAGATATATTCTGTGGATGGAGGTAACCTTCATCAAAATTTGCAGATAAATTATAATGAACATAAGGTTTAAAATTTTTTTTTACATGATCTAAAACTCATAGTTCAAGCGAACACACACCACACACCACACACACACACACACAACCACCACACCACCACCACACACCACACACACACACACACACACACACACAACACCGAACATATGTGACACACAAGACTGTTAAACAGAGAAAAAACAGCCACTGAGCTTGGGGAGTGCCCACACTTCTTGGGCACTCTGGTACCCGAACAACAAATGGCCTTTATGAATATTAAGTACTGGTGTTATGGGATATGAATGTGTTGCAGAAAGCTAAGTAAAATATAGCAGTACTATGGATGCAATTAAAGTATTGGACAGATTATGTATGAGATTACCCATAACTTGGGGGGGGGGAGATTTAATAATGACAGGAATGAACTTCTGTGCCCAGGTACCATCAGTGCTTATGTTTCTCAAATGCCTGCCCCTCTTGCTGTCTTCCTTCTCTCTATCTGCTTTCAACATGTCAACTGCACCTCTGGCCACCTGCAAATAAAGCTGGAAGACAGTTAATATCGCTCCCATTCACAAGAAGGGTGCAAAAACAGATCTCTGCAGGAACAGAACAGTAACTCTCCAATTAGTACAAGGAAAGAACGGAAATCTAATCATATCAACTGTTTGAACAATCATTTTTTCCTCTTTTAAACAGCCCTGTTGGCTGACCATCAGTTTTGGTTCTATCCCAAGTCACTCAACTTATGATGCTGTGTTTGCTGCGCTTCTCTCTCAGCTATAGGCAGATGCCCTAAATCTTAAACAAGCTGTCAGTGCTGCCTCCCTGATAAAATGTCAAGGCATTCGGATCAGTGGTGGCATCATACTCTGCTTGCTTCCCCTACCTGCAGCAGACAACGCCCTGAATACCTTGCCTTTCTGACTCATCATTTGATGTGTACAACACAATTTGCTATCAACTATAATTATTTCCTCTCCTTTTTCCAGTGGAGGTGAGTTTTTCCCAGGTAGTAGCTAAGGCAACCATCCTCTTGACATTAATTATGTCATAAGTGGCACATCCACGATAGCGGCATAACTAGTTCATTCTCTGCTATATGTGTTGATACGATGCTGGCTGGCAAATGGACATGGTTTTCAACCAATAAAAAGCAAATGTCAGTCCTTACCCTGTTATTATCCCATGCATGTAGCGCAAGTGGAGGTAAGCAATTGGTTACTCTCTCATTCTGTCTATGTCTAATGACCAAGGCAATTACTTTATTCCATTGATTTAATATTTTGAACATTGTCAGAACACGAATTTGGATGGAACATGAATCGGAACACAAACTGCAAGTTTAGCAGTAACTTGGCTCTAAATTTGATAAATTATATGGCGCTCATCGTCCCGATAGTGCGCAGATAACGCCAAAAAAACTTCGGTTTGTGAGCAAGCATGAATATTTGGCACAAATACTCTTTGAGGTCCACTTTTTTCAAAAAAGGCGCTGGACCACGCAAATTCCAAGATGGCGACATTTTTCAAGATGGCTTGCCATATGCTACAGAAAATTCCTCTTCTGCAGCTAAATATTTGAAAAAACACAACATTCAGGGGTGTAAACCAGAAGTTTTTTTGTGTCTAGATGTTAGCATGAATTAATGTTCTTTGTAATGTAGACACTCACAGCATGGTTGTAACAAAGATGGCATCCAAATGATGTCTGCCGCAAAAACAAAACAATGCTCATATTTCAGGAATAATTAGACATAGATCATAATTTTTTTGGATCTATACCTAGGTTTTTGGATCAACGAATTAGGTGGACATGGTTTTAGATCCTATTCCATGCATACTGCTGAACAAGATGTAGTCCAAGTGGCTGCCACAATACGCTATAAACCATTGTTCACGAACTAGCGTTTGGAATAAAATCAAGATTTTTTTTTTTAAGGTTTACTTAACTGACAGATTACGTGGTTCAGATATGGACAGAAAAAATTCTCCCATTTTGCAAAGGGGAAAATCAGGAGCCATGGACGGTTAGTCGTCATAGGAGATGCTGAGGCCATGCTCATGCCAAGGCATTTCTACCAGGCTTCTCTTCCTGAGAAGAAAAAAAAAATTAAAATAAATCAACACCCCCTCCAACTCAAACAGGTGAAAGTGTTAGACCTCAAACCTGGCAACGCATTCAGAGTTGTGACTTCAGAACCCAGTCTGTAGCACTTGCCACCTCCCCGACATGCCTGATTACAGCCGCATTTGTCAATGTTGGCAACTTTGATAAATGGGAGAGTGGTAGTCCAGAAGACCTGCCATTCTTCACCAAACACTGCCATCCCCAGTCAGCAGGGCTCTCTGCTTCTGGCTGACATTGGGTTGCCTGGCACAACACGAACCAGCCGGTAGGCACATGTCTGGTGTGTTGGAGCAGGAGCTGCCGGTTGTGGAATGCCTCGTAAGGCCTTCTTTTCTGGCAAACATGTCAGCCTGGCCTCGTCCAGCAGTGGCAGCAGTGCTGGAACCTGTCATACATCAGTATGACAAATTCTCCAGTATCTTAGGTCGCCATCTTCCACTGTGAGAGGGTAACTACTCAGTTTGGATTTTTTTTTCGATTGATTTTTTTTTCGTGCCAGCGCCATTTTTTTAACACAGTAAAACAAAGAGAGTATTTGTGGCCAAATTTAATGCTTGCATCAAAACTGAAGTATTCTAGGGGTATTGGCAAGTTATCTGCTGCACTCGAGTGCACATCACACAGTGCGGTAAAGCAATGCTTCATCTGTCTGTCAAATAAAAAATTTTTGAAAATTATTCCACACAAGTAAACTGACTGTTTTTAGGGGACGTCATACAAGGACACAACGGTAAAGGATGGAAACTAATTTCATGTGTTAAGTACAGGTGGTGTAAAGACGCTGCATCAACGGCAGTAAACTTTCTGAAATTAATGTTTTTTTTGGGGGGGGGGGGGGAAGGGGGTTACAGCCTTCAAAATTTTATTTTATTCTCAATTGAATTATATATTTGACTACTGCAGAACACATCCGCATTGTTTGCCTTCCAAAACCCTGAGCTTGCAGAACTTGGGCAAAATTAGAACACTCTTCCTCGACAATCAAATTTTGCCGAACTCTGTGCTCTCAGGGTGGGGGAACTTTGAAATTCTCCTTCTGCTTCTTCTTCTTCAATAACTGTTCAAATGATAGTCCATGTCCAAGTTCAAATAAAGTCCCATGCGTTATCTGAAATGTGGGGGTAAGGTATTCTATGGACTCTTTATTTCAGAAGGATTGTCCAAATGATCACTATATCTATGATCAGCCACAGACGAAGTTCAGTATCCTTCAATTTAATAGGCTCACATTAGCCAGAACATCTCCTGGGCTGACCGCATCGTCAATCAGTGGACTGCAAAGCCAAGCTTGCACCTGTGCATACTCCACCATTCCAAATCATGAACTTGAAAAGTCAGAAACTGGTTCTGTCAACCATGGTTTCAACATAGTTCAAAGGAGTACTGCTCTTCCTTTAGGTTGCACTCCTGCATCTCATCTGTCCTCTCCTGGCATTTCTGTGGCAATCTAAAACTCAACCATTTTGACTTCTCCAATATGAGACTGATGCATCGAGACCTGTGTTGTCCAGATTACAGACGGATTTTGGTAAGCGTACAGTCGTCTACCTCCACTCTGATCTTGCCTCTGTGCTATGTCACTCTCCAACCTTCCCGCAGCTTACTCCTAGCATATGCTTTATTCTAGTCCACCCTCCCTTTAATCTCTTCCAAATACAGGCCCCATCAACCTACATATATTTCTCCTTTGTCCTCCATTTGTGGACTGCCTTCTCTGAGACCTATTCAATCCACTGTTCCCTTAATGGCCTTAATTTGGTGGTGCATCGATCTCCTCTCATGTCATACGTCATCCCTACTTGTGACCTTTTTTGACCCAAAAACCAGTGACACACATCACCTTTTACTGTAGTATACTGTGGAGCCTACTCATTCTCTCCTTTTATTCGTTGCTCATTGCCTGACTGACATGTCAGTGTGTGTCAGTCAGTGTGCATGTGTGTGTGTGTAAAACTCCAAACCATGAACAAACCTAGCAGCCCCTGAACACTTTGCATGTATACTAAGGGAACTCTCAGAAGTGGCCAAAGGTTAAATGTGGGTGTTTGGGTTAATTAAAACACCACTTTTGAAGATAATTAACGGCCTTTATTAATTATTTTCCTTATCAAGCACATGCTGGGCCATTCACTCTCCCTACGAGGCGCATCCCTCGGTTATGTCGCCGGGTCTTAATTTCGCCTTTTTTTTGTTGTTGTGGCCCTGCTCAACCATGCCTTGACTTGATAGGCCGCAATCGCTTCTTTAACGATAATCTTTTTTTCACTTTCCTCATCCTTATGAATGTCTGATATCAATCCTACAATCGCTGGATAAATGCAACTGCTTCTAGACGCCTGGAGTGCCAGCCTCGGGTTTATTTTCCATTTCGCACATGCCCATAACCTGAGAAGTCTCTCAACTAAGCCCAAATTGCAAAATTTAAGCTCTTTAAATGAACTTAGCAGCAGTTCCAACCTGCTACAAAAATGTTAATTGTCTAATTCGGACATATTTGATATTTCTGGCATCCCTGGAGGTGTGGTGTTTAGATATGTTGTGGGCGGAGGTCCGGTGGCGAGAATGACCCCTAGTGGGGGAGGTTACGTCGACCCCACGGACCTCTCCGAATGTAGGCCGTCCGCTCGGATATCCGCGAGCCGACGGTTGTTTAACCGCCGTGGAAAACCAATATCTCGACCGTGTGGCGTAGGTTATTTTGTCTAGATCCATGTACTAGTAACCAGCAGTCTCGGCTCGGGGACCAGGCCTCGGAAGCCTGGCCAAACCGATTCACTCTACCGACAGCGGTAAAATTACAAACCTACCGACTACCACTCGGTCCACCCACCTTTTCCGGCTCGATGCAGTCGAAGCGGGGCCTGCCAGGACGTCCCGGCTACAATTGTCCGATAACCGGGTATATAAACCCCGCCTAAACTCAGATCGAACATGCTGGACCAAATCGGCAAGAAGGGACGGAAACGAACTGGGAACAGTTTCTGTGATGATTTATTTAACAGTAAATGAAGACAAACAAAGCAGAGACAACCGAATATGCAAGAGTATTTACAATGTTCACGCCAAAAACACTTTATTTCAGTTCTACTTAACTTAAGGACGGGCCGCCACGCACAACCAACACACATGAACTAAACCCAGAGTTTTTATTGGACCCTCGCGCAGCGAGAGAGAGACTGAGCTGGGGGCAGAGTCCAGCTGGGTACTGACCGTGGCGGAATAGGGGGGCTCCGCGATGTGGCAGACCTGACAAAGGTCGTTGGTTTGGTTGGTCCCCAGTCGCACGTCTGGGACTCTGTGGTTCGTGGCGAAGCTCGGGTGGAATAAGCGGGGTCCACAGAGGGGGTCAGGTCGCTCTTTCCTTTCCTTGTAAGAGGGCCAGCAGGACAATGTTCGCTGCCTCCACGACTTCTGCTCAACCCTCCGCTTCAAAGAACTGCACGCTCAACAACAACCCTCCAGAGCCCTATCCAAAACCTTGTCCAGAAACCCGTGGACCAACTTCCTCCAAGACCCTTCTTCCTCACTCGACTCTCAACCACCAAACCCTGTCAAACCTCAGAAACAACCTTCGTTAAAAACCCTTCTACAACCCCAAAAAAACCATCTCGGCCTCAAGAGTGCTCGGGAATTTTATGACCTCGCTCAAACGGGGCGGGGCTCGCTTGACAGACCGAACTAACCCACCCGTTGGGCAGGCTCCCATGACTCACCCTTCCTGGGCGGGATTTCGGCCCTGAACGGGAAACCCCACCCACTTTCCCGGGGTTCGTACTTGTGAGCAAATATCAATGTTGAAAGGCGTCGTGAAAGAGTTACAACGTTTTGGTGGGAGCGAGCACGGACCGAGAGATAATTGCCTTTGGCACGTAGGATGCGAGAAGGCAGCTGAATGTGGTGGATCGTGATGTGCCGAGGGGTCAGCGGCGCGAGATGGATGGTTGTTTAGATGGCTCTGTTCGATGTATAACCTCACTTAAATATATTGCAACGCACGCCTTGATTCTCCTTACAGACAAAAATGGAAGGGGATCTGATGCTACACACATACTTAACGTCTGTTCAAGCGAGCCCCGCCCCGTTGAGCGAGGTCCATAAATTCCCGAGCACTCTCTGAGGCCGAGATGGTTTTTTTGGGGTTGTTACGAAGGGGTTTTTACGAAGGTTGTTCTGAGGTTTTTGACAGGGTTGTGGTGGTTGAGAGTCGAGTGAGGAAGAAGGGTCTTAAAGGAGAGAGATTATGGGCGCACGTGACGGTAAATTTCATTGTGTTATTCATGAGAAAATCTTTGTGGCCAAGTATTTATAACTCTGAGCTTATAATGTGATAATTAAGTGGTGACGAGAGTGGAGTTTTTTTGGTTGCTCTCTTAATCTGCCTTGACATCACAGGCAAGTTTCAAAGCTCTGCTTGAGGAGAATGTATGAGACCTTACCGCTTCAGAGCAAGTCGTTCGGCTAACGCGTGGGAAGCCTCTGGTACGCTTTTGTGGACTATCTTGATGCAATTACAGATATTTTTGTCAGAAAAGGATCAAAACTACCACCAACTGGTTGATGACAAATGGGTCGTGCAACTGGTTTTTCTACTCGACATCACCAACATTATCTAAACGAACTTAACTTCATTCTGCAGGGTTGAGGCCAAATGTTATGGATCTTTTTTGAAAACCATGCAAGGCGTTTCGCGCAAAACTTGCCATTTTTTTTGTCAGGACATTGACTACGTCGACTTTCATGATATTCCAACATTTAAAGGAACTATCAACACATGCACACCATCAGTGTTTGCGGAGATTGGAATGTACACGCAAGAAACTTGCACCAGAATTTTGTCAGAATTCAAGATTTCCAACGCTTTTGGCCTGATGTTTTCCTTTCTAATTAAACCAGATAACATTTGATACAGCGACAATGGATTACAGTGTTTCTGTGGATAGGTGTTGAGGATTTCGAATGGCTATTCATCGGTTACAATGCTCGCGCTTTATGGGCCTCAAAGTTTTGGGAATCTTGCGGCACACACTTGAGGTTCTTGAGAGAGAGAGAGACAGACGACAGAGACAGACAGAAACATCACAGAGCAAATTCAAGACACTTAATTGGAAACTCAGGAAGGGAAAGGAAGGGCAAGATCCACACGGTAACGAGAATGATCTGCTTTTAATTTATTTATCAAATGAAGCTGCTAAAATGTAAATAGGACTATTAATTATTGATGTTAAAAATGTAATCAATGGCACGCAGATCGATCAAATAAGAGTGAAGTAATTTAACTATGGGCACGCCACTTCTGTGCCATGACCCCATGCGCTACAATTAAGGCGATAATGGAGGCTAAATACCCACACGCAAGGTGATATACTGAAGGTAAACACACACCAATGTTATGGTGAAGGTAACATGACATCAATGCTAAAAACCACACTATTGAAGTAACGCCGACACCAAGGGCGAGTGCATGCCCCGCCAATGCAAAATGAACTATAAGAATCCATTAGAGCGCAAGACACCTTTATTTAAATTAAAAAAGAAAATAAACAAAGTTTTTACATTACTACTTTTCAGAGAGAAAATAAGAAGTACAATGGTCACTGTGAGGTTCCATAATAAATTTGAGCCCATTCCATTGATTAGTCAAATGCATTTGTAAAACGTTGCTTCTTCTTTTATGACGAGCACCATGCAGTTGGGTAGCACATCATTTAACGGGTGTGCGGCTGTAGGTCCTCCTGACGAGCTTTAACCTCGGCTGCTTCGCTTTGACAAACCCTTGTGGGGTAATCTGTGGCAAAGGTTGTCAACTAGGGGGTGGAATTATTGTAACAATGTCAGGGTGGAATATTCTCTTACATGACGCTGTTTAGATTTATATCAGAAGTTGAATTTAATTACTTTTTCGTGATTTATTTATTTTTATGAGGTATTTCTCTGAAATAAGTCATAGTGGATCTCGGTATCACGTCGTATGTTTAACAGTTTGACAAAAGCATCTTACAATACTACCCGACCGATATGGGCTAAATTTGTATACGAATGCATCAGGACCAGCTAAGGTTTTCATGGGGTTGTCGCTCCCCATTCCGGATCCGCCCCTTTAAGAAGGCTGAGAAATGGGGTTCAGTCTGCAAATTTCAGGTAATTTTATTTAAAATCTCTCAGATACCCACGGCCAGATGCAGCACAAGCTCTTATGAAACATAAGGACCATGAGCAAGCCTGGTGTTGGTTTAACGGTTTAAGGTGGATGTGGCTTAAGGTCTCTAGAGTCTTGAGTTTCAGCCTTGTCCATGCTGTTCGAAATTAATGCCAGGTGGGTGACTCATCTGTCATCCTTCCAAGGTTGGTAAAATGAGTACAAGGCTTACTGGTAACAGGGGGACTCGCATACACTGGCCTAGCGCATACCACTAGAAATGATGTAGCTCAGTCTGCTAAAGGTGTACATGAATAAATAATAAATAAATAACTATGTGCGTTCACTGTAAGTTGTGCTTCCCCATGACGTACACTTCAGTTCCCCTTAACTTCATTTTCAACCGGCTTGTTGGGAAATCACCGTCAGTCCCCCACGGCGCTATTTTTTTAGTTTGTCAAAAAACAGAAAGAAAATAACAAAAATGTAGTTTCCACAAGATGGAGACTCTCAAGCTTAGCCGTGCCCTTGTGAATTGGCATCCTTTGGCAAATGAACGCTAACCGGTCAACCAAAATGGTATACGATTATGTTCAAGCCGGCATAATTCATATCTGACCAATCATGGTAGTGAATGAGTATTAGTGTGAAAAAGGCTGTGTGTGTGTGTGTGTGTGGTGTGTGTGTGTGTGTGTGTGTGTGTGTGTGTGTGTGTGTGTGTGTGTGTACATCTTCTTCTTCTCTTTTGTCTGCTTCCCTTTAGGGGTCGGCCACAGGCGATCATCCGTTATGATCCGCATAATGAATTTTGGCACAGGTTTTAACGCGGATGCCCTTCCTACACGCAACCGTGGTCGCCTCTTACGACACAGGGATTGGTACCCTATTTTAACCGGGGCAAACACCGGGCCCTATACACTGGTACTCACATTCGCCGACCCTCGAAAGGATGACAGGCTGAGTCAACACTCCTGGTGGTGTATTAATTCAAGCGGCCAACGGGGCTTGAACTCAGGACTTTTGGATCCCAACCCGCTACCTAACCACTGACGCAACACCAGGCCTCATGTGACATCTGTGAATTGTGTAGTTACTACCAGTGAACGTAGTGACGTAACTACTAAGTTACGTTATATATTTATAACGTGTATATTATATATATATATATATATATATATATAGTATATATATATCATATATTATAAGTATATACGTATATATATACTATATATATATATATATTATATATATATTATAATATATATTATGTATCATTGCCGCATGATTTCCAGCCTCTATCTTCTACCTGTTTCTCTGTGTTTTAACCTCCTGTATGTTTATGGCAAGATGGCAAGGAAGAAACAACTACTCCTGAGGAGGGAATGTGAATTTGCCATTTTATCCAAAAGAACTTTTTGTTCCATACCTGGAAAGTGGATTATTACTCCACGTTATGCTGAGTGATAATCTTTACCTTCTTCCTTTTGCAGTTTATTATTGTGTGTGTGTGGTGTGTGTGTGTGTGTGTGTGTGTACAACAGCAAAGTAAATACCATACCAAGGTGATAGTGCACGGTAACATGACATGCAAGACAAACAACGGATCACCAGACAAGGTAACTAACACTTCGTCGATGATTAATAGTTCCTGTGTTTATTTATGAATTATTTGGAACAATTAATTTATGCTCAGAAGGGGGCTGGCAGAGATGGCCAAGAGGTAGTAGTAGCGCGCACTCCCCTCGAAGGCTGTCTAACCTGGGTTCGAATCCCGACTCCAACTATAATAACTAGTAATCCTGCTTCACTAGGCAGGGTGATTCAATCAATGTGTGTGCCGTCCCTCGGATGGACATTAACTGGGTGTCCCCTCTGCGAGCAGTAGTCGGTGGAAGTGTTTAAGATCCCACTGTGTCCTTTGCGAAGAGTCGGTGATGCTATTGCCGGCAATCATGAAAAATTATGAATTCCTACTTCACTACTGCTCGGAAGGCAATGGCAAATGGAGTGGCAGTATAATTCTTGCCAGAGAAACTGTCTTCTTGCATCAACCTGACGCTCTCAATCAGAGTATGGGCCAGAAGAAGAATTCAGACTCTTAATTCCTCTAAACATTAACAACAGCTCGTTTGCCCATGCTTTTTGAAAAAACGAGAAGGATATTGTAGCTCAGCTCCGTCCGTCTGTCTTTGTGACGCTATCTCCACCTATACGGTTGGGCAGAAATTCACCAAACTTGGTAGTTACGTTCACCACATGGCAATAAGGTGAAAGAGCAGTATTCATTTTGACCTCACCTCCTGGGGCCCGGTCCAAAAGGTCAAATACCAAAAAAGTGCAATTACGGGCACATTTTCAAATAAACTTTGTAACATGAGAGCAACATTGTGGGACGCATGAAATATGCACGATTTTTTGGATTTGACCCCAACAATTCATGCCACAGCGAGTGGAGATTTTGGGCCACAGGGGTTAAAACGGGGAAAAAAAATTAACTAAAATTTGATATTTGATCATCAATTGCTGGTGGAACTTGATGCCATCTTTCAACTTTGCCTTTATGTGGGTAGCTTGGGGATTTACGGATGGCACGCCATTTACTTCGCTCAAGTAAATAATTTTACGAACAATTTACAGTGATCTTCTGTGACGGTCTGATGTTCTTCGGCAGCTCTATTTGACTTCTCTCCTCTCTTACTCACCTAACTCGCATCTTTTCCTGCATCGCTTGTTTTGCATCGGCATTTTAAATAGTGTACAGACAAGTGGGGAAATGGGGAAAGGGTCCCGAAGGGGGGAGGGGGGAGGCATGGCATGTCCAGTGCTGATGCAGACTCACTAATGGCTGCTCTGAGGCTGGCTAGCCTTGTCTCATCCTGGATGGTGATCTCCATTCTATCATTATTCTCCAAGGCTGGCTCGCCTTGTCCAACCGGTAACATTTATCGTGAGACTTCGAGGGGAAGCTCTTTCCTTGTTCTCAGTATATGATAGATGAATCTTCATTCATATGACGAATGAAAGATGACAAAGTGAGATGTCCCAATCATGGATTTCCATTTGCACACAAGGCTTCTGGCTCATGAAATATTTCCCGTCATTTTCTGCCACATCAGGTCCCGTCATGTGCGTAATGGTTGTTACAGGAAGTTAATGTGGCAATGTTTCTTTGCAGTTTTCGAAAATCCGAACAACTTCACCATGCCACCAAAGAAACAGACAAGTTTGGGCAGATCTACATTGGCAGCCAGAAAAACAAGAAGCCCAGAAGCAGGAAAGCTCACAACAAAAACAATCATGCCTTGAAGCTGACTGTGAATGGCATCAGTCAGAGCAACAGAAACATTGCAAGAAAGACAATCTCTCAGGAAAAAAACAAACAAACAATTAATCAAATTTTCAGCCTTTTGTATGAAACGTAATTTTATTTAAACTGGGGAAATAATGTAAAATTTTATCCTGGGCAACGCCCCGGTACCTCAGCTAGTCTAATATATAAAGCTCTTTCTAACCACTGACTCGCTGACTATGACTGATATTAAAGATTGGTAGCGTCCGGGTGACGTAGAAAGCTGAAATTTTGCGTGCCAAAGGACATTGAAGCCGGTATAAATCCGGATAAAATCAGAGAATTGTCGACAACATCCATAAATGAAAATATAAATATATTTTGAAAAAAATGCAAGTGAGTGACCCAAGACAATGGGGAAGCACAGTAATTTTGTGTGCCAACCAATGGCCATCGAAGCTGATACACCAGGAAAAATCACAGAACCATTGGAAAGCATCCGTGAATGAAAATATAAATAAATGAAAAAAAAATGAAAATCAAATGCAGGCGAGCAACCCGAGACCATGGGGAAGCATGGTTCGTATGCTTCCATACTGTGTAAGCATACCCCGCAGGTAATACTATATTTCTAACTGTAGCATTTTTGCCTGGAGAGGGGTGGAGGAGCAAGGGGAGAAGGGGTGGAAGAGAGAGGGGAGAGGGGTGGAAGAGAGAGGGGAGGGGTGGAGAGAGAGAGGGGGGAGAGGAGTGGAAGAGAGAGGGGGAGAGGGGTGGAAGAGAGGGGGAAGGGTTGGAAGAGAGGGGGAGAGGGGTGAAGAGAGAGGAGAGGGTGAGAGAGAGGGGAGAGGGTGGAAGAGAGAGGGGGAGAGGAGTGGAAGGAGAGAGGGGGAGAGGGGTGGAAGAGAGGGGGGAGAGGGTGGGAAGGAGAGGGGAGAGAGAGGGGGAGAGGGGTGGGAGAGAGAGGGGAAGAGAGGGGGGAGAGAGGGGGAGAGGGGTGTTTATAGTTTTATAGCTGGGTCAGGATTCAAACCCAGGCGAGCCATCTTGGAGCGAGTGTGCATACCTCTTGGCTATCCTGCCATGAAGTTACGAAACGTTTCCTTTTTTTATTTCATATGTATTTATCTATGCAGAAGTGATGGGTCGAATGATGAAAGAAGATCGTATAAAAACGGGAAATGTATTGTAAAATAAAATTGCACATTTGCAGCAAGCCAGCAACCACCTGATACACTGCAGAACAAGTGGGGCTAATGCAGGTGAGTGGCTCCTGAACATTGTTCAAGTTGATTGATTATACAGTATTCAGTGACAGTGCAAATATTGTGGAGCGCTCGCGCCAAGTGTCTTAAGCACTCCAACAAATGGTTTATAAGGATGGCTCGCCTGGCACGTAATTAGCAATCACCGATCCATCATATATGTTACGGATTGAAACCATTTGCATTCAACATACAGATGTCCCAAAAGTCAGTTATGTCGTTAAGTATGTGTGTAGTCAGATCCCCTTCTTTTTGTCTAGTGGAGAAATCAAAGGCGTGGCGTTGCAATTTATTTTAGTGAGGTTATTACATCGAACAAGCCATCTAACAACCATCCCATCTGCATGACCCCTCGGCCTCACGATCCACCACCAATCAGTGCCTTTCTCACATCCTGACGTGCCAGGCAATATCTCGCGGTTCCGGTTTTCTCGGCTCCCACAAACGTTGTAACTCTTTACGACGACTTTGCAACATTGATACTGTTGCTCGACAAGTACGAACCCACGTGGAAGAGTGGGTGGGTTTCCCGCAGGGGCCGAAATCCCGCCCAGGAAGGGTGAGTCCATGGGAGCCTGCCCAATCAGGGTGGGTAGTGACGTCTGTTCAAGCGAGCCCGCCCCGTTGAGCGAGGTCCATAAATTCGAGCACTCTCTGGAGGCCGAGATGGTTTTTTTGGGGTTGTTACGAAGGGGTTTTACGAAGGTTGTTCTGAGGTTTTTGACAGGGTTGGGTGGTTGAGAGTCGAGTGGAGGAAGAAGGGTTTGGAGGAAGTTGTCCACGGGTTTCTGCAAGGTTTTGGATAGGGCTCTGAGGGTTGTTGTTGAGCGTGCAGTTCTTTTGAAGCGGAGGGTTGAGCAGAAGGTCGTGAAGGAGCGAACATTCCCTGCTGGCCCTCTACAAGGAAAGGAAAGAGTGACCCTGACCCCCTCTGTGGACCCCGCTATTCACCACCCGAGCTTCGCCACGAACCACGAGTCCCACACGTGCGACTGGGGACCAAACCAACGACCTTTGTCAGGTGCCACATCGCGGAGCACCCCCTTCCTCCGACGGTCAGGTACCCAGCGGGACTCTGACCCCCAGCTCGTCTCTCTCCTCGGCTGCGAGGGTCCAATAAAGAACTCTGGGTTTATTTTCATTTGTGTGTGTGTGTGCGTGTGGGCCCGTCTTTTAAGTAGAACTGAATAAGTGTTTTTGGAACATTGTAATACTTCTTGCATATTCGCGTTGTCTTGCTTTGTGTCTTCATTTACTGTAAATAAATCATCACAGAAATGTTCCCAGTTCGTTTCCGTCCTTCTTGCATTGGTCCAGCATGGTTCGGATCTGAGTTTAGGCGGGGTTTTATACCCGGTAATCGGACAATTGTAGCCGGGACGTCCTGGGCAGGCCCGCTCGACTGCATCCGAGCCGGAAAGGTGGGTGGCCGAGTGGTAGTCGGTAGGTGTATTTTACCGCTGTCGGTAGAGTGAATCCGGTTTGGCCAAGCGTTCCGAAGGCGTGGATCCCGTTAGCCGAGACGCGTGGTTACTTAGGTACATTGGATCTAGACAAAACCCTACGCCACACGGTCGAGATATTGGTGTTCCACGGTCGGTTAAACAACCGTCGGCTCGCGGAGTTATCCGAGCGACGGCCTACAATTCCGGAGAGTCCGGTGGGGATTCGGCGT
>CM068957.1:29652669-29666898 GCA_035128595.1 Eptatretus atami
GTAACCTCCCCCACCTAGTGGTCATTCTCGCCACCGGACCTCCGGCCCACAACAATATTAAACACCACACCTCCAGGAGATGCCAGAAATATCAAAATATGTCCGAATTAGACAAATTAACATTTTATGTAGCAGTTGGAACTGCTGCTAAGTTCATTTAAAGAGCTTAAATTTTGCAATTTGGCTTAGTTTGAGAGATTCTCGAGGTTATGGCATGTGCGGAAATGAAATAAAGCCACGAAGGCTGGCATCTCCAGGCGTCTAGAAGCAGTGCAATTTATCCAGCGATTTGTAGGGATGATGATCAGACATTCAATAAGGAGTGAGGAAAGTGAAAAAAAAGATTATCGTTAAGAAATCGTTGCGGCCTTTTCCAAGTCAAGGCATGGTTGAGCAGGCCAACAACAACAAAAAAAGGCGAATTAAGACCCGGCGACATAACCGAGGATGCGCCTCGAGGGAGAGTGAAGTGGCCCAGCATGTGCTTGATAAAGGAAATAATTAAATAAGGCCGTTAATTATCTTCAAAAGTGGTGTTTTAATTAACCCAAACACCCAATTTTAACCTTTGCACTTCTGAGGAGTTCCCTTAGTATACATGCAAAGTTTCAGGCTGCTAGGTTTCATGGTTTTGGAGTTTTACACACACACACATGCACACTGACTGACACACACTGACATGTCAGTCAGGCAATGAGCAACGGAATAAAAAGGAGAGATTGGAGTAGAGGCTCCACAGTATACTACAAGTAAAAGGGTTGGGATGTGTTCACTTGGTTTAATTAGGGTCAAAAAGGTCACAAGTAGGGATGACGTATGACATGAGAGGAGATCGATGCACCACCAACTTAAGGCCATTAAGGGAACAGTGGGATTGAATAGTCTCAGGAAGGCAGTTCCACAAATGGGAGGACAAAGGAGAAAATAATGTAGGTGATGGGGAGCCTGTATTTGGAGAGATTAAAGTGGAGGGTGTGACTAGAATAAAGCATATGCTTAGGAGTAGCTGGGGAAGGTTGGAGAGCTGACATAGCACAGAGAGCAAGATCAGAGTGGAGGTAGACATGTACGCTACAAACCCGTCTGTAATCTGACAACCACAGGTCTCGTGCATCTATCTCATTATGGAGAAGTCAAAAATGTTGAGTTTTAGATGCCACAGAATCCAGGAGAGACAGATGAGATGCAGGAGTGCAACCTATAAGGAAGAGCAGTACTCCTTTGAACTATGGTTGAAAGCCATGTTGGCAGAACAGTTCTGATTTTCAAGTCATGATTTGGAATGGTGGAGTATGCACAGTGTGCAGCTGGCTTTGCAGTCCAACTTTGACATGCGGTCAGCCCAGGAGATGTTCTGGCTAATGGTGAGCCTATAAATTGAAGATACTGAACTTCTTCTAGTGGCTGATCATAGATATAGGTGGATTCATTTGACAATCCTTCTGGAACTAAAGAGTCCATAGAATACCTTACCCCACACATTCATGATAAAAACGGCATGGGACTTTATTGGAACTTGGACATGGGACTTCATTTGAAACAGTTTATTTGAAGAAGAAGAAGCAGAAGGAGAATTTCAAAGTTCCCCCACCCTGAGAGCACGAGTGGCAAATTTGATTGGTCGAGAGAGTGTCTAATTTTGCCCAAGTTCTGCTAAGCTCAGGGGTTTTGGAAGTGCAAACAATGCGATGTGTTCTGCAGTATTCAAATATATAATTCAATTGAAATAAAATAAAAGTTTTGAAGGCTGTAGAACCCCCTCCCCCCCCAAAAAAACATTAATTCAGAAATTTACTGCCGTTGATACAGCGTCTTTTACACCACCTTACTTAACACATGAAATTAGTTATCCATGCCTACCGTTTGTGTCCTTTATGACGTCCCTAAAAACAGTCAGTTTACTGTGTGGAATAATTTTCAAATTTTTTTTTGACAGACAGACTGAAGCAATTGCTTTACCGCACTGTGTGCATGTGCACTCGTAGTGCAGCAGATAACTGCAAAATACCCCTAGAATACTTCAGTTTGTGATGCAAGCATGAAATTTGGCACAAATACTCTCTTTGGTCTACTGTGTTAAAAAATGGCGCGGGCCACGAAAAAAATCAAATCGAAAAAAAATCCAAACTGAGTCAGTACCCTTCCACAGTGGAAATGGCGACCTAGAGATACTGGAGAAGTTTGTCATACTGATGTATGACAGGTCCAGCACTGCTGCCACTGTGGACGACGCAGGCTTGACATGTTTGCCAGAAAGCAGAGGCCTTACGAGGCCATTCCACCAACCAGAGCAGCTCTGCTCCAACACACCAGACATGCTGCCTACCAGGCTGGTTGTGTGTCGGCCCAGGCAACCAATGTCAGCCAGAAGCAGAGCCCTGCTGACTGGGGATGGCAGTGGTTTGGTGAGAATGGCAGGTTCTTGGACAGCCAACTCTCCCATTTTCAAAGTTGCCAACAATTGACCAAATGCGGCTGTAAATCAGGCTGTCGTGGGAGGTGCAAGTGCTACAGACTGGGTCTGAGCTGCACAACTCTATGCAGTTGCAGGTGTGAGGTCTAACAGCTTTTCACCTGTTTGAGTGGAGGGGTGTTTATTTATTTTAATTTTTTTTCTTCTCAGGAAGAGAAGCCTGGTAGAAATGCTGCATGAGCATGGCCTCAGGATCTCCTATGACGACTAACCGTCCATGGTTGATTTTCCCTTTGCAAAATGGGAAGAATTTTTCTGTCCATATCTGAACCATATCTGTCAAGTTAGTAAACCTTAAAAAAAAATCTTGATTTTATTCCAAACGCTAGTTCGTGAACAATGGTTTATAGCTATTGTGGCAGCCATCTTGGACTCCCATCTGTTTCAGCAGTATGCATGGAACTAGGAATCTAAAACCATGTCCACCTAATTAGTTGATCCCAAAAACCTAGTATAGATCCAAAAATTATGAGTCTATGTCTATTATTTCCTGAAATATGAGCATTGTTTTTGTTTTGCGGCAGACATCTTGGATGCCATCTTTGTTACAACCATGCTGTGAGGTGTTACATTACAAAGAATAATCATGCTAACATTTTAAAAAATAACAACAATTTTTTTTATCATTATCAAAAATTACACAAAATTTTTTTTTTTTTAACATTTTAAACCACATTTTTTTTTAACTTTTAATTTCTTTAATTTTTAAAATACAAACAATAAAAATATTCAAATTTTAAAGATCTTTTTTTTTTTTTTTTTTCTTAAATCAAAAAAACAATTTAATTTTTTTTTTTCAAGACCACAACTTTAAAAACCATTTTGCTTTTTTTTTATTTTTTTTTATTAAATATTTAAAATCTAATGAAACATTTTTTTTACAACTTTTTTCTTCTATCTAATTTTTAATAAATTATAAAATTTTTTTTTATTATTTAAAATTTCTTATTTATTATATTTGACCATTTTTATTTTTTTTTTAATATTAAAATCAAAATATTTTTTTATAAAAAACAAACCAACAACAAAATCAAACATGAGACTTTTCTTATTAAAACCATTTTAAAAAAAAATTTCTGTGGAACACAGAAACTTGGTTTACACCCCTAATGTTGTGTTTTTTTTCAAATATTACTGCCCAGAAAGAGGCAATTTTCTGTGCAGCTATGGCAGCATCTTGAAAAAAT
Source organism: Eptatretus atami (assembly GCA_035128595.1). Classification (NCBI taxonomy): domain Eukaryota; kingdom Metazoa; phylum Chordata; class Myxini; order Myxiniformes; family Myxinidae; genus Eptatretus; species Eptatretus atami. Next base: position 29,656,330 of record CM068957.1, read on the forward strand.
AGTCGGCCATCTTGGAATTTTTGCGTGCCAGCGCCTTTTTTGAAAAAACGTGGACCTCAAAAGAGTATTTGTGCCAAATTTCATGCTTGCATCACAAACCGAAGTATTTTTGCAGTTATCTGCTGCACTATCGGGACGAGACGCCATATAATTTATCAAATTTAGAGCCAAAGTACTGCTAAACTGCAGGTTTGTGTTCCGATTCATGTTCCATCCAATTCGTGTTCTACAATGTTCAAAATATTAAATTCAATGGAAATAAAGTAATTCCTTGGTCATAGACATAGACAGAATGAGAGAGTGAACCAATTGCTTACCTCCACGTTGCGCTACATGCATGGGATAATAACAGGGTAAGACTGACATTTGCCTTGTATTGGTTGAAAGCCATGTTCCATTTGCCAGACCAGCATCTTATCAACTACATATCAGCAGAGAATGACCTAGCTTATGCCTGCTATCTGTGGGATGTGGCCACTGTATGACATAATTAATGTCAAGAGATGGTGCCTTAGCTACTACCTGGGAAAACTCACCTCCACTGGAAAAGGAGAGGAAATAATTATGTTGATAGCAAATTGTTGATTGTACACTCAAATGAAGTCAGAAAGCAAGGTATCAGGGCGGTCGTGTCTGCTGCAGGTAGTGGGAGCAAGCAGAGTATGATGCCACACTGTCTCGAATGCCTGACATATTTTCAGGGAGGCAGCACTGACAGCTTGTTTAAGATTTAGGGCATCTGCCTATAGCTGAGAGAGAAGCGCAGCAACAACAGCATACATAAAGTTGAGTGACTGGGATAGAACCAAAACTGATGGTCAGCAATCAGGCTGTTTGAAAAGAGGAAAAAATGATGTCAACAGTGATGATGGATTCCGTTACTTTCCTTGTACATAATTGGGAGTAAGTTTACTGTTCTGTCCTTGCAGAGATCTGTTTTGCACCCTTCTTGTGAATGGGAGGGATATTAACTGTCTTCCAGGCTGATTGCAGGTGGCCAGAGGTGCAGTTGGACATGTTGAAAGCAGATAGAAGAGAAGGAAGAGCAGCAGAGCAGGCATTTGAGAACATAAGCACTGATGGTACCTGGGCACAGAATTTCATTCATCTGTCATTATTAAATCTCAGTTATTAGATCTCATTTACATAATCTGTCCAATTACTTTACCTAATTGACATCCATAGTACATGCTATATTTACTTAGCTTCTGCAACACATTCATATCCCATAACACCAGTACTTAATATTCATAAAGGCCATTTGTTGTTGGTACCAAGAGTGCCCCAAGAAGTGCTGGCACTTTCCCCAAGCTCAGTGGCTGTTTTTTCTCGTTTAACAGTCTTGTGTTGTGTCACATATGTCGTGTGTGTGTGGTGTGTGTGTGTTGTGTGTGTGTGTGTGTGTGTGTGTGTGTGTGTGTGTGCTGTGTGGTGGTGTGCTGTGTGTGTGTGTCAGCTTGACTATGAGTCTTTAGATCATGTAAAAAAAATTTAAAAGCCTTATGTTCACTTCTTAATAATTTATCTGCAATATTTTGATGAAGGTTACCTCCATCCACAGAATATATCTACTTCCATTTACGTTGACATAGATATCCATCCCATCACACTCAACATCTATATCACATACAATGTTCGTAACAAAGTATATTTGGTCATGATACATCTTTATGGGCTGATGTAGATTAAAGATATTTTGGGATATTTTCCATCTACAACTAGAGAGTTCATAGAACATGATACCCCATGCAGTGTTCAAATATATACTTCAATTTCAATAAAATAATGATTTTTAAAATCCGGAAGTTAAAAAAATTAGCACTACTGAAACGGTCTTATACATCATCCCTACACACTGTACAACACCGCTTTACATTGGTGGGTGTTATGTCTGTTTTTGATACAGAATAACCAAAGGACAAAGAGATGGGTTTCATCCAAGGGCAGAGTATATTCCTCAATACAGAACTGTACTGAGTAACAACCATTCAAATACGGCAGAGCACACACCGTGCCATCAGCACCAGCAAGCCACACTTCCATCTCCCCTTTTTTGCGCCCAAAACCAATGACCGGAAGTCACTCAAAGGAAATCGGTAAATTCAAATAACCGCGAGTATCATAAGTAACATTCGCTTATCGATGATAATAATAACAAGCCGGGAGGCGACGATGGTTCGTGGGCATTATTGAACAATGCCACGAAAAAAGTTCAAGTGGGCGTGGCTCCGCCCACAAGGGGCGTGGGACGCCCCTCATACAAAAAGACACAACTAGACCATGATATCTAGCTTGTGTCAAAGTTTCATCAAGATCGCATCAAACGTCACGGAGCTATGCTCTGGAGAGAGTCACAGACAGATTGACAGACAGACACACAGACACAACGAAAATAGTGGTCACTGCTGGCGCCCGCGAACCAATAATGATAACTATAATATATTGTTCTTCCACACTGTAATAAGACTACATTGAGTCGCAGTTTAGGAGATGGAGGCTTTATTGATCACCATAGAATGCAGTGTCAATCGGTATCGGACATCACCCCCTCACATGCCATACCCTCTCATGCTATATATCGATATTTATCATGGTTCTTGGAAATATTATAAAGACGATTTGTGTTCTTCAGTGTTAAGTCTATAATTCAATTTTAATTAAGGTTTAAAAGTGTATCAATCAATTAATTCTGTGTTTTTGCCACCGTTTTACATGGTGTCTATTTCAACACCCGATCCAACATGTTGCATTAGTTCTTCGTTTCAATTGTTTGTCTTGTGTCCTTTATAACGCTCTTAGAAACAGTAAGTTACCTGTTTGGAATGATTTTCAATTTTGTTTGACTGTCAGGCAGGTAGACAGAGTAAAAATATTTTCTCACTCCTCTCTGCGCATGTGCGATTGGGACAAATTCAGAGCCAAATTCGAGTAAAACGGCAAACTTGTCTTCCTATTCGTGTTCAAAACACTGCATTCAATATAAACAAGCTGTTCTTCGATCATATACTGATCAGACAGACAGACGGAGGGACCGACGGACATGAACCAATTGCTCATCCCGCTTTTCGCTTTGCATGCGTGGTGTAAAAATGCAGAGTGGACAGCTATACTAGCTTAACGTACACTTTAAAGAAACTGTGTTCCATGATGCATCGCCATTGTTAGCAATGAATCATTAGGACAATTTTTTGTTTAATTTGCCCAGGTGGAATTATTTGTTTTCTGTAAACATTTCATTCAATTATTATGATGCAATATATTTTATATAATGATCGATGGTACAAATATCTGTATGAAAAACTTGCTGAAAAATAAAATATATTCAGAGTTCCAGCTACTTTTAAAACAAAATCGATGCATTAAATTGATATTCTTTTAAAAAATTGGTGAAAAATGTCCAGCCACAAACGTTTCCATTTTGCAATTGGTGACGTCACATTGGAGCAGAAAATATTTTTGAAAGGTTCAGAATAACACATTTAATGGATTGGATTATGAGCAGAAGCTTTTGATCTGAAAATAAAAGGCCTTACAGCAAGGACAATGGATACATTGAGTTTGTAAGAGGAAAATAACAAGAAAAGCTACACTGGAGATTGACTGAAATTGCCAAAAGGTCAAAGGCATTGGATTTGAAGAGTGTGCCTGTGTTAGGATGTGATACATCTACACTCTCAGTGAAATTCACCCTCCTGGCTGAAAAGGTGAGCTATATGGCAATTTGCAGCAATTACCTCACTGCCTGCATCTGTGAACCGGCATCTGGAGAATGACATGAACAGTTTCAGATAAATTAGAGGATTACAACTTCAGAGGAAGGAGCTGGTAAGTAGGAGGTTAAAAATGAAGGGTATTCTGTGGAAGATGTTGTATGTGGACAATCTGTCATGGTGGAGAGTAGGCGGGAGATCCAGGAGGTACTGGTGGAGTGGAGGGAGGCATTCGGGAAACATTGATTGAATGAGCAGAGAGAAGAAGGAATAATGTGGACCAGACAGCAGAGAAGGAAATCAATATCAGGTTAGACTGGAAGATCAGGCAGGGAAATACCTTTGAGTAACTGGGGGGAACCATGACCAGGCATGGTAGTTCAGAGGCAGAGGTGCTAAGGAGGATATAGGTTGGTGTGAATGCACAGAGGAGGGTGGAGGTATTGATGGCAGATAGAAAAATATCAAGGAAATTGAAATGGAAAGTTCTGGTATCTTGTGAAATGCCTGCCTACCTTTACGGTCTGACGATGATGGCACTTATAGAGAGACAACAACAGAGGCTGCAGGTCTGTGAGAACAACTGGGTCAGGAGGATTACAGGAGTGAAGAGGATGGATAGAAGGAGGAGATTGGTGTGCAGATGAGCTTAATGGGAATATTGGTTAAAAGCTGGCTGAAGTGGGCTGGACACTTGGTGTGCGGATTGGGGGAGAGAGAATGACAAAGAAAGCAGATAGGTTGAAGGAGTGAGGTAGGAGGAAAAGAGGTAGACCACGGCTCAGATGGGAAGGTTGTAAGCGGAGGGATTATCAGTAAGGTGGCGTGGTTGGAGAGTGGAGAGAGTTGGCTAAGGAAAGAGGGGAAGTGGAGGAGTATCATGTTCAATGCAGGGCAGGAGCTTGGTACCATTCAGCTTCACTACTTATAAAGGGAAGAGAGGAAGAAGATGGAAGTGAGATGTATAGACAAAGTATATAGAGAAAGAGAAAGGTTTATGCAGCCAATGGAATGATCCCTCATTGTTGAATATACAGACGAGGTGATAAAATACCAGATATTGGCAGGAAAGTTCATTATGATGAATTCGAGGGGAACATAGGTTGTTGTCTTGTGGTTTTATCTCAGGATTTATGTTCTACTGTGTTTTGTGTTATTACTTGTAAAGAAATGGCTTGCATTGTGCTGTCGCCATTTTGTCGTGCAAACGATTGGGTTCATGTGGAGGATTAAATTTATTGTAATCTCTTATGATCGGCACGGTAATAGCAATCTGGATCACAAGCAAGTGACAACTGCTCAGCCCTGGCTTGTGAGAAGCAGTTTTAGTTCAGCTATCGTTGAAGTCTCGGAAGCTTCAGCATGGACGGCAATCACATAGGTGTGTTTTGCAACCTCTCAGGGAGTTGCCATGCACATGACAATATGCAAATATAACAGAATATTTTATCTCCTCCCCTTCCACATGCTCCATACATAATTAAGTCTTAAGCCAGGTCCACAGTTGAGTGATTAGCCTGGTGTTGGCTCAGTGGTTAGGGTGGCGGCTTGGGATCCTAGGGTCCTGAGTTCAAGCCCCGTTGGGCCACTGAATAATACACCAGGAGGTTGACTCAGCCTGTCATCCTTCTGAGGTCGGCAAAATGAGTACCAGTGTATTGGTAAGGGGACACTGCATCAGCGGCATAGCCGCGTCCCAATCAATGATGCAACCAGCAGCCACATGATGCAACCAGCAGCCACATGCTGCACGAGACAGAGACAGAGACAGAGACGAGTGATTCCGCCACCAAATTGCTCTTGAAATTTCGCAACTTAATTGTGTGCACCTGCTTTGTCATAATCTCAGCAGGGAGTTGTGCAACAATGTTTTCTCGTTTATAACAGTGTAGTTTTTTTTCTGGCACATGAAAGAACCCTGGTGGTGCTGTCGGTTATTTTATCCAAGAACGGCTTCAATAATTACTGATGAAAAGCTGGCCCCTCGAAGTCTCACATGTAGTTAGTCGTCCCTTACTGGTTTTACCCGCAGGGACTTCAGGTTTGCTCTCCGTCCATCCCACCTGTGTTTTTTCAGACTCCCCCCCCCCCCATACCCTTTAACATATTCAACTGAAACTTGGTACGTGGCTTTATTATGATAAGTTACAGAACATGTTCGAGTTTCAGGGCGTTTCTTCAATTTTTCACAAAGTTATGCCCTTTGTAGACTTAGAAAATATCACATATTATACATGGGTCAGTTTTCAGCTGCCCTGACTCCACCCAACTGCTTTACACCCATTGGCTGGATCGTTGGCCTGTAAATATCTAAGGGGAATTTTAATTGGGGTGGAGTCAGGCACTGACTCCAGAACAGACCCAGTTGGTTTAGTGGAGCAATCTTTCATAGCCCACATAATTCCAGCACTCATGTCATCGTATAGTCAAAGATCAACGTTGCTAGGCAATACAAAGCAAGGAGGTATATGTGTACATGTTTGCTCTGTGGGTGCCAAGGAAAGAGAAACTCACACAGGCTGCCATGTTGATCAGCTGTGGTCGAAAGGGGTAAATGAGTTTATGTCCTTTATCAGCAAAAAATTGGCCTGCAGAACATACCATCCGAAGAACATTGCCATCGCCATCATGTAGAACATTGCACCTTTTAAGTCCATCACCTAACATAAAGGCAGCGAACCGATCGACATCAGGAGATCAAAAACTGCGTCGCACCCATCCAAAGCTTTTTGATCCACAAGAGACCGGTTTGGGTCATTACATTTAGACTAAGCCACATGTAAACGTTAACCTGATCCCGTTGGCCGTGCTCTACAATAAATACACCTATATTTTGTCATCAAAAACTGTGGATTGCATTCAAGTGTAACAAAATGATGCTTTGAGTTTTGTGGGAATATTTATGACACTATGTGGAAGGTATAACCTTAAAAACAGACATTTTTACAGCGATTGTATCAGAATGTTTTGACGCAGCAACCCACCCACGGACCACGCCTCCGCCCAGTCTTTCTCTCAACCTCCCCCTTATGTGTATACAATATGTAGATGGCTATTAAGACACTTCTTTGACTTCATAGCCATCCAGACTCGAGAAGTTATAATCCCAAGAGGCAGGACCTATTCTGCACTCTCCACATGAGACCAACCTGACCACGCCCCCTCATATCTACCATGACTCATCAAAACATACCATGACATAGCTCGGCAATCAATGTTATTCACCGAAAGGTACCAAAGGGTACATCGAGGTTATTCACCGAAAGGTTAATTTGGAAAAGATTCATATAAGCTCGGTTAAAATGTAAATTATGGAGAAAAACAACATTTAAAAATATTTTTTTATGTTAGGTGACAGATTATTGATCACTAATCATATCTTGGGGAATCTATCTACAGTTGTACATTAGCAAATCTGGTGGAATATTTTAAAAACAATCCAATACACACCAAAACACCCGCTACGCCTCATGAACATATCAGCCCTATAATCCCCCTACCTCATGTGAACGTAATAAATATAGATGGCCCCTTATAAATTGTAGAATATTATCTCACACTCGCAGCTGTCTTGGCATATAGATTGTGCAGTTTGGTTGGGGATATAGAATATTGTCGTACCTCCAGTCCCTCCAGATCGCATGCATTCTTGGAGAACCCCCTCCTTATGAGGAATCCAGGCTTAATCTTCAAATCGCTCTTGTTTATCTAATCTCCTTCCTCAGACAATTCAATGCCATTCCTTTCCTTCCTGGGCTTTAACTTGACCGTCTACATCACCACCCCAGATCATCTTTCTCCCCAAACCATGATCTTTCCACCCTCGTTAAATATTCAGGTCAATACTTGCAGGTTGCTGTGTTTTTTCCCTCTTCTCTCTATTCCTTCTGTCCTTTCATCCATGACCTGTTGCGTCCACCTGTCCCAACCGTCTCCTCGGTGTATCCATGGCTTCTACCCTCTCTCACCTCACTCTTCCATCAACCTAGTAGTTTAATTAAAGCAATAATAAATTGCATTCATCAGTTTTAGGATTCCAACGAGAACCAACCAAATCAGTTGCAATACAATCCTACCACCACGTCATCACAACTGCAAGTGCACGTACACGGTATTTGTAATCCTGCACAGTTTTTCTTTTACATGGGAAAAAAAATTGTGAAACTTTTCTTTTGTTTAGCGCCAAGTCTATAATTATGTTTGCAACACATGTTCATTCATACCTGGTGCAGGTGCTTTGATTTAACAAAAAGGTCCATGTCTTTTGAGGTCGATATCAAGATCAGAGAAATCCAATCGCACGGGACAATAGGATGGTGGATCGAGCCATGGCCAAGACTTTTGGACATTATTTGCTGAATGGCGAGCAAGAGTAGACCATGCAGAGCTCATAATTGTTGGCATTGTGTAGAGCACGCTAACAATTTCCTTCACTCATGCAGGGGCCTTTTCTGGCTGGAAATCATCATAATTAGCACAGAAGCTTCTTTTCATACCTTGTGCTTTCAAGAGATCTCTGCAGCACGAAATGTCAGTAAAATTGCTGGGTGTAGATGCGCCTTCATTTGCGCAGCAGCTGCCAGGCGGTGATCATTACCTGAGCCATGATATGGAGCAGAGTTCTTCGGTGGTTCGAATGCATGAATAGCTCACAACATGGCCCAGAGCTCAACCCCAGCACCGAATGTTTGTTTTTTGGTCAGACTGGTCAGAAAGCCTCAGGAAAGCACCAATTGGTCAAAAGGTAAAATAGCACATGGCTCTTCGCAAAGTATTCAAGCACACATGCAAGGCAATGCAATCAAATCGTTGGACATAGAAAATTAAGTGCATTGCTTGCTTTTTATATTTACCTCAGCTGAGATAATACCTTACTTATGGTTTTCTATTCAATGTGGAGAAAAACATCTCCAAGAGGCATTATTGGAGTTAACCATCATTTGAAGAACAATTTGGGCTTTACAAATCATATAAACTAGGCGTGCCGACCCGTCGTTTTGCTGATAGCTTTAATAAAAAGACAGCATGTTGCACTTCACAAACTAATTGCATGTCCATCTCTGAGTCTCAATGGGGATGTAAAATGAAGTGAAAGACTCGAAAAAAAGGATATTTTGCAACACGTAGCTGTTGAAGATCCTGTCGTCATGGATGATGATGTTATTGCTGTGGTTGTTGTTGCCCTCTTTCCCTGTATTTTTATGTATTTATGCCTCCCCTATATAGGATATGCCTGGTGTTGGCTTAATGGTTAGGGTGGTGGGCTTTGGATCCTTGGGTCATGAGTTCAAATCCCGCTCAGCTGTTGAATTAATACCAGGTGGGGTTAACTTGGCCTGTCATCCTTCCGAGGTCGGCAAAATGAGTGCCAGCATGCTGGTATACTGTGTCGGAGTGGCGACCCGTCCAGGATTGTGCCCAATAGCCAAGGAGACTACTTAAGCAGCACCAACGCTCTGCACATAGTATGGTCCCAATCTCCTCCTCCTATATAGGATAGGGGGGGGGGGTTATAGGTGTTGTTGGGTTTGTTTTTTCAATTCGTGCCCCCTATTTTTAATGGTACCACAGAGTTCCTTTGACCCCAAGGAGTACTAAAACACCATTTAGGTTTTTTCTTTTCCTTTTCATTTTTTTTCTTCCTGTGCTCCCAATTTCTGAGCTGTATCTCAGAGCCGGCTGGGACTTTCGGAATGAAATATTGCAACAATAATGCGAATAGAAAGTACGTGAGGTTGACTTTTTGACCTTGATCTAATTTTAAGGTCATGACCTAATTAAACATTATAACCTTTTTCACCATAACTCAACTAAGGTTTGTCTGATCGAAATGAAATTACTCTCTAGGTAACCTACAGCAAGGCGCATTTATGCATAATTTACATCATACCCCTCCAGGTTAAAAGTCAAGATCTTACACCCCTTGAAGTACTAAATCACCATTTAGGTTTTTCTGCCAATGTCATAAGAATTTCAGAATGAAATTTTGCATCAATAATGGGAATAAAAGGTATGCGGGGTTGACAATTTTTTGATCTTGACCTAATTTTAAGGTCATGAGCTAATTATAGATATTTTAACATTTTTCACCAAAACTCAACTAAGGTTTGTCTTATCGGAACAATATTGAGCTTTCTTGATAGCCTAAAGCAAGGCACATTTACAATTAATTTATATCCTACCCCTCCGAGTTAAAAGTCAAAGTCAAATGGCAGTCTAAAAAACAATAACGCGTTTTTTGTCATCGCTCAATTTTGCCATTGCGGAATCTCAAAAACCACTTGGCCTTCCTAGATGTTCTTGCATCATTTTTTTCTTCCTGGACCTGAAAGAAACACACTTTATTTTTTCTTCCTGCAGTCTACATTTTTTTTTCTTCCTGTAGTGGACCTCAAATTAAGTTGTGCACCTGATATTTGATTTGTGTTCTTGACCTACTTTTTCAGATTGTGACCTAATTAAGAAAAAACAAAATTTTCATCATAACTTGAATAATGTTCCTCCGATTTGTAGAGATGGGGATTTTCTTAATTTATACTCATCCCTAAATGTTGAAGGTCAAGGTCATATTGTGGTCTGAAAAAAAATATACCCTTCATTGATTGGATGGTGGGCCAAAAGTCAGTCATGGCCGATCATCAAGGGTAAGCCGGTGGATCGCCAAGGGTAAGCTTACTTTTGGCGATCGCTTTGTGATCGCAGATTTCTAGTTTTCTTTTCATTCAAGAAGTATACATAACTACAGAGTGCAGAGAACAACCGGCACCATGCAGTCTTGAGATAAATGTAATAATAATAGTAATAATAACTCGCCGAAACCCCGTCACAGACGGATTCCGTTCCATGAGCCCAATATGAC
>CM068957.1:29678078-29691072 GCA_035128595.1 Eptatretus atami
AATCCCCCGGCAACTACAATTTCTTTATCCTTAGGCACCTGCGAACACAGTTCCTCAGACAAGAAATGTGTGAGATCTGCTTTATTATCAACTAGTGACAGAAAATTTGACCAGTTCTTTGGAAGAGGTACATCACGACCTTCGACAAGCCGTCTGATTGGCCGTGCTGCTTTACTGCGCCGCGTTCTGGTTGTACCCTTGATTGTTTCTTCCCCAGAGGAGAGTACCTTTACGGTCTGACGATATGGCACTTATAGGAGACAATAACAGAGGCTGCAGGTCTGTGAGAACACTGGGTCAGGAGGATTACGGAGTGAAGAGGATGGATAGAAGGAGGAGATTGGTGTGCAGATGAGCTTAATGGGAATATTGGTTAAAAGCTGGCTGAAGTGGGCTGGACACTTGGTGTGCGGATTGGGGGAGAGAGAATGACAAAGAAGCAGATAGGTTGAAGGAGTGAGGTAGGAGGAAAAGAGGTAGACCACGGCTCAGATGGAAGTTGTAAGCGAGGGATTATCAGTAAGGTGGCGTGGTTGGAGAGTGAGAGAGTTGGCTAAGGAAAGAGGGAAGTGGAGGAGTATCATGTTCAATGCAGGGCAGGAGCTTGGTACCATTCAGCTTCACTACTTATAAAGGGAAGAGAGGAAGAAGATGGAAGTGAGATGTATAGACAAAGTATATAGAGAAAGAGAAAGTTTTATGCAGCATGGAATGATCCCTCATTGTTGAATATACAGACGAGGTGATAAAATACCAGATATTGGCAGGAAAGTTCATTATGATGAATTCGAGGGGAACATAGGTTGTTGTCTTGTGGTTTTATCTCAGGATTTATGTTCTACTGTGTTTTGTGTTTTACTGTAAAGAAATGGCTTGCATTGTGCTGTCGCCATTTTGTCGTGCAAACGATTGGGTTCATGTGGAGGATTAAATTTATTGTAATCTCTTATGATCGGCACGGTAATAGCAATCTGGATCACAAGCAAGTGACAACTGCTCAGCCCTGGCTTGTGAGAAGCAGTTTTAGTTCAGCTATAGTTGAAGTCTCGGAAGCTTCAGCATGGACGGCAATCACATAGGTGTGTTTTGCAACCTCTCAGGGAGTTGCCATGCACATGACAATATGCAAAATAACAGAATATTTTATCTCCTCCCCTTCCACATGCTCCATACATAATTAAGTCTTAAGCCAGGTCCACAGTTGAGCTGATTAGCCTGGTGTTGGCTCAGTGGTTAGGGTGGCGGCTTGGGATCCTAGGGTCCTGAGTTCAAGCCCCGTTGGGCACTGAATAATACACCAGGAGGTTGACTCAGCCTGTCATCCTTCTGAGGTCGGCAAATGAGTACCAGTGTATTGGTAAGGGGACACTGCATCAGCGGCATAGCCGCGTCCAATCAATGATGCAACCAGCAGCCACATGATGCAACAGCAGCCACATGCTGCACAGACAGAGAGACAGAGACAGAGACGAGTGATTCCGCCACAAATTGCTCTTGAAATTTCGCAATTAATTGTGTGCACCTGCTTTGTCATAACTCAGCAGGGAGTTGTGCACAATGTTTTCTCGTTTATAACAGTGTAGTTTTTTTTCTGGCACATGAAAGAACCTGGTGGTGCTGTCGGTTATTTTATCCAAGAACGGCTTCAATAATTACTGATGAAAAGCTGGCCCCTCGAAGTCTCACATGTAGTTAGTCGTCCCTTACTGGTTTTACCCGCAGGGACTTCAGGTTTGCTCTCCGTCCATCCACCTGTGTTTTTTCAGACTCCCCCCCCCCATACCTTTAACATATTCAACTGAAACTTGGTACGTGGCTTTATTATGATAAGTACAGAACATGTTCGAGTTTCAGGGCGTTTCTTCAATTTTTCACAAAGTTATGCCCTTTGTAGACTTAGAAAATATCACATATTATACATGGGTCAGTTTTCAGCTGCCCTGACTACACCCAACTGCTTTACACCCATTGCTGGATCGTTGGCCTGTAAATATCTAAGGGGAATTTTATTGGGGTGGAGTCAGGCACTGACTCCAGAACAGACCCAGTTGGTTTAGTGGAGCAATCTTTCATAGCCCACATAATTCCAGCACTCATGTCATCGTATAGTCAAAGATCAACGTTGCTAGGCAATACAAAGCAAGGAGGTATATGTGTACATGTTTGCTCTGTGGGTGCCAAGGAAAGAGAAACTCACACAGGCTGCCATGTTGATCAGCTGTGGTCGAAAGGGGTAAATGAGTTTATGTCCTTTATCAGCAAAAAATTGGCCTGCAGAACATACCATCCGAAGAACATTGCCATCGCCATCATGTAGAACATTGCACCTTTTAAGTCCATCACCTAACATAAAGGCAGCGAACCGATCGACATCAGGAGATCAAAAACTGCGTCGCACCCATCCAAAGCTTTTTGATCAAGAGACCGGTTTGGGTCATTACATTTAGACTAAGCCACATGTAAACGTTAACCTGATCCCGTGGCCGTGCTCTACAATAAATACACTATATTTTGTCATCAAAAACTGTGGATTGCATTCAGTGTAACAAAATGATGCTTTGAGTTTTGTGGGAATATTTATGACACTATGTGGAAGGTATAACCTTAAAAACAGACATTTTTACAGCGATTGTATCAGAATGTTTTGACGCAGCAACCCACCCACGGACCACGCCTCCGCCCAGTCTTTCTCTCAACCTCCCCCTTATGTGTATACAATATGTAGATGGCTATTAAGACACTTCTTTGACTTCATAGCCATCCAGACTCGAGAAGTTATAATCCAAGAGGCAGGACCTATTCTGCACTCTCCCACATGAGACCAACCTGACACGCCCCCTCATATCTACATGACTCATCAAACATACCATGACATAGCTCGGCAATCAATGTTATCACCGAAAGGTACCAAAGGGTACATCGAGGTTATTCACCGAAAGGTTAATTTGGAAAGATTCATATAAGCTCGGTTAAAATGTAAATTATGGAGAAAAACAACATTTAATAAATATTTTTTATTATGTAGGTGACAGATTATTGATCACTAATCATATCTTGGGGAATCTATCTACAGTTGTACATTAGCAAATCTGGTGGAATATTTTAAAAACAATCCAATACACACCAAAACACCCGCTACGCCTCATGAACATATCAGCCCTATAATCCCACCTCATGTGAACGTAATAAATATAGATGGCCCCTTATAAATTGTAGAATATTATCTCACACTCGCAGCTGTCTTGGCAATATAGATTGTGCAGTTTGGTTGGGGATATAGAATATTGTCGTACCTCCAGTCTCCTCCAGATCGCATGCATTCTTGGAGAACCCCCTCCTTATGAGGAATCAGGCTTAATCTTCAAATCGCTCTTGTTTATCAATCTCCTTCCTCAGACAATTCAATGCCATTCTTTCCTTCCTGGGCTTTAACTTGACCGTCTACATCACCACCCAGATATCTTTCTCCCCAAACCATGATCTTTCCACCTCGTTAAATATTCAGGTCAATACTTGCAGGTTGCTGTGTTTTTCCCTCTTCTCTCTATTCCTTCTGTCCTTTCATCCATGACCTGTTGCGTCCACCTGTCCACCGTCTCCTCGGTGTATCCATGGCTTCTACCCTCTCTCACCTCACTCTTCCCATCAACCTAGTAGTTTAATTAAAGCAATAATAAATTGCATTCATCAGTTTTAGGATTCCAACGAGAACCAACCAAATCAGTTGCAATACAATCCTACCACCACGTCATCACAACTGCAAGTGCACGTACACGGTATTTGTAATCCTGCACAGTTTTTCTTTTCATGGGAAAAAAATTGTGAAACTTTCTTTTGTTTAGCGCCAAGTCATTAATTATGTTTGCAACACATGTTCATTCATACCTGGTGCAGGTGCTTTGATTTAACAAAAAGGTCCATGTCTTTTGAGGTCGATATCAAGATCAGAGAAATCCAATCGCACGGGACAATAGGATGGTGGATCGAGCCATGGCCAAGACTTTTGGACATTATTTGCTGAATGGCGAGCAAGAGTAGACAATGCAGAGCTCATAATTGTTGGCATTGTGTAGAGCACGCTAACAATTTCCTTCACTCATGCAGGGGCCTTTTCTGGCTGGAAATCATCATAATTAGCACAGAAGCTTCTTTTCATACCTTGTGCTTTCAAGAGATCTCTGCAGCACGAAATGTCAGTAAAATTGCTGGGTGTAGATGCGCCTTCATTTGCGCAGCAGCTGCCAGGCGGTGATCATTACTGAGCCATGATATGGAGCAGAGTTCTTCGGTGGTTCGAATGCATGAATAGCTCACAACATGGCCAGAGCTCAACCCCAGCACGAATGTTGTTTTTTGGTCAGCTGGTCAGAAAGCCTCAGGAAAGCACCAATTGGTCAAAAGGTAAAATAGCACATGGCTCTTCGCAAAGTATTCAAGCACACATGCAAGGCAATGCAATCAATCGTTGACATAGAAAAATAAGTGCATTGCTTGCTTTTTTATTTACCTCAGCTGAGATAATACTTACTTATGGTTTTCTATTCAATGTGGAGAAAAACATCTCCAAGAGGCATTATTGGAGTTAACCATCATTTGAAGAACAATTTGGGCTTTACAAATCATATAAACTAGGCGTGCCGACCCGTCGTTTTGCTGATAGCTTTAATAAAAAGACAGCATGTTGCATTCACAAACTAATTGCATGTCCATCTCTGAGTCTCAATGGGATGTAAAATGAAGTGAAAGACTCGAAAAAAGGATATTTTGCAACACGTAGCTGTTGAGATCCTGTCGTCATGGATGATGATGTTATGCTGTGGTTGTTGTTGCCCTCTTTTCCTGTATATTATGTATTTATGCCTCCCCTATATAGGATATGCCTGGTGTTGGCTTAATGGTTAGGGTGGTGGGCTTTGGATCCTTGGGTCATGAGTTCAAATCCCGCTCAGCTGTTGAATTAATACAGTGGGGGTTAACTTGGCCTGTCATCCTTCCGAGGTCGGCAAAATGAGTGCCAGCATGCTGGTATACTGTGTCGGAGTGGCGACCCGTCCAGGATTGTGCCCAATAGCCAAGGAGACTACTTAAGCAGCACCAACGCTCTGCACATAGTATGGTCCCAATCTCCTCCTCCTATATAGGATAGGGGGGGGGGGTTATAGGTGTTGTTGGGTTTGTTTTTTCAATTCGTGCCCCCTATTTTTAATGGTACCACAGAGTTCTTTGACCCAAGGAGTACTAAAACACCATTTAGGTTTTTTCTTTTCCTTTTCATTTTTTTTTCTTCCTGTGCTCCCAATTTCTGAGCTGTATCTCAGAGCCGGCTGGGACTTTCGGAATGAATATTGCAACAATAATGCGAATAGAAAGTACGTGAGGTTGACTTTTTGACCTTGATCTAATTTTAAGGTCATGACCTAATTAAACATTATAACCTTTTTCACCATAACTCAACTAAGGTTTGTCTGATCGAAATGAAATTACTCTCTAGGTAACCTACAGCAAGGCGCATTTATGCATAATTTACATCAAACCCTCCAGGTTAAAAGTCAAGATCTTACACCCTTGAAGTACTAAATCACCATTTAGGTTTTTCTGCCAATGTCATAAGAATTCTCAGAATGAAATTTTGCATCAATAATGGGAATAAAAGGTATGCGGGGTTGACAATTTTTTGATCTTGACCTAATTTTAAGGTCATGAGCTAATTATAGATATTTTAACATTTTTCACCAAAACTCAACTAAGGTTTGTCTTATCGGAACAATATTGAGCTTTCTTGATAGCCTAAAGCAAGGCACATTTACAATTAATTTATTTCCTACCCCTCCGAGTTAAAAGTCAAAGTCAAATGGCAGTCTAAAAAACAATAACGCGTTTTTTGTCATCGCTCAATTTTGCCATTGCGGAATCTCAAAAACCACTTGGCCTTCCTAGATGTTCTTGCATCATTTTTTTCTTCCTGGACCTGAAAGAAACACACTTTATTTTTTCTTCCTGCAGTCTACATTTTTTTTCTTCCTGTAGTGGACCTCAAATTAAGTTGTGACCTGATATTTGATTTGTGTTCTTGACCTACTTTTTCAGATGTGACCTAATTAAGAAAAAACAAATTTTCATCATAACTTGAATAATGTTCTCCGATTTGTAGAGATGGGGATTTCTTAATTTATACTCATCCCTAAATGTTGAAGGTCAAGGTCATATTGTGGTCTGAAAAAAAATATACCCTTCATTGATTGGATGGTGGGCCAAAAGTCAGTCATGGCCGATCATCAAGGGTAAAGCCGGTGGATCGCCAAGGGTAAGCTTACTTTTGGCGATCGCTTTGTGATCGCAGATTTCTAGTTTTCTTTTCATTAAAGAGTATACATAACTACAGAGTGCAGAGAAACCGGCACCATGCAGTCTTGAGATAAATGTAATAATAATAGTAATAATAACTCGCCGAACCCCGTCACAGACGGATTCCCGTTCCATGAGCCCAATATGACAACCAGTGGCGGCTCTCGTAAGAGCCGGATCCCAGTCGATGTACTCCATGGCCTTACCTAATGAGGCCTACAAATGTCGTTGTACACGACATTTTTGGTGTACACTACTCCCTGTGAAGAAGTCCCCTGATTTGTGCACGTGTCTACTTTGACGTACACCGTGTCAAAACTTCTCAGGTCACAGTACCGAGAAAAACGTGACGTGCCGCTAGGAGGAGCACAAAATTGGTCCTTCAGTATTAATATATAGATGCTTCAGAGTTGAAGGTTGACTATTGCCACTATGTGCGATGCACTCTTACAGGTACGAAGTTTCTTTCAGTCCAGGTCACAGTACGAGAAAAACGTGACGCAACCGCTAGGAGGAGCACAAAATTGGTCCTTCAGTATTAATATATAGAAATAATAAATAATAATAATCATAATAATATGAAGAAAAATACAAGAACAGGGGCGGATTTACGAGTGGCGTATTTCATTGGTCGTCATGACGTAAAATGCCATAATTATTTTGTCCATGTACTGGAAGGGTATTGAAAGTGCCAAAAAGGTGATTTGTGTTCAACAGTATTCAAGGATATAATTCAAATGAAAAAAATAAAGACTTAAAGGTTGCAAAAAAAAATTCCGAAATTTCTCGTATTAAACCATGAATGCTCTACCAAGTGCTGTTGTAGTTTTTATCTGTAATTAAACCATGAATATTATAATGGTATTAATTATACAGATAAAAGAAAAACGGGGGAGTACCAATGATCCATCCATCATCCATCCATGGGGACATACTCTGTGCAGAGCGTTGTGCTGCCTATGCAGTCTACTTGGCTATTGGACACAATCCTGGACGGGTCGCCACTCCGCAACAGTATACCAGCATGCTGGCACTCATTTTGCTGACCGCGGAAGGATGACAGGCAGAGTCAACCCCACCTGGTATTAATTCAACAGCCAAGTGAGGTTTGAACTCAGGATCCTCGGATCGCAAGCACACCACCTAACCAGTAAGCCAACACCAAGCATATATCGATAATAAACGATAATAAGGGAGGTGGGGAGCATATTTTAAAGATGTGCAATTAAAGGACAATAGGATTGGAGGAGGGGTTTCAAAGTGGAAAAAAAGCTGTTTATGGAACATATACTGATGGAATTTTGGGGAGGTGAGGGGAGGGTGGCTGTTCAAAATGTCCACTATTTTGCCTTTGTAATAAGTAGATAGCCCAGACAAAACAAATACCTGTACAGTATAAAGTTGTTTTTTGATATCAGCATAGTGGCCAACATTGAGAGAAAGAAAAGAGGTCGGATGGAAAGGATATGTGGTGCAAGGAAGTGAAGCAGCTGAGGGAGAGGGGTTCTTGTGGGGGGGGTGCCCCTTCCCCCCATCTCATGGTTGAGAGATTTTGCATTTTACCCTTAAATTTGTACATTTTAAGACTCTTTTATGCAAATTTAAAGCAGAATAATCACGTTTCACTGATGAATTTAAGTTTTTTTTTTTGACATGCAACTCGTTGCTTTTACTTTACGTTGTTTAAGATATATTGTAATGAGTAAATTACAAACTCAAACTTACAGATAAACTTGGACTTAGCCATGCCCACTCTCCAATACACACTTTTTGGTAATCTACTGCAAATTCTCGTGTCACTGGGATTCTTGGCACCGAGCACGAAGATTTTGATAGGTCGCTTGCTTTTCCTTGGCCAACAGCTCGTGTGTGCATGTACTGTGCATGTAACTCGTGCATGCGGCTAACGCAGCACATGCGCGGATCTCATTGGTACAATGGTTTGCTCCAAGTTACAGTAACAATTTTCGCAGTAAACAATTTTCCAAGTCAGTAAACCAATGAGAAACATCCTACGTTTCGCAGGTCAATAATGCTTGTAAATGGAATAGCATTTGTCATTTGCTGCTGTACTTTGAATAACAGGTCGCCCATCAAATGCAATGAGATTACGGATAAGATTTTTCACGCAGCATCTAGGAAAACCACCTGAAGTCCGACAGAAAACTTGTGCCAACATGAAAATCTACAAAAATTTCGATGAGACACTATTTTGTGAATGCGGTATTTTTGCTGTTGTTGGGCAATAAATCGGTAGGCTGTCCAAGTTTACAAAAAGTAGTAGAGTTGGCAACGATACATTAGTAAATGATTACGTACACATAAGACTGCGATTTTCAAAAGAAAATATAAGGTTACCATTCAGACGGACATGCAAAGCGACGCGCATAATGCATTTTGACATATCAAAGACATGACCAAAAGTTTCAAAAATAAATACCAGAGATGTCAGACGAGCAGCTGAAACGCTTTGTTTGTGAACCATTTCAGGGCAGCTGAATATCAGGGGCCAATCAATTGTGGCCACAGAGCCTGTCATGATTACCAAACATCTCAGAATGCAATTAATCATTGAAGCATTCAAAGCACCGAGAAGCGCCCAGAACAAACAAACACGAACCACTTTAATCACACCAGCAAGCACTTAATGCATCAGTTTGTGCGTTAGTATAATTTGCTTTGAAACCTTGCAGTTTTTATAAGTGTATACTGTATATGTGTATATATATATATATATGTAAGGCTACAATTGTTAATATTTACTTGTGTTTGCAATAATTTTCATTCATTCATGGATTGTGTTTTGAATAGATTGAACAACCCTCACTCGCAACACCTACCCTACCTACCTCTTGTATCCAACCGCTCCTTTATTTATGTCTTTCCCGAGAGGTTCCTTGCAACCCTCGATTCTGAAGGCTCAGACAGCATCAGTGAACTTATCCTAAAATCTGCTTTGCTGCTCTTGCTCATCCTCTTTCTGCTCGGTTCAATCGATCATTCTCTCTGGGGACTTTCTGTCTGCCTGGAAGTTACGCCAATTCACTCGCAGTACACAAACATGGTGCAAAAATGGATCCACTTAACTACAGGCCTATTAGCTTGCTTACCAATATTAAAAGCAAGGTCATTGCAGTTGACATCAAATTGTTCCTTTTTATACGCCGTTATATAATATATTATATATATATATATATATATATATATATATAATATATCGGGGCGTATTATGTGATACCGGTCGTCCGTCCATCTGTCCGTTCCTGTCCGCACTCGAACTCCCAAAGTTTCATCAACTTTCACGTTTCATATTTGGTACATAGGTACAGACTGTGGAGACGGTGTGTCGCGACATACGTTCGTTCATCTAAAGTGGTTGCCATGGCAACAGGATGCTGTTTTCCATGTAGTAGCACAATTCTGTATATACCTTCTTGTTCGGGGGTATATTGTGCTCACTGAGCTCTTGTTCCTCGAATGGACTGATCTCAGATAATCAGTTAGGTTTCAGACCCAGTCATTCCACCTTGGACATGCTGCTTCTAGTCTTCCAACAATAGATGGAGACTTCATTGTCACACATGAGATCAGGGCTGTCTCTCTGGACATATCTCGAGCATTTCATACAGTCTGTTACCTCACATGAATCTCCAAACTCTGCTTATGGCATCCAAGGCACCTCTCCTTTGTGGATTACTGACTTCCTCCACTCCCATATTACATCCATCCATCCATTGGGACCATACTCTGTACAGAGCGTTAGTGCTGCTTAAGCAGCCTCCTTGGCTATCGGGCACAATCCTGGATGGGTCGCCACTCCGACACAGGATAACCAGCAAGCTGGCACTCATTTTGCCGACCTTAGAAGGATGACAGGCAGAGTCACCCCACCTGGTATTAATTCAACAGAAGGGGGATTTGAACTCAGGATCCTCGGATCCCAAGCCCACCACCCTAACCATTAAACCAACACCAGGCATACTCCAATATTCACTGTTTACAATGCGGACACTTGGACGTTGACCGAGACTTTCAGCAGGAAATTGATGCTGTACACTCACATCTTCTTAGAACGGCCTTCAGAATATATTGGTCTGACATGGAAACTAATAAAGAGCTTTATCAGCTTGCCAAGCTCAAACCACTGAGCCAAGTGTTGTGAGCACAGAGACTGCGACTAGCTGGATATATTATTCGATCTGAAAGGTATTGTACTCAACCAATCCAACGAGTGTTGACCTGGCATCACACACAGTGGTTGCATCATGGTCAAGAATGCACCAGGACTTATCTTGATAGGCTTTTGATGGATTGTGATTCCCCTGATCAGATCTCAGCAATACAGCACTTCAGAACTTTGGCCAATAATAACGTTATCTGAATGACAACTTAGATCTTTAACGTGTATTTTTGTATTTGTACCTGTATCCTGTACTACCGTAATCATTGTGCACAGTCATTGACATTTCTTTGTGTAACAGTTGACCCGCGCTGGTGAATTCGACCGATGGCTCGCTCCGAGCTACACTTTAACAGATACCAGTACAGCCGCCATAATGGAGTACAAAAAAGAAAGAAAGAAAGGAATGTCTGTCCATGATTGGTTGACTTGTGTTTTTGTGTGCTTTCATGGCGCAACACATTTGGGGTCAAAGCTGGTCCCAAAGGTTGGATATCTCAGGACATTGAAGACTTTGTCTCGGGAGTGATATATATACAATACAGGTACAGGGAACACAGATCCGTATGAATTGATGAATACAGCATGGTCCAGAAGCGAGACAAACTTTTAAACAATTTTTATCCAGATTTAGTGAATTATATTTTGTTTACTGAAAGTATTTACATCCTGGAAGATGTGAAGACATGGAAACTTTGGATATCTAAAACTAGTTGAAGTATGGGTGTGTCAGTGATGTGGCTGTTAGTGTTCTTGTGAAGAATGGCTATCATGTATGAGCAAAGGTAGGTCTATAATATATCAATGACAGAAAGTCATGTTGCAGAGCAAATAAGCATGACATTATATATGTTAAATATCATGCCTATCTGCTCTGCCATTTTCTTCAATAGTCTTAGATGTCATCCGGCTCCAAAGCTTTCTCTCCTTCGTCAACTCAAAGAAAGACACCAACTAATGTGAAAGACACCAACTTGACAACTTCTTCTTCTTCTTGTGTATGGCAGCTTGGCTGATGGGTATCTATCATTTTGTTGGGGCGCGACATTGCCGCTGATGCTGTGCCCCTATACCAGTACACTGGTACTCATTTCACCAACCGCTTAACAATGACAGGCTGAATCAACCCCACCTGTTTTGAGGGTCAAGAAAATGATTAAGACATATTTGAAGCATTTTAATTAATGTTTACATGGTTACCGATGTTTATTCATAAAATGTCGAAGTTAAAGTTGCTAGTCTGTAATCATAAAACTAAACAAAGTTCTATTATGCTGCTACGTGAACAAATTTCAGTCAGCAGAAACAGTTTCAGGAATGCCTAACATCTTTTAGGCAAATCACATTGTATTCATGCAAGGAGTCTGATCATCAATCTGTTGCGGCATGCACACATTGATGTGCATCGTAATCCTGAATTCCGGCATGTGCAGCGTCGAGTCTTGCATTGTTCCGACATGCACAGGCTACCATCTCGAGGCAACTGTCTGGAATGGGACTCAATGCCAACAGTATGGGTTGCAGTCCTGATTCCCAAGTCTCCACCCATTTCAGAGGGCCCAAGGAGCTCAGGTGTGGGGCAGTGGGAATTCTCCATATCATCGCTTGATAGTGTACTCTTATCAAATGGAAACGGAGCGCATCACTTGTTGGGGCCATGGCTTCTGGTTTCCCCATCTTGGAGAACAATAAATGCCGTGCTGCGTCAACAGAGTCTGTTGTGTGCACATTGTAATATCTGCAGACAAAGGTTTCTGAAGATTTGATGGTTTCCTCTGTGAGTTCACCAATGCCCAAGTTCTTCAGCAATTCATGGTGCTCTTCGAAGACCTTCCATGATGATCGTTTGGTGTGATTCGTGATGTAGGAGGTGGTGTACCAACCAGTCAATGCGTGATATGCTAGCAAGGATGCTGCTGAGCCTTTGGTAGTTTGTTGAAAACTGCATCAATGGGTATATACCGCCGTTTCTTAGATGTGCCCGACATCATCCAGAGATGCTCGCATTGCATACGTCGAAAGTGGGATAAGAAGCAGGAGAACATCAGTGTCCCTGGAAGAACAACAACTGTATTAAACTGGCGTGGACGGATGCAGCACCAATTTTGTGTCCGCTTCTTCATGTGTGGATTTCAGAGGTGTCAAATCAGTTGTACCTTTTGATGACTTGACTCGGAGTTCTCTCTAATCCCCGGCAACTACAATTTCTTTATCCTTAGGCACCTGCGAACACAGTTCCTCAGACAAGAAATGTGTGAGATCTGCTTTATTATCAACTAGTGACAGAAAATTTGACCAGTTCTTTGGAAGAGGTACATCACGACCTTCGACAAGCCGTCTGATTGGCCGTGCTGCTTTACTGCGCCGCGTTCTGGTTGTACCTTGATTGTTTCTTCCCTGTATCTGTCAAACACAATATCAATTCTTTGATATTTGGAACCTGCTTTCAGCACAGTTTTCACGTATGTG
>CM068957.1:29691097-29706477 GCA_035128595.1 Eptatretus atami
GTCGGCCAGATCTCCAAAGGTTACAGCATCATCAGGCTTTCCAAGAGCTACTACCAATGCTTGTCCATCATTGATAAGGCAAGTTGATGTGTCATGAATTTGAATTGTCTCAGGACAGTCTATGTCTTCTGTTATCACGTTCGCAAGTAACGACTTGTTTCCAGTGCGTAATGTACCATTCATTTCAGCAAGGGATACAGGGACCGGAAGAAGCTCATGTTTGAGTACAGATGGCAAATGAAAACATAGTCATAAATAGATTTATCAAAACACAATACAGTCATGAGAATCGAGGTGTTACAAAACACAACGGTCATAAAAGGAGGTTTTTCAAAAACAACGCTCATCAAAATAGGAGTTTATCATAAACAATTGTCATAAGAAATAAGAGGTTTATCTAAAACAATGGTCTAAAAGTGGAGGTTTTATAGACCCCACTATGCTACTAATCATTGATCCTTAAACATTGTCATAGAACCATCCACAGAAGGCTCACCATTGGATGATCCGCAGTTTAGGAGATGGAGGCCGTTATTGATCACCAATAAATGCAGTGTCAATCAGGATAATCCTGGTCATAGACCCTCACCCCCTCACATGCCCATCAACTCTCTCTATGCTATATAATTCGAATTTATCATGGTTCTTGGAAATATAAAAGCGATTTGTGTTCTTCAGTGTTAGTTAATATTCAATTTTATTAAGGTTTAAAAGTGTATAATTCAATTAATTCTGTGTTTTTGCACACGTTTCTACATGGGTACTATTTCAACACCCGATCCAACATGTTGCAATTAGTTTTCGTTTCAATTTGTTTTGTGCTTGTGTCTTTATCAAGCTCTTGAACAGTAAGTTACTGTTTGGAATATTCATTTGTTTTGACTGTAGGCAGGAGTAGACAGAGCAAAAATATTTCTACTGCCTCTCTGCGCATGTTGCGATCTGGGACAAATTCAGAGCCAAATTCGAGTAAACGGGCAAACATTGTCTTCCCTATTCGTGTCAAACACGATTCAATATAAAAACAAAGCTGTTCTTCGATCATGGATATGATCAGACAGACAGACGGAGGGAGCGACGGGACAGAACCAATTGCTTCATCGCGCTTTTCGCTTTGCATGCCGTGGTGTAAAAATGCAGTAGGGAAGCTATAGTGGTATATAGTGGTATAGTGACAGCTATCAGACAGTGACAGTTAAGCGTACACTTTAAAGAAACTGTGTTTCCATGATGCATCGCCAATTGTTTGCAATGAATCTATTAGGACAATTTTTTGTTTAATTGCCAGGTGGAATTATTGTTTTCTGTAAACATTTCATTCATTATTATGAATGCACAATATACTTTTATATAATGACGATGGTACAAATATCTGTATGAAAACTTGCTGAAAAATAAAATATTATTCATGAGTTCAGCTACTTTTTAAACAAATCGATGCATTAAATTGATATTTTTTAAAAAATTGGAGAAAAATGTCCAGGCCACAAACGTTTCCATTTTGGCAATTGGTGGACGTCACATGGGAGCAGAAAATATTTTTGAAAGGTTCAGAATAACACATTTTATGGATTGGATTAATGAGGCAGAAGCTTTGTGATCTGAAAATAAAAGGCCTTACAGCAAGGACATATGGATAATTGAGTTTTGTAGAGGAAAATAAAAGAAAAGCTACACTGGAGATATGACTGAAATTGCCAAAAGGTCAAAGGCTATGGGATTTTGAAGAGGTGTGCCTTGTGTTAGGATGTGATACATCTACCCTCAGTGAAATTCACCTCCTGGGCTAAAGTGAGCTATATGGCAATTTTGCAGCAATTACCCTCACTGCCTGCATCTGTGAACCGGCATCTGGAATGACATGAACAGTTTCAGATAATTAGAGGATTACAACTTCAGAGGAAGGAGCTGGTAAGTAGGAGGTTAAAATGAAGGGTATTTCTGTGAAGATGTGTATGTGGACAATCTGTCATGGTGGAGAGTAGGCGGGAGATCCAGGAGGTACTGGTGGAGTGGAGGGAGGCATTCGGGAAACATTGATTGAATGAGCAGAGAGAAGAAGGAATAATGTGGACCAGACAGCAGAAAGGAAACAATATCAGGTTAGACTGGAAGATCAGGCAGGGAAATACCTTTGAGTAACTGGGGGAACCATGACCAGGCATGGTAGTTTCAGAGGCAGAGGTGCTAAGGAGGATATAGGTTGGTGTGAATGCACAGAGGAGGGTGGAGGTATTGATGGCAGATAGAAAAATATCAAGGAAATTGAAATGGAAAGTTCTGGTATCTTGTGGAATGCCTGCCTACCTTTACGGTCTGACGATGATGGCACTTATAGAGAGCAACAACAGAGGCTGCAGTTCTGTGAGAACACTGGGTCAGGAGGATTACAGGAGTGAAGAGGATGGATAGAAGGAGGAGATTGGTGTGCAGATGAGCTTAATGGGAATATTGGTTAAAAGCTGGCTGAAGTGGGCTGGACACTTGGTGTGCGGATTGGGGGAGAGAGAATGACAAAGAAGCAGATAGGTTGAAGGAGTGAGGTAGGAGGAAAAGAGGTAGACCACGGCTCAGATGGAAGTTGTAAGCGGAGGGATTATCAGTAAGGTGGCGTGGTTGGAGAGTGGAGAGTTGGCTAAGGAAAGAGGGGAAGTGGAGGAGTATCATGTTCAATGCAGGGCAGGAGCTTGGTACATTCAGCTTCACTACTTATAAAGGGAAGAGAGGAAGAAGATGGAAGTGAGATGTATAGACAAAGTATATATAGAAAGAGAAAGGTTTTATGCAGCAATGAATGATACCCTCATTGTTGAATATACAGACGAGGTGATAAAATACCAGATATTGGCAGGAAAGTTCATTATGATGAATTCGAGGGGAACATAGGTTGTTGTCTTGTGGTTTTATCTCAGGATTTATGTTCTACTGTGTTTTGTGTTTTACTTATAAGAAATGGCTTGCATTGTGCTGTCGCCATTTTGTCGTGCAAACGATTGGGTTCATGTGGAGGATTAAATTTATTGTAATCTCTTATGATCGGCACGGTAATAGCAATCTGGATCACAAGCAAGTGACAACTGCTCAGCCCTGGCTTGTGAGAAGCATTTTAGTTCAGCTATCAGTTGAAGTCTCGGAAGCTTCAGCATGGACGGCAATCACATAGGTGTGTTTTGCAACCTCTCAGGGAGTTGCCATGCACATGACAATATGCAAATATAACAGAATATTTTATCTCCTCCCCTTCCACATGCTCCATACATAATTAAGTCTTAAGCCAGGTCCACAGTTGAGCTGATTAGCCTGGTGTTGGCTCAGTGGTTAGGGTGGCGGCTTGGGATCCTAGGGTCCTGAGTTCAAGCCCCGTTGGGCCACTGAATAATACACCAGGAGGTTGACTCAGCCTGTCATCCTTTGAGGTCGGCAAATGAGTACCAGTGTATTGGTAAGGGGACACTGCATCACGGCATAGCCGCGTCCCAATCAATGATGCAACCAGCAGCCACATGATGCAACCAGCAGCCACATGCTGCACGAGACAGAGACAGAGACAGAGACGAGTGATTCCGCCACCAATTGCTCTTGAAATTTCGCACTTAATTGTGTGCACCTGCTTTGTCATAATCTCAGCAGGGAGTTGTGCAACAATGTTTTCTCGTTTATAACAGTGTAGTTTTTTTTCTGGCACATGAAAAGAACCTGGTGGTGCTGTCGGTTATTTTATCCAAGAACGGCTTCAATAATTACTGATGAAAAGCTGGCCCCTCGAAGTCTCACATGTAGTTAGTCGTCCCTTACTGGTTTACCCGCAGGGACTTCAGGTTTGCTCTCCGTCCATCCCACCTGTTTTTTTCAGACTCCCCCCCCCCCATACCTTTAACATATTCAACTGAAACTTGGTACGTGGCTTTATTATGATAAGTACAGAACATGTTCGAGTTTCAGGGCGTTTCTTCAATTTTTCACAAAGTTATGCCTTTGTAGACTTAGAAAATATCACATATTATACATGGGTCAGTTTTCAGCTGCCCTGACTCACCCAACTGCTTTACACCCCATTGGCCTGGATCGTTGGCCGTGTAAATATCTAAGGGGAATTTTAATTGGGGTGGAGTCAGGCACTGACTCCAGAACAGACCCAGTTGGTTTAGTGGAGCAATCTTTCATAGCCACACATAATTCCAGCACTCATGTCATCGTATAGTCAAAGATCAACGTTGCTAGGCAATACAAAGCAAGGAGGTATATGTGTACATGTTTGCTCTGTGGGTGCCAAGGAAAGAGAACTCACACAGGCTGCCATGTTGATCAGCTGTGGTCGAAAGGGGTAAATGAGTTTATGTCCTTTATCAGCAAAAATTGGCCTGCAGAACATACCATCCGAAGAACATTGCCATCGCCATCATGTAGAACATTGCACCTTTTAAGTCCATCACCTAACATAAGGCAGCGAACCGATCGACATCAGGAGATCAAAAACTGCGTCGCACCCATCCAAAGCTTTTTGATCCAAGAGACCGGTTTGGGTCATTACATTTAGACTAAGCCACATGTAAACATTAACCTGATCCCGTGGCCGTGCCTAACATAAATACACTATATTTTGTCATCAAAAACTGTGGATTGCATTCAGTGTAACAAAATGATGCTTTGAGTTTTGTGGGAATATTTATGACACTATGTGGAAGGTATAACCTTAAAAACAGACATTTTTACAGCGATTGTATCAGAATGTTTTGACGCAGCAACCCACCCACGGACCACGCCTCGCCCCAGTCTTTCTCTCAACCTCCCCCTTATGTGTATACAATATGTAGATGGCTATTAAACACTTCTTTGACTTCATAGCCATCCAGACTCGAGAAGTTATAATCCAAGAGGCAGGACCTATTCTGCACTCTCCCACATGAGAAACCTGACCACGCCCCCTCATATCTACATGACTCATCAAACATACCATGACATAGCTCGGCAATCAAGGTTATCACCGAAAGGTACCAAAGGGTACATCGAGGTTATTCACCGAAAGGTTAATTTGGAAAGATTCATATAAGCTCGGTTAAAATGTAAATTATGGAGAAAAACAACATTTAAAAATATTTTTTATGTTAGGTGACAGATTATTGATCACTAATCATATCTTGGGGAATCTATCTACAGTTGTACATTAGCAAATCTGGTGGAATATTTTAAAAACAATCCAATACACACCAAAACACCCGCTACGCCTCATGAACATATCAGCCCTATAATCCCCTACCTCATGTGAACGTAATAAATATAGATGGCCCCTTATAAATTGTAGAATATTATCTCACACTCGCAGCTGTCTTGGCATATAGATTGTGCAGTTTGGTTGGGGATATAGAATATTGTCGTACCTCCAGTCCCTCCAGATCGCATGCATTCTTGGAGAACCCCCTCCTTATGAGGAATCAGGCTTAATCTTCAATCGCTCTTGTTTATCTAATCTCCTTCCTCAGACAATTCAATGCCATTCCTTTTCGGGCTTAACTTGACCGTCTACATCACCACCCCAGATATCTTTCCTCCCAAACCATGATCTTTCCACCTCGTTAAATATCAGTCAATACTTGCAGGTTGCTGTGTTTTTCTCTCTCTCTATTCCTTCTGTCCTTTCATCCATGACCTGTTGCGTCCACCTGTAACCGTCTCCTCGGTGTATCCATGGCTCTTACCCTCTCTCACCTCACTCTTCCATCAACCTAGTAGTTTAATTAAAGCAATAATAAATTGCATTCATCAGTTTTAGGATTCCAACGAGAACCAACCAAATCAGTTGCAATACAATCCTACCACCACGTCATCACAACTGCAAGTGCACGTACACGGTATTTGTAATCCTGCACAGTTTTTCTTTTACATGGGAAAAAAATTGTGAAACTTTTCTTTTGTTTAGCGGCCAAGTCTATAATTATGTTTGCAACACATGTTCATTCATACCTGGTGCAGGTGCTTTGATTTAACAAAAAGGTCCATGTCTTTTGAGGTCGATATCAAGATCAGAGAAATCCAATCGCACGGGACAATAGGATGGTGGATCGAGCCATGGCCAAGACTTTGGACATTATTTGCTGAATGGCGAGCAAGAAGTAGACCATGCAGAGCTCATAATTGTTGGCATTGTGTAGAGCACGCTAACAATTTCCTTCACTCATGCAGGGGCCTTTTTTGGCTGGAAATCATCATAATTAGCACAGAAGCTTTTTTTCATACCTTGTGCTTTCAAGAGATCTCTGCAGCACGAAATGTCAGTAAAATTGGCTGGGTGTAGATGCGCCTTCATTTGCGCAGCAGCTGCCAGGCGTGATCATTACCTGAGCCATGATATGAGCAGAGTTCTTCGGTGGTTCGAATGCATGAATAGCTACACACATGGCCCAGAGCTCAACCCAGCACGTGTTTGTTTTTTGGTCACTGGTCAGAAAGCCTCAGGAAAGCACCAATTGGTCAAAAGGTAAAATAGCACATGGCTCTTCGCAAAGTATTCAAGCACACATGCAAGGCAATGCAATCAAATCGTTGGACATAGAAAATTAAGTGCATTGCTTGCTTTTTATATTTACCTCAGCTGAGATAATACCTTACTTATGGTTTTCTATCAATGTGGAGAAAAACATCTCCAAGAGGCATTATTGGAGTTAACCATCATTTGAAGAACAATTTGGGCTTTACAAATCATATAACTAGGCGTGCCGACCCGTCGTTTTGCTGATAGCTTTAATAAAAAGACAGCATGTTGCACTTCACAAACTAATTGCATGTCCATCTCTGAGTCTCAATGGGGATGTAAAATGAAGTGAAAGACTCGAAAAAAGGATATTTTGCAACACGTAGCTGTTGAAGATCCTGTCGTCATGGATGATGATGTTATTGCTTGTGGTTGTTGTTGCCCTCTTTCCTGTATTTTATGTATTTATGCCTCCCCTATATAGGATATGCCTGGTGTTGGCTTAATGGTTAGGTGGTGGGCTTTGATCCTTGGGTCATGAGTTCAAATCCGCCTCAGCTGTTGAATTAATACCAGGTGGGGTTAACTTGGCCTGTCATCCTTCCGAGGTCGGCAAAATGAGTGCCAGCATGCTGGTATACTGTGTCGGAGTGGCGACCCGTCCAGGATTGTGCCCAATAGCCAAGGAGACTACTTAAGCAGCACCAACGCTCTGCACATAGTATGGTCCCAATCTCCTCCTCCTATATAGGATAGGGGGGGGGGGTTATAGGTGTTGTTGGGTTTGTTTTTTCAATTCGTGCCCCCTATTTTTAATGGTACCACAGAGTTCCTTTGACCCAAGGAGTACTAAAACACCATTTAGGTTTTTTCTTTTCCTTTTCATTTTTTTTCTTCCTGTGCTCCCAATTTCTGAGCTGTATCTCAGAGCCGGCTGGGACTTTCGGAATGAAATATTGCAACAATAATGCGAATAGAAAGTACGTGAGGTTGACTTTTTGACCTTGATCTAATTTTAAGGTCATGACCTAATTAAACATTATAACCTTTTTCACCATAACTCAACTAAGGTTTGTCTGATCGAAATGAAATTACTCTCTAGGTACCTACAGCAAGGCGCATTTATGCATAATTTACATCATACCCCTCCAGGTATAAAAGTCAGATCTTACACCCTTGAAGTACTAAATCACCATTTAGGTTTTTTCTGCCAATGTCATAAGAATTTCAGAATGAAATTTTGCATCAATAATGGGAATAAAAGGTATGCGGGGTTGACAATTTTTTGATCTTGACCTAATTTTAAGGTCATGAGCTAATTATGATATTTTAACATTTTTCACCAAAACTCAACTAAGGTTTGTCTTATCGGAACAATATTGAGCTTTCTTGATAGCCTAAAGCAAGGCACATTTACAATTAATTTATATCCTACCCCTCCGAGTTAAAAGTCAAAGTCAAAGGCAGTCTAAAAAACAATAACGCGTTTTTTGTCATCGCTCAATTTTGCCATTGCGGAATCTCAAAAACCACTTGGCCTTCCTAGATGTTCTTGCATCATTTTTTTCTTCCTGGACCTGAAAGAAACACACTTTTTTTTTCTTCCTGCAGTCTACATTTTTTTTCTTCTGTAGTGGACCTCAAATTAAGTTGTGCACCTGATATTTGATTTGTGTTCTTGACCTACTTTTTCAGATTGTGACCTAATTAAGAAAAAACAAAATTTTCATCATAACTTGAATAATGTTCTCCGATTTGTAGAGATGGGGATTTCTTAATTTATACTCATCCCTAAATGTTGAAGGTCAAGGTCATATTGTGGTCTGAAAAAAATATACCCTTCATTGATTGGATGGTGGGCCAAAAGTCAGTCATGGCCGATCATCAAGGGTAAGCCGGTGGATCGCCAAGGGTAAGCTTACTTTTGGCGATCGCTTTGTGATCGCGATTTCTAGTTTTTCTTTCATTCAAGAAGTATACATAACTACAGAGTGCAGAGAACAACCGGCACCATGCAGTCTTGAGATAAATGTAATAATATATAGTAATAATAACTCGCCGAACCCCGTCACAGACGGATTCCGTTCCATGAGCCCAATATGACAACCAGTGGCGGCTCTCGTAAGAGCCGGATCCCAGTCGATGTACTCCATGGCCTTACCTAATGAGGCCTACAAAATGTCGTTGTACACGACATTTTTGGTGTACACTACTCCCTGTGAAGAAGTCCCCTGATTTGTGCACGTGTCTACTTTGACGTACACCGTGTCAAAACTTCTCAGGTCACAGTACCGAGAAAAACGTGACGTGACCGCTAGGAGGAGCAACAAAATTGGTCCTTCCAGTATTAATATATAGATGCTTCAGAGTTGAAGGTTGACTATTGCCACTATGTGCGATGCCTCTTTACAGGTACGAAGTTTCTTTCAGTCCAGGTCACAGTACCGAGAAAAACGTGACGCAACCGCTAGAGGAGCACAAATTGGTCTTTCAGTTATAATAATAGTAAATAATAAATAATAATAATACATAATAATATGAAGAAAAATACAAGAACAGGGGCGGGATTTACGAGTGGCGTATTTCATTGGTCGTCATGACGTAAAATGCCATAATATTTTGTCCATGTACTGGAAGGGTATTGAAAGTGCCAAAAAGGTGATTTGTGTTCAACAGTATTCAAGGATATAATTCAAATGAAAAAATAAAGACTTTAAAGGTTGAGAAAAAAATTCCAGAAATTTCTCGTAATTAACCCATGAATGCGCTCTACCAAGTGCTGTTGTAGTTTTTATCTGTAATTAAACCATGAATATTATAATGGTATTAATTATACAGATAAAAGAAAAACGGGGGAGTACCAATGATCCATCCATCCATCCATCCATGGGGACCATACTCTGTGCAGAGCGTTGTGCTGCCTATGCAGTCTACTTGGCTATTGACACAATCCTGGACGGGTCGCCCTCTCGCCAAGTATACCAGCATGCTGGCACTCATTTGCTGACCGCGGAAGGATGACAGGCAGAGTCAACCCCACCTGGTATTAATTCAACAGCCAAGTGAGGTTTGAACTCAGGATCTCGGATCGCAAGCACACCACCTAACCAGTAAGCCAACACCAAGCATATATCGATAATAAACGATAATAAGGGAGGTGGGGAGCATATTTTAAAGATGTGCAATTAAAGGACAATAGGATTGAGGAGGGGTTCAAAGTGGAAGAAAAAGCTGTTTATGGAACATATACTGATGGAATTTTGGGGAGGTGAGGGGAGGGTGGCTGTTCAAAATGTCCACTATTTTGCCTTTGTAATAAGTAGATAGCCCAGACAAAACAAATACCTGTACAGTATAAAGTTGTTTTTTTTGATATCAGCATAGTGGCCAACATTGAGAGAAAGAAAAGAGGTCGGATGGAAAGGATATGTGGTGCAAGGAAGTGAAGCAGCTGAGGAGGGGGTCTTGTGGGGGGGTGCCCCTTCCCCCCATCTCATGGTTGAGAGATTTTGCAATTTTACCCTTAAATTTGTACATTTTAAGACTCTTTTATGCAAATTTAAAGCAGAATAATCACGTTTCACTGATGAATTTAAGTTTTTTTTTTTGACATGCAACTCGTTGCTTTTACTTTACGTTGTTATAGATATATGTAAGAGTAAATTACAAACTCAAACTTACAGATAAACTTGGACTTAGCATGCCCCACTCTCCAATACACACACTTTTTGGTAATCTACTGCAAATTCTCGTGTCACTGGGATTCTTGGCACCGAGCACGAAGATTTTGATAGGTCGCTGTCTTTTCCTTGGCCAACAGCTCGTGTGTGCATGTACTGTGCATGTAACTCGTGCATGCGGCTAACGCAGCACAGCGCGGATCTCATTGGTACAATGGTTTGCTCCAAGTTACAGTAACCAATTTTCGCAGTAAACAATTTTCCAAGTCAGTAAACCAATGAGAAACATCCTACGTTTCGCAGGTCAATATGCTTGTAAATGGAATAGCATTTGTCATTTGCTGCCATGTACTTTGAATAACAGGTCGCCCATCAAATGCAATGAGATTACGGATAAGATTTTTCACGCAGCATCTAGGAAAACCACCTGAAGTCCGACAGAAAACTTGTGCCAACATGAAAATCTACAAATTTCGATGAGACACTATTTTGTGAATGCGGTATTTTTGCTGTTGTTGGGCAATAAAATCGGTAGGCTGTCCAAGTTTACAAAAAGTAGTAGAGTTGGCAACGATACATTAGGTAAATGATTACGTACACATAAGACATGCGATTTTCAAAAGAAAAATATAAGGTTACCATTCAGACGGACATGCAAAGCGAGCGCGCATAATGTCATTTGACATATCAAAGACATGACCAAAAGTTTCAAAAATAAATACCAGAGAATGTCAGACGAGCAGCTGAAACGCTTTGTTTGTGAACCATTTCAGGGCAGCTGAATATCAGGGGCCAATAATTGTGGCCACAGCCTGTCATGATTACCAAACATCTCAGAAGCAATTAATCATTGAAGCATTCAAAGCACGAGAAGCGCCCAGAACAAAACAAACACGAACCACTTTAATCACACCAGCAAGCACTTAATGCATCAGTTTGTGCGTTAGTATATTTTGCTTTGAAACCTTGCATTTTTATAGTGTATCTGTATATGTGTATATATATATATATATATGTAAGTACAATTGTTAATATTTACTTTGTGTTTGCAATAATTTTCATTCATTCATGGATTGTGTTTTTGAATAGATTGAACAACCCTCACTCGCAACACCTACCCTACCTACCCTCTTGTATCCACCGCTCCTGTATATTATGTCTTTCCCGAGAGGTTCCTTGCAACCCTCGACCCGGATTCTGCAACAGGCTCAGACAGCATCAGTGAACTTATCCTAAAATCTGCTTTGCTGCTCTTGCTCATCCTCTTTCTGCTCGGTTCAATCGATCATCTCTCTCTGGGGCACTTTCTGTCTGCCTGGAAGTTAGCCAATATCACTGCAGTACACAAACATGGTGCAAAAATGGATCCACTTAACTACAGGCCTATTAGCTTGCTTCCAATATTAAAAGCAAGGTCATTGCAGTTGACATCAAATTGTTCCTTTTTTATACGCCGATATATATATATTATATATATTATATATATATATATATATATAATATATATCGGGGCGTATTATGTGATACCGGTCGTCCGTCCATCTGTCCGTTCCTGTCCGCACTCGACTCCCAAAGTTTTTCAACTTTCACGTTTCATATTGGTACATAGGTACAGACTGTGGAGACGGTGTGTCGCGACATATAGTTCGTCATCTAAAGTGGTTGCCATGGCAACCAGGATGCTGTTTTCCATGTAGTAGCACAATTCTGTATATACCTTCTTGTTCGGGGCGTATATTGTGCTCACTTGAGCTCTTGTTCTCGAATGGACTGATCTCAGATAATCAGTTAGGTTTCAGACCCAGTCATTCCACCTTGGACATGCTGCTTCTAGTCTTCCAACAATAGATGGAAGCCATTCATTGTCACACATGAGATCAGGGCTGTCTCTCTGGACATATCTCGAGCATTTCATACAGTCTGTTCCTCACATGAATCTCCAAACTCTGCTTAGGCATCCAAGGCCACCTCCTCTTGTGGATTACTGACTTCCTCCACTCCCATATTACATCCATCCATCCATTGGGACCTACTCTGTACAGAGCGTTAGTGCTGCTTAAGCAGCCTCCTTGGCTTCGGGCACAATCCTGGATGGGTCGCCACTCCGACACAGGAAACCAGCAAGCTGGCACTCATTTTGCCGACCTTAGAAGGATGACAGGCAGAGTCACACCCACCTGGTATTAATTCAACAGAAAGGGGGATTTGAACTCAGGATCCTCGCGATCCCAAGCCCACCACCCTAACCATTAAACCACACACCAGGCATACTCCCATATTCACTGTTTACAATGCGGACACTTGGACGTTGACCGAGACCTTTCAGCAGGAAATTGATGCTGTAACTCACATCTTCTTAGAACGGCCTTCAGAATATATTGGCTGACATGGAAACTAATAAAGAGCTTTATCAGCTTGCCAAGCTCAAACCACTGAGCAAGTGTTGTGAGCACAGAGACTGCGACTAGCTGGATATATTATTCGATCTGAAAGGTATTGTACTCAACCAATCCAACGAGTGTTGACCTGGCATCACACACCAGTGGTTGCATCATGGTCAAGAAACAAGGACTTATCTTGATAGGCTTTTGATGGATTGTGATTCCCCTGATCAGATCTCAGCAATACAGCACTTCAGACTTTGGCCAATAATAACGTTATCTGACATGACAACTTAGATCTTTAACGTGTATTTTGTATTTGTACCTGTATCCTGTACTTACCGTAATCATTGTGCACAGTCATTGACATTTCTTTGTGTAAGCTTGACCCCGCGCTGGTGAAATTCGACCGATGGCTCGCTCCGAGCTACACTTTAACAGATACCAGTACAGCCGCCATAATGGAGTACAAAAAAGAAAGAAAGAAAGGAATGTCTGTCCATGATTGGTTGACTTGTGTTTTGTGTGCTTTCATGGGCAAACAATTTGGGGTCAAAGCTGGTCCCAAAGGTTGGATATCTCAGGACATTGAAGACTTTGTCTCGGGAGTGATATTATAACAATACAGGTTACAGGGAACACAGATCCGTTGAATTGATGAATACAGCATGGTCCAGAAGCGAGACAAACTTTTAAACAATTTTATATCCAGATTTAGTGAATTATATTTTGTTTACTGAAAGTATTTACATCCTGGAAGATGTGAAGACATGGAAAACTTTGGATATCTAAAACTAGTTGAAGTATGGGTGTGTCAGTGATGTGGCTGTTAGTGTTCTTGTGAAGAATGGCTATCATGTATGAGCAAAGGTAGGTCTATAATATATCAATGACAGAAAGTCATGTTTGCAAGGCAAATAAGCATGACATTATATATGTTAATATCATCCTATCTGTCTGCCATTTTCTTCAATAGTCTTAGATGTTCATCCGGCTCCAAAGCTTTCTCTCCTTCGTCAACTCAAAGAAAGACACAACTAATGTGAAAGAGCACCAACTTGACAACTTCTTCTTCTTCTTGTGTATGGCAGCTTGGCTGATGGGTATCTATCATTTTGTTGGGGCGCGACAATGCCGCTGATGCTGTGCCCCTATACCAGTACACTGGTACTCATTTCACCAACCGCTTAACAATGACAGGCTGAATCAACCCCACCTGTTTTGAGGGTCAAGAAATGATTAAGACATATTTGAAGCATTTTAATTAATGTTTACATGGTTACCGATGTTTATATATAAAATGTCGAAGTTAAAGTTGCTAGTCTGTAATCATAAAAACTAAACAAAGTTCTATTATGCTGCTACGTGAACAAATTTCAGTCAGCAGAAACAGTTTTCAGGAATGCCTTAACATCTTTTAGGCAAATCACATTGTATTCATGCAAGGAGTCTGATCATCAATCTGTTGCTGGCATGCACACATTGATGTGCCAGTAATCCTGAATTCCGGCATGTGCAGCGTCGAGTCTTGCATTGTTTCCGACATGCACAGGCTACCATCTCGAGGCAACTGTCTGGAATGGGACTCAATGCCAACAGTATGGGTTGCAGTCCTGATTCCCCTACGTCTCCATCCCATTTCAGAGGGCCCAAGGAGCTCAGGTGTGGGGCAGTGGGAATTTCTCCATATCATCGCTTGATAGTGTACTCTCAAATGGAAACGGAGCGCATCACTTGTTGGGGCCATGGCTTCTGGTTTCCCCTCTTGGAGAACAATAAATGCGTGCTGCGTCAACAGAGTCTGTTGTGTGCACATTGTATATTCTGCAGACAAAGGTTTCTGAAGATTTGATGGTTTCCTCTGTGAGTTCACCAATGCCCAAGTTCTTTCAGCAATTCATGGTGCTCTTCGAAGACCTTCCATGATGATCGTTTGGTGTGATTCGTGATGTGGAGGTGGTGTCACACCCAGTCATGCGTGATATGCTAGCAAGGATGCTGCTGAGCCCTTTGGTATTTGTTGAAAACTGCATCAATGGGTATATACCGCCGTTTCTTAGATGTGCCCGACATCATCCAGAGATGCTCGCATTGCATACGTCGAAAGTGGGATACCAGAAGCAGGAGAACATCAGTGTCCCTGGAAGACACAACAACTGTATTAAACTGGCTGTGACGGCATGCGACCAATTTTTGTGTCCGCTTCTTCATGTGTGGATTTCAGAGGTGTCAAATCAGTTGTACTTTTTGATGACTTGACCTCGAGTTCCTCTCTAATCCCCCGGCAACTACAATTTCTTTATCCTTAGGCACCTGCGAACACAGTTCCTCAGACAAGAAATGTGTGAGATCTGCTTTATTATCAACTAGTGACAGAAAATTTGACCAGTTCTTTGGAAGAGGTACATCACGACCTTCGACAAGCCGTCTGATTGGCCGTGCTGCTTTACTGCGCCGCGTTCTGGTTGTACCTTGATTGTTTCTTCCCTGTATCTGTCAAACACAATATCAATTCTTTGATATTTGGAACCTGCTTTCAGCACAGTTTTCACGTATGTGTCGGCCAGATCTCCAAAGGTTACAGCATCATCAGGCTTTCCAAGAGCTACTACCAATGCTTGTCCATCATTGATAAGGCAAGTTGATGTGTCATGAATTTGAATTGTCTCAGGACAGTCTAGTCTTCTGTTTATCACGTTCGCAAGTAACGACTTGTTTCCAGTGCGTAATGTACCATTCATTTCAGCAAGGGATACAGGGACCGGAAGAAGCTCATGTTTGAGTACAGATGGCAAATGAACTGGCCTACCCGCCTCATAGCAGTAATTAAATAGACGTCGGAGGACATTC
>CM068957.1:29738666-29759208 GCA_035128595.1 Eptatretus atami
GACCCTATAATCACTGTGTTATGAGGAAAAAATTCTAAGTTGTTCCATATTTTCAGGAGGGCTCCTATAGGTTCACCTTATTTTAGCTCGTTTTGGCCAAAAAGCCATTTTTAGCTTCCTATAGAGCAGGGGTCTCCAACCTTTTTGGGTGGAGGGCCACAAAACCAAAGTGGTGAGGGGCGGAGGGCCGCAAAAAAAGGACCTAAATTCCGAAAAAAAATATATAATTAATATGCGAAATTAAACAAAAATTAGTGCTGAATATATTTTCTTGCCAACGAATATGAAAATGAATAATCGTGTTAAAAACACATGTGTCTAATATGAATCAAAATCATATAAAAATTACAGAACGCTTTGATCATGACCCTGACAAATTGGCAGTTCCGCGGCCGCATGTTAATGTAAATTTAATTGGCACAGCGGGGCCGCAATCGTCTAAGGGGCCGCATGTGGCCTGCGGGCCGCAGGTTGGAGACCCCTGCTATAGAGTGAGATATGCATCCCAGAAGCTATCTGATGCCATAATTGAAATTTTGATGCCAATTCGTAAATATTTGCAATATTAGCTTTCTTGAGGAGTCCATTATAAAATTATAAACCACTGATTGGAAAAAATGCGTTTTTCCACATTTGCATTTTTAGGGCCACATTTCAAAAGGTCTTAGAGATCGATATTTTTTTAAACTATGAGGAATTGAAAGCTAATCTCTTGCATGGTGGGTAAAGCCATATAGATCTACATTTAAGAATTTTTCCAGCAAAATCTGAGGAGGTGACCTGGGGATCCTAGTGAGTTGGCACGGAATGACCCCTCTGCGTTGTTTCTCTTCTTCTTGTTCTTCTTCTTCTGGTGAAGACAAAACTTTAGGACGCGGCTCTTGGACACATTGTCCTTGTTTTAATTGAAGTTCTCCATTGAGTACCAGCAGAAATGGTTTGGTGGTCACACAAATTTTTTTTGTCAGCTTCAAGCACACTCGTCTGCTTCCAATCGCCACCAGCTTGTATGCATCGTACTCCTCTGTTAGTGGCTCTCCAGAATGTTCGCTTCAGATGAGACCTCGACAAACGCTCTTGTTTTTTAGCCACTCGCGTACGGAACGTGGCTCTAAGAGAGCTCCGCGTGTCTTCTCTTCTTGTTCTTTCTCTTCTTCCTTGTTCTTCTCTTCTTGTTCTTCTTCTTCTTGTTCTTCTCTTCTCTGGTGAAGACAAAACTTTAGACTTGGCTCTTTTATAACAGCATCCGAATCTCCTTAAATACTAAACACTGTACACATCCTCGCATTGAGGTGCTTTGAGAGCGTCTATCATCATTTTAAATATATTCGGACATTTGCTTTAAAGTTCGAAAAAGTTCACGTTACTATTTAAAGATTATTCCATTTAATTGTGTGTAATTTCGTAATACAGATTTTCTCATCATGAAACAGGAGCTCAATGACGGTTCGCTATTGGCTCCATCAAAGACTGACGAAATATCGGAAGTTGTTATTGCCTTAGGACGCGGCTCTTGGACACATTTGTCCTTGTTCGTTCGGACGCTCCTGAGCCTCTTATTCGTCGCCTTCGCTGCGCGTTCTCCTTAGTTAGATCTATTTTTTTTTTAATCTTAAAGTTATAAATACAATATTAGCTATAATTGTATTGTTACAATTTCTAAATTAATTTTGTATACTTAAATTTGAAATACTGTGTAAATCAATTATCAGAATTATCACGGAAGAATCTTACTGGAACGAGCAAGAGAAACCTCTTCTTCCTCTGTTCTCCTCAGAGAGAAATATATTTATAATATATAATATATATATATATTATATTA
The DNA here is from genome assembly GCA_035128595.1 of Eptatretus atami. Lineage (NCBI taxonomy): Eukaryota > Metazoa > Chordata > Myxini > Myxiniformes > Myxinidae > Eptatretus > Eptatretus atami. The sequence goes on from CM068957.1 coordinate 29,740,489, forward strand.
TTATATTTAGCTTGTAAGTCACAAGTTATAATTATATTCTTATAATTTATGAACTTAATTTTGTAATACTTAAATTTTTATCACACTGTATCAGAATTATCACGGAAGAATCTTATCCAACGAGATGAGAAAACCTTCCATCAAAAGCCTCTGTTGTGCTTGCACACTTTGAGCTTTCTAAAGGTGAGGGAATTATTCTAACATTTATTGTGGAAATAACATGCTGAAGGACGACGTGTCTGTGAGTGCACATTTACAATAACGGTTTCTTGCAACCGCAAAACAATATTATAATGTCCTTGCAACTAAAACCATCGTTATATCATTGTTACTAGTATTAACCTCCCAATGGTACCCCCCCACGGCTTACTCCCGGGTGGACCACCCCCCCCCTTAGTACGCCACTGGGATGGGACACGGAGAGTGATTCGATTTTGGGAAGATCCCAAATGGGATAATTTTTTAAGTGATTTTCGTCTCAGAGATAGAGATATAGACGGCCAAAAACGATATATAGCACGATTATCTCAAAATGTGTCTGCTTCGAACAAAATTTGTGATATGACAAGGACACAACCGATTCGATTTTTGTTAAGGTCCAGAGACAGATCGGTCTATCGGTGGGATACAAAAGTAACTGTTCAGCCTAGCGACATATTGCATACTACGAGTGCCTTCCCCCCCCCGTCCCCCATTTTCTGTAAGCAGAGCGAGGCTCATGGAATGAAAAGAGCTAGAAGATAACAATACCTTCAATTCGAATAATATGTCCAGCTAGTTGCAGTCTCTGTGCTCGCACATTTGGCACTGTGGTTTGAGCTGTGAACGGCTGATAAGCTTCTTCATTAGTGAATCCGTTGTCGGCCAATATATCCTGAAGGCGTTCTGAGAAGGTGCGAGTGTGCAACATCATTTCCTGCCTGAAAAGTCTCGGCCAACGTCCAGTGTCCGCATTGTAGAGGGTGTAATACGGGATGGAGGACGTCAGCGATCCATGAGAGGAGGTGCCCTTGATGCCATAAGCAGAGAGCTTGAGGTCATGCAAGGTCACAGACTGTATCAAAATGCTCGAAGATTTGTCCAGAGAGATTGTCGTGGATCTCACATCTGAACATTAAGGCCTACATCCATATGTTCTGGGAGAGTAGAAGCAGCATGGTCAGGTGGATGACTAGGTCTGAACAAAATTGATGAGCAGAGATGAGATAAGAACGTGTATAGACACCTATCAACAAAGTCGTAGCATCCTCCACCTAGACCATTGGGAGGTGATGACGCATCAGTGATTGAGAACGTCCAATCAGAATTAACAGAGGATGTGAGATTGTTGGAGAAATCGTCTAGTCTTCTTGAGAATGATTGTATTTTTTTAATGTGGAAAAAAAAAACTTGAACTTGAACTGGACCAGGTTTTGAAATTGAACTGATTTTGTGCGATCAGCATTGTTGGTGGAGGTTGCCCTCGACCGAGTGCCCTTCTAGTTCCTCTTTTTTTTCCCACTTGGAAACAATTCCCACACTCTCTTCAATCCACTCTTCCTCCAGTGTTCAAAACAGCTGTTACCAGCCGACCATCTCTATCTTCCACCCATCCAAATCCTCGATCTCTTTTCCCCCCGCTTATCACCCCAACCCACCTCCTTCAAAATTCCCTGCTGCCTCTCCTGAAATCTCCTGTAGTGTCCATCTTGTATACCCGTGTTCCCTGCCCCATCCTTTCTCCCGTCCACAGATCTCGTGTGTCGACAAAACAGTTTTTTCCGTCACTCTCCCCCCCCCCTTGTACGTTCTGTTGTTAGCTGCTCATGCGAGCCTGTAACAGTGCATACAAAAAACCAAAAAAAACAACCTGTACTTCACCCCAAAAAAGGAAACTGTGCATGGATATTAAATCGTCTTTCTTTTTAGACTATGCAGCACAAGAGAAAAAATAAAGCAGACCAAAAGAAATAACCATTTTGTCACATCACACCAGCATGTTTGACAAAGTCCAAAAATATTGTGGCAAGTTCAATGAAAGAGGGTCATTGGCCAAAGTCTAAACTCAGTACAGGTATGTCCTTCTGCAGTGAATTGCAGCTGTGACATGCCGCCTCTGAGGATATGAACGGATGTGGAAGCCTTGTGGGATGCATCCAGCCCTGACAAGCTCTGTGGCCAAATCATGACATTCAGAGGAGGGTGCGGTGGACATCAAAGACGGTGTTTCGTTTCATCCAGACGGCTAAATGGTGATAAATCTGGGGAATTTGCAGCCATGGAAACAATTAATGTTCTGTTGGTTCATGAACTGCCTGAAAACTGGCGGTCGTGAAAGCAAGCGTTATTCCTGTTGGTAACGATGCATGACAATGAGCGCTGGAGAAATGGAATAACACTGGTGCCGAAATTCATCCCGATATCAGATTCCCACAAATGACAAGCACAGGTGTTCGAGATGGCGCTGCTGTTAGCCCATCCATGCCATTACCGAGCCACCTCCGAAGCGCCTCCTTTGAACCACCATGCCTTGAGAATAATGCTCATCATGAAACGGTACAGAGGAAAACGTGGGTGGTGGTGGGGTGAGAAGAGGAGACAGAGACACAGAGACATAGAGACACAGAGAGACAGAGACGAGAGACCAGACCGACGAAGAGTGAGAGAGATTTGATAATGCTATTTTAACAACAAAAGATTCAATCCATAAAGAGAAGTTGTATACATTTATGCGTGCAAGTTTTACTGAAAAAAAGGTTTTAGAACATATTTTAATCCTCGTGGGGATCTCTAAGTCTACTCACGTTGTTGTTTCTTCATCTTCTTCTATAGTGGATTTTTTGTTCACAGCTACAGTTTTCATTCGAAAGCTTCCTGATACTTGCTGTATATGTAAAAAAAACTTGCGCAGATATACCATCTCCGATTTTGGAATTCCTCCTTGAAAAAAAGTCTATGACGTCAAATATCTCCGCTAATGGAATGCGTAAAAAAATTTCTCCGAAACGCAGGCAGCTTTTTGACATTCTGTCTTGCGGGAATCGAAACGGGCATTAGCAGAATGAATTTACCGCACATTATGAACATCACTATGAATAATATCTTTTATGGCGTCATTCATTTTTTGACATTTTTGTTTCAACACCCAGAGTTTTCATCGGATCTTCGTGAAACTTGCAAGTATATGCCAGAAGCCCACGCACAGGCAGTAACCATCTCACGATTTGAAATTCTTCCTACTGAAAAAAGTTGACGTCATATATATCGCGTAATGAAATCGCCTATACCATATCTCGAAACTAGGCAGCTGTTTGAATTTTGTTTGCGGGAATCAAGTCCGGGCATTAGCACAGATTAATTTTATCGCCCTATATCATCATAACAATGACGTCATATTCGTTTTTATGAGTCAATCATTTTAGAGACGAGATCTTACCTCATTTGAGCTTGTTTTAAAGATATATAAGAAGATAAATAATATTTCAAAATCATAATTATTTATTGTTTGAAGGTGATTTTTAGATGCATTCCATCCACAAAAGACAATACTTTTCCCATCACGGGTTTTGCCTCAATTTGACGTTCTAACTGTAACAAAAATGATTGTTAACCCAAGTCATGAGAACAACCATTTGAAAATGAGAAGGGACATCGCAACATTAGTTATTATTCAATGTTAGCTTTTCAAAGATCATATGCTGTACTGCAAAACAGCAGCCAATAATGAAGAGCCAGTCCAGATTCCAACAAAGGGGTCGAAAAATGTAACCAAATATGAACAATGCTGACAATGAAGGAAAAGACCATTTGTGAAAAAAATATGCAGCTCGAGGACAGAAATAAGTGTAAGAGGACACTCGGTTAGAGCACATACCTCTGCCAGCTGATGGTTTACGTATTGCATCCCACTGAGGCGTCGGATCTGGATTTGGACTGGACAACAAATCTAATCGGCTAGTTCTCTACCTACCAACCGGTCCACCTTGTTTTGCTCATAACTGTCCACAGTTTTGTAAGTATCACGCAAAATATCGTTTTGCCCTCAATCTCTGATTAAGAATCACTTAAAAATTTATAAATTCTCGATTCCGATCCGGATCCAGAATCTTCAACGAAAATTTAATCAATTCTTCATTGTCACACACCCACCCGTCAGCAAGTCTCATCTGAAATGGTCCACAATGGTTTAGATATCCTGCTCACCACAAACAACAGACAGACAGGGGTGAAAACAACCTTTACCACTTCCGGTGCAGATGTAAACAGATTTCCACAGAATAAAAGAACAGCAGAAGTTGGGCCGGGTTAGTGGGGAACAGAACCCGCCACCACCCCTCGCCCTGGTGGTGAAGGTGGACACATCTACCACTCAATTAGAAAATGAAGGAACACTACAAATCCAGAAAGAGGTGGACTTGGGAAGGGTCAATGGTGGGTAGAAAGATCAGGGTTTTGGATGAGAGATGACCTGAGTCGGGAATATTGTGACATTCACAGAAGGGGGTTGCTGGCAGACCACACCCTAAGGGGGAAAGCTGTTTTGAGGGGGGGAGGGAGCAGAGAGAACAAGCGAAAGAGCAGAAGGATAAAGATCAGAAAGGGGGTGGTGGAAGACAGAGCGAGAACCACCGACCTGTCGGCAGTGGCGAAGTGATAGACCCATCGACTCCAGCTTCATCGTGAGATCCAATGATCTTGAAGGCCTTGGTTTCCACGGCGGTCAAGCTGAGCAAGATGTGGGAATGGGGTGCTTTTAGTAATCATGTGAAAAGGGACACAGTATTGGCCTGTAAAAAAAAGATTACTTTCATCTGCAGGAAAAGATACAGAAAATATTCATAATATACTGGACCAGCCTTATTATCATGTGCAAAATTTGCTGACACCTCAAACAGATTTAACACCAGTCTTGTCAACAGTGACCCAGACAGCAGCCTTATTATGAGACCAATCTTCAGGACGCACGCTTGGAGGGAAACGAAGAAAATGAGTTATTAAACCCATTGTTCTTGAAGGAACATCTGACCAAGTCTAAGTTCGCAATCATTGCCCGATGATGAAAATGAATAAAATGAATGTTTAAAATCTCAATAATGAGCGTAATAACTAGATTCGAGAGAATATTTCACACCTGGGAGTAAAACACACACCGCTGGTGGCAAATCAAAACTATCCAGGCTGTTTCCACCAGCCACAGAAGCACCCGGGTTTAAGGTACTTATGATTGCTCAAGTTGCCCTGGACCCGGTGTGCTCTCTCTTGAGCCTATATACGAAGCCTCGGTCTGATCATGGAGCTTTTCACTGGAAGAAAAGCTTGAGCTTGGCAGATGAGCTTGTGTGCAACAGAATATGAATTAGATAATAAACACTGTTCTTACTACTCATTGCATTAATAAAAGTTGACTTTGTGGACTATTATATTCATTCGTAGACATATAGAACGCCCTCATAGCCTCTCCTGACGCTTGCTGAATGTGTTGTAAAGTCGGGATTTAACTGTTTTGTCTGTCCTGAGATCTTGGCACAGAGAATGGCAAAAGCAGCGACTCCCTGCAGAGAACTGGCTCCCTCCAGAAAATTATTTTTTAAGCATTCCAGTGGCTTCTAACAATTTCAATAAAGGGAAACTCAAACGTAAAAATGAGAGTCATTCCTAACATTGATTGGCATGTCCGACAATGAGGCTAAAGTCTAGGATTGTTGGTTCATCGCAGACAGATCAGTGGCCCTTGTTTTGTTACCACCTCTCCTGTGGCCGAAATCCCTCTCTCTCTCGTCCTAATTTGAGTGATGTAAATAGCAGCACTGTAATGTCATTGAGAAGATTTTGAAATAATTGTTAAATTGGCAATTGATGTTTAGGCTTAGACTGTATGGCCCCTTTTGGGGCAATGGCAGTGATAGACGAAGTCTACGCTGGGTTTGAGGGTTATAGATGGGTCGAAATTCAAAACTGTGTTTCAGGGACGCCCGGCTATGCGTTAGTGTGTGTGTGTGTGTGTGTGCTGTGTGTGTGTGTGTGTGTGTGTGTGTGTGTGTGTGTGTGTGTTCATCCACCGTATAGTCTGATGTTAAGCTGTGGACTCATCTCTAGTATGATCGTTGATGGAAGTTAAACATCCCCACGGTGGGTGTCTTTCGTGAAAAGGGTGGTTTTCGCTGGAATTCTGAAACAAATTCTAAAATTCCGCCACACTTCATGGCCCATCTTACACAGGTAGAAACATGGATACTAAGCATTTTGCAGTGAAATATCCTGTGTGCCTAGCTACACTGTGGGTGAATCTTTGGTGGCTGAGCTGGAGTTAGTCATGATTGTGAAGTGGCAATAACATGCTGAGTGAAGCCAATTTTTCACTTTAACCACCTTTATTGTAAAATTGTACTCTTCAAGAAAACAAAATCACATTTATCCATGGAAGAATAAAATGTATGAAACCATCCAGTATGGATGATGATAAGAAAATACATTTATATAAGCATACAGAAAAATGAATATACAAAATATAACATCAGTTTTGTTCATTCAGGCTAGAAACACAAACTTGGAGTTTGAACAGCGATGCAACACCATTCCTGCTCAGCATCGTCTCAGAACTTGGCTTGGTTGAAGGCTAAATGATCAGGCTTATACCATAAAGTAATGTCACGTAAAGCAAAGATCTGAAGGAACACAAGAATAAGCATTCAGGAATGGTTCTGAAAAAAAAAATTTCCTTAATGCAAAGCATAAGATGAATTCTTGATTAGGGTTCAAAGGTGTCCAAAATGTAACGTTCTGGTAATCTGTATTTATACCTCCTCACCACCTGTGTTTTCAACTCTGTCTGTCCTTTGTTGTGAGCAGGATTGTCTCATAAAACTTATGACGGATTACGAACGAAACTTTGTGGCAGGTGAGTGATATGACAGGACAATTGATCCAATTTTGGTGAAGATCCGGATCCAGCTACCAGAATAATAATAATAAATGTTTAAAGTGATTTTTCACCAGTTGAGAGATCGGGCCAAAACGATATATCGTACATATCTCAAAAGTTGTGGAGAGTTATGACAAAACTGTTTAATGAGTTGGTTAGATGACAGAACAAGCTGATTCAGATTTGGTTCAGGTCCAGATCCAGTCCGGCCTATCAGTGGGGGTACAAAACGTAAAAACTGCGCCTGGCGGAGGATTGGCCTCTACGAGTGCGTTTCTAGTTCCAATGTGTTTTTGGACGCACTTTAACCCAAAAATCATGATCGATTTTTAAATTGTATTTAACATTGATCCCTGAGAGTGTCCTTCTGTCGATGCTGTCATGTAGTATTCACGACTCAGCTTCATCCTCAAATGCACAAATTTAACACTATCTGAGATATTTCTCCTTCCTGCTGGAATTTCTTTATTCGACGTGTGATGATCTATAACCCAGGAAACTTGCAGACTCGATTCTAATTGGAATGTATGAGTAACATCTAAAGCGCTTCTACAGCATGAGTATACAAAGGCAGAACTACGTTCAAATATGAAAACACTGTCATTATGCAGTGTAAAATGTGATGTTTAACACAATGTCGCATAAATTGACCTAAACGATGCGATCTAAATGCTGAGACGTGAGAATAAAGGCAAGTTACCACTTACACATTGCGTGCACATAAGAAGGGGAAGGTATTAATCTTGAGATAAATAAGGAATGATGGAGGAGTAAAGGCAAAGGCATGTCGAGGTTTATCGGGAGTGAGTTGAAGAGAATGGATGCCAAAATTCGCAGTGTTCTTGTTTATAAATATAGGCACAAGCCTGAATTTGACAGACTCCTTGGGAACATTTTCAATTTTAGCATCGACACGAATCAACTCACAAAATTACTAATCAGGCACTTTAGCTTGTAGCAAATATTTCAAAGGAATTTATATGTCGAGTAATAAAAAATGGAATAAAAATTTCAGGATCTCAAGGAATACAGCCACAGGTCTGAAATTTAATTACTTTCTGTGCTTCGTTATCACAACTTTGTCCATGTACTACATTTATCACAAAACATCCTGTTGATAAAAAACCAAATTTATGGGGGGGGGACGTGTACAATCGCGCATCGTCAAGACAAGGCATTTGCAAATGAGCGTAATTGGGCAAGTTTAAGATCATTGCCAATTATAATATCCCTTTAAAACGGTCATCTTATTATAATGCCTGCGGATACCCTTGAAATTATTCACAAGTTCTTTTAAAATTGAAGCAATTCGTACAAAAATATTGACAACAAACTTTTTTGTTTCCGGCGAAGCCCTTACCACCCCGCCACGGTGAATCCGTAGACTGCCCGTGGTAACGGTGTATGACAGTTGCATACAGAAGTAGGCCTGCAGGGCTGAAGCACTAAGGTAGCAGCTGAAAGCCAGCAAGTAATAGACCAGGTCCTGGAGAAACATTCTAGAAGACATACATCATTCGAAATACACATGGCCTTACAATGCCTCAAAATGGAATGGATTGTATACACACAAAACAAAGCGATCAAAAAGGTTATTGACCTCAAATCTACGATGTGCTTCATAATAATTATCAAGTACTAATGAGTTAAAAATATCCAGCCATAACAAGTTGAAACTCAAACTACTACTACAACTAATACTACTATCAAATGCTCCACCACTAACTAGTATACGTGACATCATGCAAAAATAAAGTTCAATGCGAACTTCCATCTTTTTATTCTGAACACAGTGGTATAATAGATTTTTGGTAAAATAATAGGGTTTTCATTCAAAATGATGACCAAAGCCAAAAATGAAGCATTAATTACATTGACATTAACCCTCCCCCCCCTCCCAACTTCCCTCTATCCTCCCACACCAAAGCAATGTGTTCTGACAGATTTTTTTTTATCCTTGAGATGACTTGATGCAATTGATAATGAGAACCAATCCAAAAGATGGTTTTATGGGGATATTGATGGGTTAGATAGATTTCATGGCCACCTGTATACAACACGGAAAGGGAGAGCAAGAGAATGTGAGAAGAGAAAAAGCAAATGGGCTTTATAGGGAAGAAAAAGAGGAGGGGAGATGAGGAGGAAGTGGAAAAGAGGTTAAGGTTGAAAAGGAAGAAAAGGAATGAATGAGACGATGCAGAAAGGACCTTCGGTTGAGGGCAGTGGGGTGCGGGGTGGGGGAGGGGTGGTGTAAAACAAATTCACTCCTTCCTTTGATTCATGCAGTTTGAGGAGAACACAAATTCCATCAAATTTTATATCACCAGGGTCAACTTTGTCCGTGGCTGTATCTTGAATGATATAGATCACTGGCGTATCAACAATGGCATTCAACCTTCATGATGAAGTGTATGTGTACAGCGTACAAATACACGGGTGCTACGAGCGATCAGAATGAACCCGCAAAATCGCCCACTCAAAAAAAGTTGGGAAAGAAAAAGAAAAAACGGTCAAAATCATTTGATTTAAAGAGGCAAATTTGAAAGGCAAAAATTAAACAAGACTTGGTGGTGTAATGTATAGTGCCCTCTCTGAGCTGGAGGTCGGTGGTTGAACCCATCCAAGGCATACCAACACTTTATAAAAGGGGGATATGTGCCCTGTTTGACTCGCATTAAAATCAAATAAGTGACAATTAGCTGCACCGGTAGTCCCAAGAAGAAAGCAGACATAACAAGACATACACACAACCACACACCACCACCACACACACACACACATCACACCACACACCACACACACATCACATTATGTAACTCGGTAAGTACTTACAAAACTTATTTATTTGAAGTTATAACTTTAACTTATAAGCAATTTAACTGATTTTCCCAAGCTGCCCGGATCATCAGCTCGGAACCGTTTTTCATCGAGGTTTCGATCCTTTCAGGCCAAACCTCTCACAAGAGAGGTTAATAGATTACTTATCAGTAGATATTCAAATCAATGGACCCACAACCTCAAAGTTGTTCAGACATCAGTCAACACAGCAATGCAATATCAGAATTCAAAACTATTTAATTATAACTTTTATTTAAGTATTACTTACATATGACTAACTTTAATCATCACCACTTTATATATGATAATGTATAAGCGATTAAACACTTTACTTGCAGACAGTCCATGACACATGCACCCTCCATCGAATACAGCAGATCAACTATCATTCAAATATTTCAAAATGTCTAGTCAATAATCGATTTTAACATGCCGCACTGCATATCCTAGCAACACCCAATAAATTATATTAATACTTTTTTTTATAAGTTTTTTATAATGGTATTTTTATAAATAATATTTATTCATTTTATTGTATTTTCATTTAAAACGTCCACTATTTTATATATTATATATAATGTTTATCAATAATATAATGGAAGGGATATAAACCTCACTAAAATAATTAATTTATTATTATTATATCATATCAATTGCAATAGGAAACTTCATTTAATGAAAACCAACCAAACTTAAAATTACAGGTGACAATGGAGTTCTAAAGACATTCTCACAAGACCTGATGAAAACAATCAGCCAATATCTCTGTTTAATACGATGGAGAAAACCTTCTCAGCCGTTCCACAAATCATCCTTCACTTGAACAAATTCTTGCCAAATCTAAGTATCTAGATGAAAAGATATTGCTAACCATATTTAATTGGTAAATTGCTACGGAAAGGATGTACAAGCCGACTGGGAAACTGAAAATCATCAACTTTATGATATTACACTTGTACTAAACCATTCTGTCCGAACTTAACCAACAGATCAAATATGCAGCACTGCTGACAATCAATTACCATCATGTTTCAATCAGGCTATACTGGATAAATCTTGTGAAGCTAGCCCTTATCAAAATATTATAGTTAACCACACACAAATATATCTATATAAAAATGTATGAATGAATTTTTAGTATATCGAATTTTTTTTCTCCTTCTGAAAGTTTCTGCATGATTGAAAATTCACAGAAAATAAGAAAAATGTCCACTAGTGAGGTGCAATTCCAACCATGGGAAACCTTAAACCTGTTTGAAACTTAATCCGCCACAAAGACACAAAAAGCGTTAATAAAATAAAATTAACAGATCCTGAAACTTCTGCTTATCAAAAAATGAAAACTTGAGGGAATAAACCTCCTGTGTTGAAGTCCTGTGAATGAACTCATTATATAAAGGTTACATTTTGCCAACTAAAAGTCATACAATTAAATATCCCTCATCTTGCAATATCACGACAAATTTCAATGATGAAGTAAACTGCTTTCCAACTAAATTTACAATGTTCCTGACGTTATAAAATCGACTGGAAACCGCCATTCTTCCTTTACGTTTTCATGTACATCGCCATGTAACGATGGCGATTCTCTCGGTGTGGTGTGCTTTTGGACATTGTTAGAGTCCTTGGAGATCTACACACGTTGTATCTGTGACTGTGATAGTTTGGAGCTCCCTTACAAGAACTTCAAAACGCATCAGCTGAGGAGGCCATTCGGCCAGCATGACTGCAACAGTGAGCATCCAGCGCCGTGCGTTTTGATAAGTGATGTTAATGTTGTTTACAAGTTGACCGTGTGTGCTATATGCACACAACTGTGCCAGGCCTGTTATTCGTTGGGCACGTAGGCCATAAACATGGATCACTTTGTCACATATCGGTGGTGAACAAGAACAAGCCAATTGTAGGGATAATCTAACCGAACCCTAACCTCACTTCTCTCTCCGAAAGGGGCGTATGGCAAACTCTCCTATCTCTCATTTAAGGTTCTCTTGAGGAAAGATCAGTCACTCAAACTGCTGGATCTCACTTTCAGCTATGATTTTCTTGGACAAACTACATTCAAAGTTGGCCTCAAAGCAGCCGCAACATAAAGACTTCATCCACAGCTTGATGGAGTAAATGCTCTCCATTTGGACTGGCGCCCGCTCAACACCTTGCTCAGTTTGACACCATGGGAAAGCCAAGGCTTCAAGATTATTGAATCCTCCTCGATGAAGCTAGAGTTATGGCCTATACTCTCATAAGACAGGTCGGTGGTCCTCTGTTCTACCACCTCGTTTCTGGTCTTGCATCCTCTGTCCTTTCTGCATTTTGTCTCCCCCCCCCCCCCCCGAGGCTTCTGCAGGCGTACATGGTCAACCATCAAACCACTTCTGGTGAATAATTTGTTCTTTTTTTCCCACATTTGGAACAATTCCTACTCTGTCAATTCTCATTCTTTCCTTCAGGTTTCAAGACATGCTGTTCACTGCCATCTCAGATCATTCCCATTCAAATAACCATGACCTTTTCTACACCGTTACCGTTACCACCCCCAAACACCTCCTTTCCAAAATTTAGGTTTTCTTCCTGAAAGTTTGCTTCTTTATCCATTTTGTCATCCATGCATTCCACTACCCTCATTTCCACACTTCCCTTATTTTCCCAGTCTCTCTATTTGTTCCTTCAAGCCTGCTGTTGATGTTTGGCATCTCTCTCTACTGTTCTTTTATTTCACATCCTGATATGTTCTATGTTGTAGCTCTTTCCATGAGCCTTGACCTGTTAACTGTGCAATAGAAAATAATGGTATGGCTGGTAATAATACTGTCGTTAATGTAATAATCTCCATTGGATACTGAGTGTGACAAGTGTTTTGAATGCTCTTTCCGGCTAATTAAAATATTTCGCTGATTACACCTTACTATCCCAGGTTAATAATCCTGATGTGATGATGATGATGTTGTTTTTGTATGCACCTGTGGCTGCCGTGGATGCCATCATTTATAGAGGTGTGGTGTGCCACTGATGCCAGTGCCCCTGTTGCCGTAAGCTTGGTATTCATTTTTGCCACCTTGGAAGGACGACAGGCTGAGTCAACCCACCTGGTGTCGTAACGGAAAAAACAGGGGCTCAAACTCAAGACCAGGAATTTTAAGCCAGCGCAACATGATGGAGGATGGATGATGGAGATCATGGCGAAGAGCGATAGAATTTAGTGGGATCGATGATATGAGGATGGATGATGGAGATGATAATGAGGTGAAGAGCAACTAGAATTTTATTCTTGTAGTGTGGTGCGGGCTGTTACTAAACATCATCACCATTATATTGTGATTACATGTGTGCAATAAGAGTTTGGTGTGCCATCGGGTGCTCAACATTTGTAGAAACAAAACAAAAGTTCAACAACAAAAAACTCCTCTCCCCCCCCCAACACAATCCGAAAAGTCACCGCCCATAAACAATTTCAAGGGAGTGATTTTAATTTTGGAAAAAGACTTAAAAAGCAGCTCCAAATTATTTTTTAATTTATTTTTTGAACCCGAACGTGATGTTAAACGGCGGAGGTTTGAACTTGAGCTTCAAATGAATTGAAGCACATGCAGTTTAAATGCAAGTTTAAAACAAAGTTATTCGGATGACAAAAAATCCACAAACCTTTTGTTAATGAGCATCATATTAGGAGTTGGTATGAAAACAAATGGAATTCCATACTTTATGAAATCTCAAGATAAGTGAATATCTTGCAATAAATGAACTATTCTAATTCCAGAAATCATCAGTACGACATATGCTAAAAGGGCAAGATTCTTTCTGTACACACAGGAGACATTAAATCGTTTTGTTTGTAGTCCTGAAGAAATAGTCTGCCTTAAAAGTCATTGTAATGCGTCATTGTATAAATGATACATCAGTGAATAGCACGCAATGATGCAAGGTTGAATTCAATAAGATACGGTAAACTGTTTCGACTCTTTTGCCCTGCCCGTGGATAACAGGTGGGCTGCACAACAAGCCGAGGCGAGTTTCACTACTACTTGATTTGTCAATGCATTTTTGGCACAATGCATGCCGTGGAGATGAGATCCGATGCTTTTTATTTCCATACATCGTAATCTCCATATACATAGCGAATATAACAAATTCAGTGAATCTGATGATTATAAGCACAAATCAAAGTGAAAGATTTCGTTTTTGATGGTTTTATATTTATTTTGTAAATTTTACATTTTTTTTTTCAAAACGATACAAGGTCTGCATGCAACTGGGTAATGATATCATCCTGAACCCGTTATTTAAATATAATTTCACAATGCACATGTGTACTTCGTCTTTAAATGTGAACTAATGACGGGTTCATGGGCATTATGATTATAATTTTATTTATATTCATTGAGTTATGAATCAAAGCAGAATGGAAGTCAAAGTAAGAGTTGTACAGCCTGAATACTCAATAGGCCCTGAATACCATGGAGATATATTCACTTCGTTTATCGTTTTCCCTCGCTATTGTAACTGGATTCATTAAATTGATTGGAATAGCAAGATCTTTACCTCCCCCCTCCTCACATGACTCATTGATTCCCTTTTTTTTTTTAGCTGCCGTTCGAGCGCAGAGAGCTATAGAGATACCCCGGCGTGAGCGTCAAGCGTGAAAATGTTAAAGTTTTTGTGCAAGTTATTTAGAAGCTTGCAATTCAATTTAATATGGTGTACTAGGATGCTGATATTTGGCCATGGAGGTTCTTTGGGGTAATATCTATTGTGTAGTGAAGTTAAAATTAAAAAATAATTTTCAAATTTTAAAAATTTTTGACCTGTTTTGAATTAATTTTTTGTAGCATCAACGTTAAAGTTTTTTTCCTTTCTAATGTTTTTATCTAACCACACTATTTTTTTTACTGATTACAATATACAACTATAATATATTGCTTTAAAATTATTTGGATCACTCTTACTTGGCATGCTTTAATTAAAATATTATTAGAACTTAGTCTTTTAAAACATAATGTATAAACAAGGCGAGCATTGGTGGCTTTGACACAATCTCTGGTTCCTTCCATGTCCTGGTGCTCTCGATTCTTCCTTCTCCTCCGTCTTCTTCTCTCTCTTCTCTCTCGGTCTCTCTATCTCTCTCTTCTCTCTCTCTCTCTCTCTCTCTCTGTCTCTCTCTGTCTCTCTCGTGTCTCTCTCTGTTCTCTCTGTCTCTCTCTGTCTTCTTTCTCTCATCTCTCCTCTCCTCTCTCTCCCTCCTCTCTCTCTCGCTTCCTCTCTCTCTCTCTCTCTCCTCACATTGTTCGTTTTTCCTTCTTGTTGCATCCAACTTGTCCTCACTGTCAGTTTTTATCTTCCATCTCAATCACTTCCACGAGCCTAGACTTTGTTGTACAAAATATATAAATAAAGTATTAAATCTTATTCTAGTTACCGTCTGCCACCAAAGGCAGCAGAGGTTATTTTTTCACCAATGTCTGTGAGCAGGATATCTCAAAAGTTATGGCGCATTCGACGAAACTGGTGGATAAGTTTGGGTGTGTGCCAGGACAAATTGATTCGAGGTTTTGGGTGAAGATCCGGATCTGGATGTGGATGTGGATCATAATTTTTTAAGACGTGATTCATACCATTGAGTGGATGCGTTGGAACGATAATATAGCAGAAAACCTGAAAAGGTTATGATTGGAGAATTGATTTGATTTTGATGAGGATATGGGAATTTTTAAATTTTTTAAAGTAATTATTCACAATTGGAGATGGGGCCAAAAATGATATACGTATAGCATGAATATTTCAAAAAGTGAGGATAGTTATGACAAAACCATGGTGGAATGAGTTGGGGAGGTGATGAGATCAAGCGACCTTTTAGATTTGCTTAAAGTCCGATGCAGATCTGACCTATCAGTGAGAATACAAAACGTAAACTGTTCAATCCTGGCGGAGGTATGCACTCTGTATACCGGAGTGCTGTTCTAGTTTGATTTGTTTTCAATAAACACAGTGCGACATTTGGTATCAGGGCATTTCTATTAATAAAAGGAAGGGACGAATGCACATTCAACTTTCGATAAATGTTTTTTATCTTGTCTGTTATATGGATGTTTAATAAAGTCCTTGTACAACTTTAATACTTAATAACTTTGGATGTACCATGATGGAGCAATTTACAAATTGGAACGTGAAAAGCATAAGTCATAACGTTTTTTACTCAATACAGTTCAAACTTTTAGGCTTCCAACAGTAACTGACATCTTCGTGATGCATCTTCATCTGATTTTCAGACTTGTTGAAAAACATTCTCCAGTTGCTGCTGATATTTCATGAATTACAATGAATGAATTTACTGAGTATTCCTCCTAATGATCCCATCTTTGGCTCTTTACTTCTTTGGGTTTCTCTTGGTCTCCGTTAATTATGTTTTGTAAAATATCTGATGTTTGTGTGGACTGGCTCCCGCTGAGGACTTCTGGTAGCTTAAACAAGTTGCTGGCGTTTGAGCTGGGGAGTAAATGCTGATTTTATCTTGTCCGGGTTCTTCCTGGATCTTTGTTCTTTGTTGCTTTCAACTTCTTTCTCTCTTTTTTTTTTTTTTCTTCTTCTTCATACTTCTTTTATCATTTTTTTTCCGCCATCATTCCTTTATTCATTCTAATTCTGCTTTTTCTTCTTTCATCTCTGACTCATATTCTCTCTTTCATTATCTTCTCTCTAAGGAGAAGTTTAATTCTTGCAGAATTTTTTCTGACAGACTCATTGGCTGCACCTGGATAGATTTGAGGTTGTGGAGCAGTGGTGAAACCCGAACTGTCCAGGTTCCTCTGATGACTCATATTGGCTCGTTACTTTTCGGTTCCTCTTGGGTCCTTCCATTTCATTATGTATCGTAGCCCTAAGTTAAATTCAAAGAATGTGGTTTTTCATGAGTGAACAACAGTTTTACATAGCTCATAAAATGTATCATAGGCAAGGTCATGTGAATGAGTGCCAATAATGGCCACGTCTACTGACCACTGTCCTGGGAGACATCATTGAAGTCCGTGCACATTAAACATGTGGACAGGGAGCCCTCGTCTTGCTGGTACAAATATGAATGTGAAGGATGTACTTCGTGTTAAGGGACAAAGAAATTCCCGACAACATTGTAAAGTGATGTTACTTTGACTGTTATTTCTTCAAGAAAGAAAGGACCAATTGATGCATGACTTCCTGAGATACACAGATGTTGATTTTGAGTCTTTTAATGTTTGCCAGATTTTCTGAGGTTTTTTCTGTCCACAATGTGGTAATTGTGGTGGTTGAACAGGGGAAATTGTGGATTTTACAACAAGATTAACAAACAATTTCACACTTAACAAGCTGATGAATTACGTTTTCAGTTCCGTTTTAATAGTTAGGCTTCCATCATCTGTAAATCATCTATCCCATCCATTGGGACTATACTCTGACGAGCCGTGGTGTGCTAAGCAGTTCCTTGGCTATTTGTACATATCCTGGACAGGTAGCCACTCCGACACGGATACCAGCAAGCTGGGCCCATTTTGCCAACTCGGAAGGATGACAGGCAGAACAACCACCTGGTATTTAATCAACAGCGAGTGGGATTTGGAATTCAGGATCCAAGGATCAAGCCACACCTAACCATTAAGCCAACACAAGCAAATCATATGTAATCCATGGTTATTAAAGTTAAATTTACAATAACTTTTATAAACACCTGGTAGGTATATGCTCTTTTCCTCGATAGCTGTATATTAGATGTGCAGTGATAATGTTTTTGACCGCCTTATAAAAAAAAAAAAAATTGTCATTGAATTTAGGCAATTTTTTTAATTACAAGCAGAGTCTGCCTGATGGGCAATCTTGTTCAAGCATGCACACATTCTTCTGATGCATACTTTATTTGGGCAGTGTATAGGCCCAAAAAAACCTGGTTTAATGTGCTGAAGCAACAACATACCTACTGCTGATATACAAACATCACAACTGAAACACATGGGGAGGAATACTGTGCTGTAAATGGTGGGGACTGTAATACGCTCCCCTCCTGGATGCGGTGCTACATGGATACACGTTTATATAGAGAATTTGCGTCCCACCGACCCTGATACATTGCAAAGATTTTTTTAAAAAACCGTTCTTAATTTGGGGTCATGCTGATCTTATGTAGCAGTCAGATGTAATCGGCCCAGAACTGGTTTTCATGGCTACTTCTCCAACATCAACTCATCCTGGGAATTCTTTCAAAGAAACTTGTCTCCTCATGCATCAGATTTATCTCTAAGTCTATTGGCCTAACCTTTTTCTCCATCCATGGTTACCGAGAAGCTTGTGGCGAGGGCAGTTTGGTCCCAAAAAACTTTCCTTGCTATGGAAGCAAACCCATGAGGGTATCTCAGCTTCCTTCAATAAGCTCAGAATCTCCAAACCTATCTCCTCCTCCAAATCCCTGGTGCGTCTAATGAAATCTGTTTCTGGTGTTGTTTCCCCTCCATCCCTCCCTTACCCAAATGGCTGACGCCGATACCGCACGGTGAAAAGCGCTGAATGTAAAACTCGGTGTTTCATTAAATCTTGTGTCGAAACCATGCTTTCTGTACCCACCTTACATGGTCCACCCATGTTCCCTGGACTCTGTGTCCTTTTCTTTCTGACAGAGTGGAGAGCTTGCTGTCGAAACCTCGACTCAGATTCTGCAACTGATGCAGATGGCATCAGTCATGTGTCCTAAAAACCTGCTCCTCTGCCTTGTTCACCCTCTCTTTGTTACTCACCTCTATTGCTCAAGGTCATCTGCATCTGCTTGGAAATCAGCAACATTACGTCTGCATGAAAGGTACCAAAAACAGATCCCTGCATCTACAGACCATACCTCTCCCAATCAATCAAGCAGGTTTATGGAACCATCAATGCTTCAGAATTAAATCCTTCTCTTCTCCAGCAATGAGAAAGTTTTCTCCAGCATCCAGTCTTTGTGTTCCAATGGCTTGATTTCTGATCAT
>CM068957.1:29771257-29781364 GCA_035128595.1 Eptatretus atami
ATCCTTCACTGAACAAATTCTTGCAAATCTAAGTATCTGAGATGAAAAGATATTGTAACCCATTTTAATTGGTACATTGCTACCTGGAAAGGTGTACAAGACGACTGGGAAACTGAAATCATCAACTTTATGATATACACTTGTACTAAACCATTCTGTCCAAGCTCTAAACCAACGAATCCAGATATGCAGCAAACTTGCAATCATTACCACTCCTGTTTCATCAGCTATCTGGATAATCTTGTGAAATCAAAAATATTATAGTTAACCACACAAATATCATCTATATAACAACATGTATGAGATAATATTTTAGCTAATCCGAATTTTTTTCTCCTTCTGAAGTTTCTGCATGAATGAAAATTCACAGAAAATAAGAAAAATGTCCACTAGTAGGAGGCTGCAATTCCCAACCATGGGAATACCCTTAACCTGTTGAAACATTATCCCACAAAAGACACAAAAGCGTTAAATAAAATAAAATTAACAGCATCCTGAAACTTCTGCTTATCAAAACAATGAAAACTTGAGTAAAAAACCTCCTGTGTTGAAGTTCCTTGAAATGGAACTCATTATTATAAAGGTTACATTCTTGCCAACAAAAGTCATACAATTAAATATCCCCTCATCTTGCAATATCACCAAATTTCAATGATGAAATTAAACTGCTTCCAAGCTAAATTTACAATGTCTGACTGTTATAAAATTACGACTGGAAACCGCCATCTTCCTTTTACGTTTATCATGTACATCGCTCATGTAGACGATGGCCGATTCCTCTCGGTGTGGTGTGCTTTTGACATTGTTAGAGTCCTTGGAGAATCTACACGTTGTATCTGTGACTGTGATAGTTTGGGAGCTCCCTTACAAAGAACTTCAAAACGCAGCTAGAGGAGGCCATTCGGCCCAGCATGACTGCACAGTGGAGCATACCAGCGGCACGTGCGTTTTGATAAGTGATGTTAATGTTGTTTACAAGTTGACACGTGTGTGCTATATGCACACAAACTGTGCACAGGCTGTTATTCGTTGGGCACGTAGGCCATAAACATGGATCACTTTGTCACAATAATCGGTGGTGAACAAGAACAAGCCAATTGTAAGGGACCTAACTCTAAACCCGAACCCTAACCCTCACTCTCTCTCTCCGAAAGGGGCGTATGGCAAACTCTCCTATCTACTCATTTAAGGTTCCTCTTGAGGAAGATCAGTCACTCAAACTGCTGGATCTCACTTTCAGCTATGATCTTTCTTGGACAAACTACAATTCAAAGTTGGCCTCCAAAGCCAGTACGCGCCAGACGATACAAGAGCCTTCATGCGCACAGGTTGATGGATGTTAAAAGAAATTGCCTCCTTCCAACCATTTGACTGGGCCCTGGCCGGTCCGACTTGCTCAACTGAGTTTGACACATGGAAGCCAAGGCCTTCAAAGATTATTTGAACTCTGCGAGTGAAGCTGAGTCTATGGGCCTGTATCACCTTCTCATCACAGAACAGGTCGGTGGTCTCTGTCTTCTACCACCTCTTTCTGGCTTGCATGCTCTGTCGTCTTCTGCATTTTGTCTCCCCCCCCCCCCTCCGAGGCTTCTTGCAGGCGGTACATGGTCCACCATCAACCCCTTCTGGTGAAATAATTTTGTTCCGTTTTCCCACCATTTGGAATCAACTTCCACTTCTGTTCAATTCTCATTTTTCCTTCAGTCTTCAAGACAGCTGTTCACTGCCATCTCAGATCATCTCCATTCAAAACCATGACCTTTTCTACACCCGTTTACACCCCCAAACCCACCTCCTTCCAAATTTCAGGTTTTCCTTCTGAAAGGTTGCTCTTCTTTAATCGCGCATGTTCTGTCCTCCATGGCATGTCCCCACGTACGCTCATTCTTGCCACACAGTCCGTATTTCCCAAGTCTCCCTCTATTTTGTCCTTCAACCCTGCTGTTGATGTTTGCCCATCTCTCTCTACTGTTCCTTTTATTCTGTCACATCCTGATATGTTCTATGTTGTAGCTCTTCCATGAGCCTTGACCTTGTATACTGTGCAATAAAAATTAATGGTATGCTGGTAATAATACTGTCGTTAATGTCATATCATCTCCATTGGATACTGAGGTGTGACAGTGTTTGAATGCCTCTTTCCTGGCTAATTAAAAAAATATTTCCTGAATTACACCTTACTATCCCAGGTTAATATCCTGATGATGATGATGATGATGTTGTTTTGTATGCAGCCTGTGGCTGCCTGGATGCATCATTTCATAGAGGTGTGGCTGTGCCACTGATGCAGTGCCCCCTGTTGCCAGTAAGCTGGTATTCATTTTTGCCAACCTTGGAAGGACGACAGGCTGAGTCAACCCACCTGGTGTAACTTCAACGGAAAAAAACAGGGGCTCAAACTCAAGACCAGGATTTTAAGCCAGCCAACATGATGGAGGATGGATGATGGAGATCATGAGCGAAGAGCGATTAGAATTTATGGGATGATGGATACTGAGGATGGATGATGGAGATGATAATGAGTGAAGAGCAACTAGAATTTATTCTTGTAGTGTGGTGCGGCTGTTACTAAACCATCAATCACCATATATTGTGATTACATGTGTGCAATAGAGTTTGAGTGTGCCATCGTGTGCTCAACATTGTAGAAAACAAAACAAAAGTCAACAACAAAAACTCCTCTCCCCCCCCCCCCCCCCCCCCCAACCAACCGAAAAGTCACCCCCATAAACAATTTCAAGGGAGTGATTTTATTTTTGGGAAAAAGACTTAAAAAGAGCCTCCAAATTATTTTATTTATTTTGAACCCCGATACGTGATGTTAAACGGCGGAAGGTTTGAACTTGAGCTCAAAATGATGTGAAGCACTGCAGTTTAATGCAAGTTTAAACAAAGTTATTCGGATGACAAAAAAAATCCACAAACCTTTTGTTAAAATGAAGCATCATATTAGGAGTTGGTAATGAAAACAATGGAATTTCAACTTATAATGAAATCTCAGATAAGTGATATCTGCAATAAATGAACTATTTAATTCCAGAAATCATCAGTACACATACTGCTAAAAAGGGCAAGATCTTTCTGTACACACAGGAGACATTAAATCGTTTTGTTTTGTAGTCCTGAAGAATAGTTGCCTTAAAGTCAGTTGTATGCGGTCATTGTTATAAAATAGATACATCAGTGAATAGCACGCAATGATGCAAGGTTCGACAGTTCAATAGATACGGTAAAACCTGTTCCGACTCTTTTGCCCTGCCCGTGGATAACAGGTGGCTGCACAACAAGCCGAGGCCGAGTTTCACTACCTACTTGATTTGTCAATGCAATTTTTGGCACAATGCATGCCGTGAGATGAGATCGATGCTTTTTATTTCCATAATCGTACTCTGCCATGATCAACATAAGCGAATAATAACAAATTCAGTGAATACTGATGATATAAGCACAAATCAAAGTGAAAGATTTCTGTTTTGAATGGTTTATATTATTTTTGTAAATTTACATTTTTTTTTCAAAACGATACAAAGGTCTGCACATGCACTGGGTAATGATATCATCCTGAAACCCGTTATTTAAATATAA
This sequence comes from Eptatretus atami, assembly GCA_035128595.1. Taxonomy (NCBI): domain Eukaryota; kingdom Metazoa; phylum Chordata; class Myxini; order Myxiniformes; family Myxinidae; genus Eptatretus; species Eptatretus atami. The sequence continues at coordinate 29,774,843 of CM068957.1, forward strand.
TTCCACAATGCACATGTGTACTTACGTGCTTTAAATGTGAACTAATGACGGGTCAGTGGCATTATGATTATATTTTATTTATATTCATTTGAGTTATGAAATCAAAGCAGAATGGAAGTCAAAGTAAGAGTTGTACAGCCCTGAATACTCAATAGGCCCTGAATACCAATGGAGATATATTCACTTCGTTTATCGTTTCCCCTCGAGCTATTGTACTGGATGCATTAAATTGATTGAAATAGCAAGATCTTTACCCTCTCCCCCTCTCTTCACATGACTCATTGATTCCCCTTTTTTTTTTAGCTCGCCTGTTCGAGAGGCAGAGAGCTATAGCGATACCCCCGGCGTGAGCGTCAGCGTGAAAATGTTAAATTTTTGGTGCAAGTTATTTAGAAGCTTGCCATTCATTTAATATGTGTACTAGGATGCTGATATTTGCATGGGTCTTTGGGGTATACTATTGATGTAGTGAAGTTGAAATTAAAAAATAATTTCAAATTTTAAAAATTTTTGACCTGTTTTGAACTTAACTTTTTTGTAGCACATCAACGTTAAGTTTTTTCCTTTCTAATGTTTTTATCTACCACACTATTTTTTTTACTGATTACAATATACAAATACATATATGCTTTAAATTATTTGGATCACTCTTCACTGCAATGCTTTATTAAAAATATTATTAGACTAGTCTTTTAAAAACGATAAATGTATAAACAGGCGAGCATTGGGTGGCTTTGACACCAACTCTCTGGTTCCTTCCATGTTCCTGTGTCTCCTCGATTCTCTCTCCTCTCTCTCTCTCGTTCTCTCTCTCTCTCTCTCTCTCTCTCTCTCTCTCTCTCTCTCTCTCTCTCTCTCTCTCTCTCTCTCTCTCTCTCTCTCTCTCTCTCTCTCTCTCTCTCTCTCTCTCTCTCACATTCGTTCGTTTTTCCCTTCCTTGTTGCATCCAACTTTGTCCTCACTGTCAGTTTTTATCTTCCATCTCATCACCCTTCCACGAGCCTAGACTTTGTGTACAAAAATATATAAATAAAGTATTAAATCTTATTCTAGTTACCTCTGCCACCAAAGGCAGACAGAGGTTATGTTTTCACCAATGTCTGTGAGCAGGATATCTCAAAAAGTTATGGCCGCATTCGGACGAAACCTGGTGGATAAGTTGGGTGTGTGACAAGGACAAATTGATTCGATTTTGGTGAAGATCCGGATCTGGATGTGGATGTGGATCCAATAATTTTTTAAGTGATTCATCACCATTGAGTGATCGGCGTTGGAACGATATATAGCACGAAACCTGAAAAGGTTATGGACTTGGACGAATTGATTTGATTTTGATGAGGATATGGGAATTTTTAAATTTTTAAAGTAATTATTCACAATTGAGAGATGGGGCCAAAAATGATATACCGTATAGCATGATATTTCAAAAAGTTGAGGATGGATTATGACAAAACATGGTGGATGAGTTGGGGAGGTGATGAGAACAAGCGACTTAGATTTGCTTAAAGTCCCGATGCAGATCTGACCTATCAGTGAGATACAAAACGTAAACTGTTCAACCTGGCGGAGGTATGCACTCTGTATACCGAGTGCTGTTCTAGTTTGATTTTGTTTTCAATAAACACTAGTGGACATTTGGTACTCAAGGCATTTCTATTATAAAAGGAGGGACGATGCACATTCAACCTTTCGATAAATGTTTTATCTTGTCTGTTATATGGAGTGTTTATAAAGTCCTTGTACAACTTTATACTTTAATAACTTTGGATGTACCCATGATGGAAGCAAATTACAAATGGAACGTGAAAGCATAAGTCATAACGTTTTTACTCAATACAGTTCAAACTTTTAGGCTTCAACATAACTGACATCTTTCGTGATGCATCATTCATTCTGATTTTCCAACTTGTTGAAAACATTCTCCAGTTGCTGCTGAGTAATTTCATGAATTACATGAATGAATTACTGAGTAATTCCTCCTAATGACTCCATCTTTGCTCTTTACTTCTTTGGGTTCCTTCTTGGTCTTCCGTTCATTATGTTGTACCATATCCTGATGTTGTGTGACTGTGCTTCCCCGCTGACGGACTTCTGGTAGCTTAACAAGTTGCTGCTAGCCTGGGAGAGTAACTGCTGAAATTTATCTGTCCGGGTTCTTCCTGAGATCTTTGTTCTTTGTTTCTCAACTTCTTTCTCTCTTTTTTTTTTTTTTCTTCTCTCTACTTTCTTTTTATTCATTTTTTTTCCCCATCATTCTCTTTATTCATTCTAATTCTGGCTTTTTCTTCTTTCATCTCTGACTCATTATTCCTCTCTTTCATTATCTATCTCTCTAAGGAGAAGTTAATTCTTGCAGAATTTTTTCTGAAAGACTCACTTGGCTGCACCTGGATAGATTTGAGGGTTGTGGAGCAGTGGTTGAAACCCGAATCCTGTCCAGGTTCCTCCTGATGACTCCATATTTGCTCGTTACTTCTTCGGGTTCCTTCTTGGTCTTCCATTTCATTATGTGATCGTAGCCCTAAGTTCATTCAAAGAATGTGGTTTTCATGAGTGAACAACAGTTTTACATAGCTCCATAAAATGTAGTCCCATAGGGACAGGTCATGTGAATGAGGTGGCCAATAAATTGGTCCACGTCTACTGATCCACTTGTCTGGGAAGACATCATTGAAGATCCGTCGCACATTCAAACAATAGTGGAAGGGAGCCTCGTCTTGCTGGTACAATATGATATGTGAAGGATGTAACTATCGTAGTTAAGGGACAAAGAAATTCGACAACATTGTAAAGTGATGTTCACCTTTGACTGTTATTTCTTCAAGAAAGAAAGGACCAATTGATGCATGACTTCCTGAGATCACACAGATGTTGATTTCTGGAGTCTTTTAATGTTGCCAGATTTTCTGAGGTTTTTCTGTCCCACAAATGTGGTAATTGTGGTGGTTGACCAGGGGAATTGTGGATTTAACAACAGCATTAACAACAATATTCACACTAACAAAGCCTGATGAATTACGTTTTCACGTTCCGTTTATAGTTAGCTTCCATCATCTGTACATCCATCTATCCATCCATTGGGACTATACTCTGTACAGAGCGTTGGTGCTGCCTAAGCAGTCTCCTTGGCTATTTGGTACAATCCTGGACAGGTAGCCACTCCGACACAGGATACCAGCAAGCTGGCACTCATTTTGCCAACCTCGGAAGGATGACAGGCAGAACCAACCCCACCTGGTATTAATTCAACAGCCGAGTGGGATTTGAATTCAGGATCCAAGGATCCCAAGCCCACCACCCTAACCATTAAGCCAACACCAAGCAAATCATATGTACATCCAATGGTATTAAAGTTTAAATTTACAATAACTTTATAAACACCCTGTAGGTATATGCTCTTCCTCGATAGCTGTATATTAGATGTGCAGTGATAATGTTTTTTGACCGCCTTAAAAAAAAAAAATTGTCATTGAATTTAGGCCAATTTTTTAATTACAAGCAGAGTACCTGCCTGATGGGCAATCTTGTTCCAAGCATGCAACACATTCTTCTGATGCATACCTTTATTTGGGCAGTGTATAGGCCAAAAAAAAAACAACCTGGGTTGATGTGCATGAAGCAACAACATACCTACTGCTGATAAACAAACACCTCACAGCACTGAAACACATGGGGACAGGAATACTGTGCTGTAAATGGTGGGGACTTGTAATACCCTCCCCTCCTGGATGCGGTGCTACATGATACACGTTTATATAGAGAATTGCGTCCCCACCCGCACCCTGATACCACCTGCAAAGATTTTTTATAAAACACCCGTGTACATTAATTGGGGTCATGCTGATCTTATGTAGCAGTCTAGATGTAATCGGCCCAGAACTGGTCTTCCATGGCTACTTTCTCCAACATCAACTCATCCTGGAATTCTTTCAAAGAAACTTGCTCTCCCTCATGCACAGATTTATCCCCTCTCGTCTTCAGTTGGCCTACCCTTTCTCCCATCCATGGTTCACCGAAGCTTGTGGCGAGGCAGTTGTCCCAAAACAACTTGCCTTTGCCTCATGGAAAGCAAACCCAACTGAGGTAATCTCAGTTCCTTCCATAAAGCTCAGAACTCTCAAACCTATCTCCCTCCTCCAAATCCTGGTGGCGTCTAATGAAATCTGTTTCTGGTGTTGTTCCCCCTCCATCCCTTCCCTTACCCCAAATGGCTGCACAGCCGATACCGCACGTGAAAAGGCTGAATGCTAAAACTCGGTGTTTACATCTAAATCTTGTGTCCGAAACCCATCGCTTTCTGTACCCACCTTACCCAGTCACACCCAACTGTCCCTGGACTCTGTGTCCTTTTCTTCTGACAGAGTGGAGAGTTTGCTGTCAAACCTCGACTCAGATTCTGCAACTGATGCAGATGGCATCAGTCCATGTGTCCTAAAAACCTGCTCCTCTGCTCTTGTTCACCTCTCTTTGGTCTACTCACCTCTCATTTGCTCAAGGTCATCTGCCATCTGCTTGGAAATCAGCAAACATTACTGTCCTGCATAGAAAAGGTACAAAAACAGATCCCTGCAACTACAGACCAATCAGCCTTCTCAATCATCAGCAAGGTTATGGAATCCATCAATGCTTCAGACATTAAATCCTTCCTCTTCTCCAGCATGAGAAAGTTTTCTCCAGCATCCAGTTTTGTGTCCCAATGGCTTGATTCTCTGATCATCAATTTGGTTTCAGACCAGGTCACTCTACCCTGGACATGCTGCTTCTGCTCTCCCAACAATGGATGGAAGTACTCGATGCCAGACATGAAATAAGGCCATCTCCCTGGACTTAGTAGGGCTGCCAAGTTTATGGGACATGCTAATTATACATGAAGCCTGGTGTTGGCTTCGTGGTTAGGGTGGCGGCTTGGGATCCGAGGGTCCTGAGTTCAAGCCCCGTTGGCCGCTGAATTAAAATACACCAGGAGGTTGACTCAGCCTGTCATCCTTCCGAGGTCGGCAAAATGAGCACCAGTGTACTGGTAAGGGGCACACTGCACAGCCGGCATAGCCACGTCCCAACCAATGATGCCACCAGCAGCCACAGGCTGCACTCGATAGAGAGAATTATACATGGACATGTGTTTGCAAGATTGTAGTCATTTAATCAAAACCTCCGCCTTGCCTCCAAAAAAGCTTAACCAGGAGCTTATTCTGACATAGTTGTCCTTACTCACTTTCTCTCCTGTCTCTCCTGTGTCTCTTGTGTCTGCGTCTCTGTGTTTCTCTCTCCTGCCATATTTGTCTCTTCAACCCAAGGTTTATATTTCTCTCCTTATTTCATGCCACCTGTGAAGACTCTTTCATTGTTGTTGTCTAGTATCTTCCCTTCCCACACTTCTCTCCCACGATACACTGCTGGAATGTTGTCCATGATTCATTGCAATGTTTAAAATGAATCACTCTTTTCTATTACAAATAATGTGTGCTTTATTTCACTCCAAAGAAACGGAACCTGTGACAACAGGTGTCCTTTCAAAGTTAAGCAACCGTTTAAACATAAAAGTTAAAACACCTGTCATCGAGGAAAATGCTCAAAGCATTCAAATAGTCATTTTGAATATTCTGCTGTTATTCTTTTCAAATTGAGCATCCCTTTTCGATCTCGTGCAAAATAAGTATTGGGTCATGTCATATCTTTTTGAGAATTTTCACCGTATTGGCATCACACAACAAATACTTCTTGGTGATATGATTGTAATTCTTTATGACATCTGCCACACACTTCCTCAGGGATCTGCCACTCTAATTTGGCTGTCATAGCAAAGAAAGACATCCTTCATAAATAATTCGACTCGAAGAGCAAAATCTGTCTTTAACTAGAAGGCTGCCATCGGAGAGCACCATGAGGTATTGCCACCTCGTAATATTAGGCAATTGGTAGCACTTACAATTCTGCCTCAAAATGAAAACAGATGTATTATTACCTCCACAACCGAAGGTGAAGGAGGTTATGTTTTCACCCCTTTCTGTCTGTTTGGTTGTGTGCAGGATATCTCACAAAGTTGTACACGGATTCGGATGAAAATTTGTGGACAGGTTCGGTGTGTGACAAGGACAAACTGATTAGATTTTGGTGAAGATCCGGATCCGGATCCGATTACTCAAATTTTTAGAGTGATTCTTCACCATTGAGAGAAAGGGCCAAAAAGGATATGTAGCACGAGATCTCAAAAATTTGTGGACGGATTCGGACGAAACTTGGTGGACAGGTTGGGTGTGTGGCAAGGACGAATCGATTTGATTTTGGTGAGATCTGAATCTGTATGTGGATACAAAAATTATTTAATTTTTATAGTGATTCTTCACCATTGAGAGATCGGGCCAAAAACAATATAGTACTGTACCGCATGGTATTTCAAAAATGTAATGGGCCCGCGATGTTCTCTTGGATCAGGCATTGCGTGGTGGAGGTATGCGTTCTACCAAGTGCCCTTCTAGTTTTTCAATGAAACAGCATCCATAAGGGAAAATTACCTCTTTT
>CM068957.1:29781374-29796361 GCA_035128595.1 Eptatretus atami
TTCTTCGTCTTTTCTTTTCTTGAGGTCATAATCGAATGGTAAATGTCATCGTAATAGATCTGTAACAGATTACAAATGTGGGTGATAAAATGTGACCATTCAGACAAAAAAAGTGAACATTTATGCTCAAAGAAAAATTTACAAAAAAAATGAACATTCATGTTCAGACAAAAATTTACGATGTGGCTTGGTGGTCTTGAGGTATGATTCTTGCTTTGGGTGCAAGAGGTCCTGGGTTTGAAGCCCAATGAAAAATTTTGGACTTGTTTTTCAAAAAGTGGGACATCATGGACACTAAGACTAAACACTCAATGCCTCCCTCATAAAAAGTATCACCAAATCCAGAGCATACTCAAAGAGTGTCAACTTGCAGAACAACCACGATGATGCCGATTAATTGCTGGGCCAATAAATTTCACATCGCAGACAGGTTGGTGGTCTCTATCTTCCACTGCCTCCTTTCTGGTCTTACACCTTCTGCCATTTCCATGCTTTAGCACCCTCCCCAACCCCCTGAGTTTCCGCAACCACACATTATCTGCCAGGAACCCCCTTTTGGTGAAACTCACAAAATCCAGACTCACTGCTCACCTTCACTCATTTGTTTCTCTTTTTCTCCACCTGTGGAACAAACTTCTTCAATCTCTTCAATTCTTTGCTCCAAGGCTTCTAAACAGCTGTTCATTCCCATTTCAGGTCACCTCCACCCCCCCTCCCAATCCACAAAACAGTGCGGGGGGGGGGGGTTGCAACTCCCCCTTCAGCTGCTGAGTACCCCTCACTCAACCCCTCCTTCCATCAACCATCTCTCCCTCCCTCAACCCCCCACCCGCATGGGTATATTGCCACCCACCCACCTTGCCTCAAAGCCAAAAATATCAACCCCCCCCCCCTTGCCTGAGACCTAGATCCGCCCCTGCCACAACCATGATCTTTTCTAACCCTATTAACCCTCTCCAATCCAGCCTCTTCCTGGGTTTGTAGTTTATCCTTATACTTGTGTGATTAAGAGTTTATGGCTGTATTCATCTTGTCCACTCTCTGTGTCCTCCCCTTGTCCTCATTCTTCCCCACATCCCTTATTTCCTCAAGTCTCCCTCTGTTTTGCCCCTCTGCCTTCCTATTGGTCTGTCATCGTCCCCCCCCCACAATTCCCTCTCTAATTGCTGTTCTTTTCGTTCTGTTATGCCCTCATCTGTTCTGTGTTCTTGCTCCTCCATAAGCCTAGACACTGAATACAAAAAAGGGAATAATTTATTCAATAACTGTGATAACCTATTTATGAGATCCAACTCTGATTATTGGTTTCATCAGACAACCTGCTGTTTTCCTCTCAGAGCAGTAAATATATTGAGGATATTAAGCCAAAGACAAATGTTTTTTTTTTCTGTGGAATATAAGCTAGTAGATGATCATTAAGCTTCCAAATATGCCTGGTGTTGGCTTATGGTTGGTGGTGGCTTTGGATCCTGGGGTCCTGAGTTCAAAATCCTGCTCAGCTGTTGAATTAATACCAGGTGGGGTTAACTCGGCCTGTCATCCTTCCGAGGTCGGCAAAATGAGTGCCAGCTTGCTGGTATACTGTGTCGAGTGGCGACCCGTCCAGGATTGTACCCAATAGCCAAGAGACTGCTTAAGCAGCACCAACGCTCTGCACAGAGTATGGTCCCAATCTCCTCCTCCTTCACCAAATATAGACATTTCACAATGGAAATGCCATTGCTTCTACAAACAGGTAGACAATATCAGCCCTAATTCTCAAAATCCTTCTCCACTGACCTAGTCCCACATTTACCTTTCTCTTTCTCTCTCTCTTCAGCACATCCTTCAATGAAGACTCCCTGCCTTCCGGTTGAAAGATGGAAGTTGACCCTCTTTACAAAAAGCTACAATAAAAAATGATCTGTTCAACGACAGACCAGTTGGTCTGCTTCCAACCATAAGCAAAGTCATGGTATCCTTAATACTGCTGATATCAACTCGTTTCTCTTTCCCAATTGTCTGATCCCGACTTACCGGTCTGGTTTTTCATCCTATTCGCTCAACTCTAGAGATGTTGATATTCCTGTTTCAACAATGGATAGGGGTCCTAAATCTCAAAACGGTCAGGACTGCATCTCTGTAGACATAGCCAGTTTATCATTTACCATTCGACCTATAAAGCTCTACCCGGGGCAATGAAAAGTCTATATGCCTGGCTGGCTGGTGTCCCATATGTACGCGAGAAGTGCTGAGCTCTTCCTGGAATTCCCTCATCAGCTCTTTGGTGGAAATCAGCCGGTAAAAAGGCATTGTGTTTTGCATCCCATTATCTTGTTGGTTTACCTTAATGACTCCGATGAGTCTCGGAAAATGTTATTGTTATTTTGCTGATTATAATTTCACCTTATGTTGAAATGTTTCTCATCCGGTTTGATTCCAGGCTGGGTTAAATCTAAATAAACACTCATTCTGGAAAGATATCATGTTGGACACCGATAATGGAAGTTATATCATGTTTTACCAATGAAGTGAGCTATCCTATTTACAATCAAGTCGATTAATAGAGACAATTTCCAGTTCATTAACAGTTCGGCGTTAATTAAAGAAGCTGATACATATGTTAGCAAAAAATTATTGGCTATAAAATCTCGGCTCTTGAAGGATTAAAGTGACAAAAAAATCAAAGTGTAACATACTGATAGTAGGGTGGTGGGGAAACAACCAGAAAAGCAAACAAGTGGATGAACAAATAGGGGGGAAAAAATAGGAGAGACAGAAAGAGTGTAATTTGCAAGTAAGAAGGGTGGGTTTGAGAAGGGTTAACAGGCATAGAAAGCATCACAGTCTGACACCTGCCTTTGAGCCATAAGACCTGGAATTAAGTTTTTACTTGACTTTCAACTTCTGATTGATGTTTTGCAGGCAGGGCATTGCGTCAATGAGTGCACAATTGTCCATTCAAGACAATATTAAGCTGGAGACCTTTCCGCCAGCATTGATTTCTGGTCGATGTTAAAGATCGCATGATGCCTTTCACAGAGAGTAGGCAATTGTTGCCAGCACACCCTATGAACGCAGCCCAACAGCACCCCCAGTAGTGCCAGTATCCACGATGGTCTATAGAAGAGTCTGAAACATTTATAATAACACCAAAACAGAAAAGATAACATAACACGTCACTCACCTTTAACAGCCAGTCTTCAGCAATATTTTCTGGAACTCGAGTCACATACAAGATGAACTGCAGAAAAGAGCAGATGCAAAACAGGGCTGCAACAAAAATGACCCATCCCTGCAGAAGCGGGTTTGGAACTTCAGATGCGGCGATGAGAATCAATGTGATTGCACCCAAAATCTGGAATGTAGGAATGTGACTTAGTATGCTTCGGAGAAGAAAAAAAGAAATAGATTACAGAGGCAATGCAATCTTAAAATGCCATTATTAAATTGCATGATCTTCACTAAATGAATGGTCAATTGATGGGTAAAGTGTATTTTTGTTTTCAACACTTATTCGGAAACATTGTTTTCATACAGGGTGGCCACAAAGTGGGGGATCAATTCGATAACATTCAGTTATATTTGTCTGTATGATCCCCGCCGTTATCCAAACACACTTGAAAGCATTGCCATGTCCTCTGAGGCATCTTCCTCAGCATGTCATTTGTGCTATCTGCTGTTGCAGCTGAAAAGAACATTCAAAATAGACTGCTCCCCCGCTTTGTGGCCATCCTGTGCACCTGTCAGTTTTGTTTTTTTTCATAAACGTTTTGCGAATCAAACTATAAACATTGACCAAAATAATAATTTGAGAAAACAAGTAAAGAAAGACATAAAATGTCATTGACCCCATTGCTTTAGTAATTTTGCTGTACGGAGTAAAAGGGCTAGCCCATATTTATGTACAGCTAAAATGGCCACCAGTCCACCATCTTTGATGAGATCGCAAAATAAAGTGAGAAACACGTGTATGCCATCATGTACTGTGCTTATACAAAGTTTGAATAAAATCGACCATGCATGTCTGAGAAATAGTTGGGGACACATTTAAGTAACGAAATGGCCACCAGTCAGCCATCTTGGATCTGATCTCCAAAAAAAATAAAATGCTTATGTAAGCCATCATTCATTATCTGTGTGCCAAGTTTGAACAAGATCGGTACATGCATGTCCGAGAAATGGTTGAGGACGTGTTCGATACTGGGTTTTTTTTTTTACAACTAAAATGGCCGCCAGTCGAGTCGACCATCTTTGATCAGATCACAAAATAAAGTGAGTTGCACGTGTATGCCATCATGTACTGTGTTAGTGCTAAGCTTGAACAAATTTGGAAGATGCATGTCTGAGAAATGGTTGGAGACATATTTAAGTAACAAAATGCCACCAGTTGGCCATACTGGATCTGATCTCAAAAAAAATTAAAAAATTATGTGAACACGCAAGCCATCATTCCTTATCTACGTGCCAAATTTGATCAACATCGGTAAATGCATGTCCGAGAAATGGTTGAGGACGTGTTCAACATCGGGTTTTTTACAACTAAAATGGCCGCCAGTCAGCCATCTTGGATCTGACCTCGAAACAAAATGATGTGCTTATGTTAATCCATAATTTGTTACATGTGTGCCAACTTTGAATAAGATCGGTAAATGAATGTCCGAGAAATGGTTGCGGACGTGTTTGATTCGTTTTTGTTTTGTTTATTAACTAAAATTGCCGCCAGTAGGCCATTTTTGATCACATCGCAAAACAAAATGATGTGCTTATGTGCAACATCATGTGTTGTATTTGTGCCAAGTACGAATAAAATCGGTCCATACATGTCCGAGATATGGGTACGGAAGCACGGACGCACGGACACGAAAATTGAGACCAAATCCATAAGCCCCCGTTTTGGACTAAGTCCAACGGGGACTAATAAAGTAAGACATACATAATAAATGATAGGAAGAGACAAAAGTATGAACCAGACTGAACAGTTTATGTTTTGTGTCCCACTAATAGGGCAGATCTGGATCGGGACCTCCACCAAAAATCGAATCAGCTTGTTCTCATTTCCTCATCAACGTATCCACCAAGTTTTGTCATAAATCGTCCACAACTTTTTGAGATATCGTGTTGTATGTCGTTTTTAGCCCCATTAGTGGGGCAACTTAGCTAAATATAGCATAACAATTGTGCATTTTGTGAGGAAAGCACCAAATTTGGCACACTAGTAGCCTATCATATTATGAACTGATTTGGATATTGGGCCATCTCAAATTCAGCCGCTGATGGCTGTGGCAGCCATTTTCCACTGTCATCAAAAATTTTGAGATGGCCCAATATCCAAATCTGTTCATAATATGATAGGCTACTAGTGTGCCAAATTTGGTGCTTTCCTCACAAAATGCACAATTGTTATGCTAAGTTGCCCCACTACATTACTCAATGGTGAAGAATCACTTGAAAAATATTATCTGGATCCAGATCTTCACCAAAATCGAATCAATTTGCCTTTATCACATACCCAACCTGTCCACCAAGTTTCGTCCGAATCCATCCATAACGTTTTAAGATATCCTGCTTACAAGCGAACAACCAGACAGACAAACAAAGAAATAAATAAAAAATCACTCGTCGAGTGACACTTGGCAAAACAGAAAGAACAGAGTGGAATGGCACTTGGTATAGCGCATACCTCAGCCAGGCTGAACAGTTTATGTTTTGTATCCCACTGATGAGCTGGATCTGAACCAAAATCTAATCTGCTTGTTCTTGTCACCTAACCAACCCATCCACCCAGTTTTGTCAAAGCTCGTCCACAACTTTTTGAGATATCATGCTATACATATATATATATATATATAGTTTTTGGCCCTATCTTTCAATTTTGGAAATCAGGCCGATGTTGACCTTTTGACCTTAAAAATAATGGGTGGTTGAATTAATTGACCTGATTTGCAAATCCTGTTCAAATTTCAAGTCAATTGGATGAAAATTGAGGATTGTAGAACTTGCACCCAAGTTGTTGACCTTTGGCCTATGATGACATTTTGGCATATGCTGACCTCAAAAATAATTGGTGTTTGTATGCAGTGAGCTTATATGAAAATTGACAATTTTAGAAATTTCAGCCCATGTTGACCTCAACAATAGTTGGTAGTTGAATTCAATGACCTGATATGCAAATCCTCTTCAAATCAAATTTGAAGTCAATCGGATGGAAATTGAAAATTTTAGAAATTTGGCCCATGTTGACCTTTTGGCCTATATTCCATCCATCTCTTGGGACCATAGTCTGTGCAGAGCGTTGATGCTGCCTAAGCAGTCTCCTTGGCTATTGGGCACAATCCTGGACGGGTCGCCACTCCGACACAGGATACTAGCAAGCTGACACTAATTTTGCCGACCTCAGAAGGATGACAGGCTGAGTCAACCCCACCTGGTATTAATTCAACAACCAAGAGGAATTTGAACTCAGGATCCTAGGACCCCAAGCCCACCACTCTCACCATTAAGCCAGCGCCAGGCATAATTTGAATTCAGTGACCTGATATTTAAATGCTCTTCAAATATCAAGTCAATGGAATGAGAATTGACAATTTTAGAAAGTTGGCCTATGTTGACCTTTTAGCCTATGTTGACGTTTTGGCAATATGTTGACCTCAAAAATTATAGTGGGTTGAATTCAGTGACATGATATGCAAATGTTCTTCAAATTTAAAGTCAATTGGATGAAAATTGAGGATTATAGAAAGTTGGCCTATGTTGACCTCAAGCATAGTTGGTGGTTGAATTCAGTGACCTGATATGCATATCCTCTTCAAAGTTGAAGTCAATCGGATGAAAATTGAGGATTTCAGAAATTTGGAAATGTTGACCTTTGGCCTATGATGACCTTATGACCTTTTGACCTCAAAAATAAACATGATTCTGTCAGACCACCAACTCCACCATTTGGTGAAGGTTTGTGAATATCGATTTGAAATTGTGACCTGGAGGCGATTAAAGGTGAGCGGACAGACAAACGGAAGCGATGAAGAAATAAATCTCCACAAAAGAAAAAGAGACTGCGTGAAAGCGAGGGAGTTTTAGCGAAATATTTCAGGAATGGCGCGTGGAAGAGCCGAAGTGCTCAGTGCACTACAGACGAATGTCTCTCTTGAAGTGTTCGATGTTTTTTGTTTTTTTTGAAGTTTCATTTTTAAAACATGAAACCTCCATGGAGAAGTGGGAGATTCAATTCCACCTGCAGCATGGCTGGAAGCAACAAGAGTTTTTGCCAGATGATCTGCTCTCCTCCCATAAATGGTGAACGTGACTGATGAAAGTTAAAACAGACACCACTAACCTTTTAAAATGCCTCAAATGGTAGTTGATCCGCAGTGAATAAAAGAGGAGTTGATGTTTCAGGCTTTAGCCCTACCATTTGAGGCATTTTTAAAGGTTAGTGGTGTCTGTTTTTATTTGTTTTGTCTTTATTTGCCGCCCACGCAGACGGCTATTTTTGTGCTGAATTTAGTGAGCATATTCTGATAAAAGTTAAACTCAATCAAACCATCTCAGTTACAACTGCATTGAAAAACTAGCAGTTGTTTTCCTTCATATTTACCTGTCATCAGGGGTGAGGTAAATAAGGGGAGCTGGTCACCCTATAGGCCATAGTGTAATATGTACAAATACACCTTTTTGACAAATCGCGTCGACAAACAGACATTTAATTTTGGAAAGGGGGAAATACTTTTTGACTCCCTTTGAATTAAAAAAAAAAACTTTTATAAACACATTTTTAACACAAATAAATCAAAACCTATATAGATCTTTAAATACTGTTGCGGTTCTGCGAAGTCGGCATTCCCCCGGGGTAATGGTACTCAACATCCAGCGGTCACCAAGATAGTTATTTCATTAGTATTCGTTCAGTTAGCCCTTCCATTATGTCTCGTGGGTATATGGGACAAGATGTGTTACGTAGGGCTTTTACTTAGGTCTTTAATTCCATTTGCTATTCTTTCACCTATTTTATTTTACTTTATTTCACACACGACCTCTCTTTCATGCAAGTATGCACGGCACAGACCGGACAGTGACGCTACCCGAGGAGCTTCATTAGCAAATGCCATCAAAACCTTGTTCCAACCGTGCACCATTATTCAACGGCCACTTCACTTCAACCTTCACAGTACTCGGACCATCAACGCAACAACTTTCATACGAATTTTAAACACCTTCATAAAAAATAAAAAAATCACCTCACCACAATCGTTTCAACCTCTTCACCACAAACGCCTCAGTGCTTCCCTGACCTCACTACAACCGCGACTAAACGCTGCAGCCGCGGTCGGTTCCTCGGACGCTCACCACAGTCCTTTGGGATGCCGCGGAATGAAGGACATTATGAGTCGGAGCATATGGATGTGTAGCTCGAAGTGCAAATATGTGCTGGGGTCCGTTCAACGTTGTTTGGGTAGCCCTGGCGCTCCACTAAATTAATGACCCTCGATTGGAGCTCAGCGCATGTTCATGGCCGGAGAGCTCTCCCAAATACCCGTGCCCCATGTAAATCTCGGAGCTCCATTGTGTGGCCGAGTTTGGGAGTAAATGAAGCCATTTTCAACTCCTGAGTCTGGCGGGGCAGGGTTACTTCTCGGGGAGGTATCTACGTGCCAATGAGTGCTCGGACACGCCTACAGGGCATTTTGATCCACTTTTGGCTCCTCCTTTGCAAAGGCTCTATAAAATAGCTGCAGAGGTCGCCAAGTCAGTCAGCCAGAGCCGAATAAGCAGTCACTGAGCCAGAGTCGAGCGAGTAGTCACTGAGTTAGAGCGAGCAGTCACAAAGTCATTGCCGAGGAGCTGCCGGGTAATCCGCACTTGGCTTCTGCTGCGTTCCGCAGCCAATCTTCATGAGCATTGACATTTGCAGACTCTCTCACATGCCACATTAAGCTATTAACTAACGTTCTGTCTCTCCCATCTTGTCTCATTTGCTGTAGACACACAAACTAAAAGAGTTTTCTTCCCTCCTAAGCGACTGGGAAGCGTGGGTCTGTCGGCCGCGCCAGATATTGAAAGAGGTTGTGAATTCCTCAACTGCCTCTCATCTTTTTTGCTCTCTAATTTCCTCGGGTATGTGTCTGATGGCACCTGTATTGTTTGCATAACTTAAGATTGTAGAAGTTTTTAATATCGGTTTAGCTCTGCCCTGTGTCTTCTCTTTGAATTAAACTGCATTCATTTTGCTGCACCCCACAAATCCTTGCTTTCCCCTGATGTACATATCGCCTGTAATAAAACCTTTCCTTATCGCCACACATACTTTTCCTCGCCCTCGCTTAATAACTTTCAATTTTTTTTTAAAAATAAAACGCTTATTTTTTAAATGCACCCAGCTCGTTCTGTCTTTTCCTTCATTGGTCCAGCGTGGTCCACACATTAGTTTAGCCAGGAAGTTCTGCATCACAAATTTGCTCTTGTTCGCCAGCACACACTCACTGTAGCGCTCGGCAGTAATACGGGTGTGCGCTGAGGGCACGTGACCCCCCTTGGTTCAGTCTTCCACAGGTAAGGTATCACGTAAGGTAGTGTATATAACCCTCTATATATCACGTATAACCCGTAAGGTAGCGTATATATAGTAGTGCCAATCGGCGTTCACGGTTGCTTAGCAACCCGCTGGTGTGCAGAGTTATCTGTGTCCAGCGGCCTCAGGACCGGGCATTCGGGAGGGACCCGAGTGCTTCCCCTCGTGGCGAGCCTCAAACCCCCGAGTCCGTAACAATACTCTTCTGTGTATGCCTTTGCAATCCTTGATTTTTATCAACTTTCAAACTTCCTTCCTGTTCCCTTATGGTTCCTGATCTCTTATATGACTTCCTCACAGCTTCCTTACAATCCCAAACATACTTTTATACCAACTGTAACATCCTTTGACTGTTTATCTTGAACTCCAATAAAACTATTTGGTTGTAATGTAAATCCAACCTGTTTTTCTGCAAATCAGGATGGAAAATGGCACTTGGTGGGCGTGCATAGCTTTGCCATGCAAAACAGTTTACGTTTTGTATCCCATTGATTGGCCAGATTGACATCCGGACCTGAACCAAAATCTAATCGGTTTGTTCTTGTCACCTACCCAACTCATCCACCAAGTTTTGTCATAACCCGTCCAGAACGTTTTGAGATATCATGCTATATATAGTTTTATACCCCATCTCTCAATGGCGCAGAATCGCTTAAAAAAATTCACATATCTGGATCCAGATTCGATTCTCACCAAATTATAATCAGTTCGTCCTTGTCACACACCCAAGCTGTCCACCAAGTTTCGTCTGAATCCATCCACAACTTTTTGAGATATCCTGCTCACAGACAGACAGACAGGGGTGAAAATATAACCTCCGTCCACCTTAGGTGGTAGAGGTAATTACTAATACGTATTCTCGCACCCACTGGAATTTATTCAACTAATTCTTTGCTATCTTCATTACATCCACCACTGAAAATGGATGAAGGATATGTTTTCACCCCTGTCTGTCTGTCCGTCTGTTTGTTTGTCTGTTTGTGAACAAATTATCTCAAACAGTTGTGGACAGATTCAAACGAAATTTTGTGGAGAGCTTGGGTATGTGACACTGAAGAAATTATCAGATTTTTGTGAAGATCCGAATCCAGATCTGGATGGAAGAATTTTTAAAGTGATTTTTCACCATTGAGAGATAGGGCTCAAAAACGATATATCTCATGATATTTTTAAAATGTATTGAGCCAGATATGTTCTTATGGATCAGGCATGACGGGACGGAGGTATGCGCTCAACCAAGTGCCCTTCTAGTTTATATTTGAGAAGCATGTGGATTACAAAATGAGATAATTTTGTAAGAAACTCAAGGGGCACTCACGAGAATGCATACCTCCGCCAAGCTGATTAGTTTACGTTTTGTACCCCACTGATAGGCCGGATCTGGGTTCAGACCTGAATTAAAATTTAATCAGCTTGTTCTCGTCACCGAACCAACGAATCCACCAACTTTCGTCCGAATCCGTCCATAACTTTTTGAGATATCACGCAATATGTCGATTTCGGCCCTATCTCTCGATGGTGAAAAATCACTTGAAAAATTCTTGATTCCGGATCCGGATTCGGTTCTTCACCAAAACCGAATCAGTTATTCCTTGTCACATACCCACACACACCAAGTTTCATCCGAATTCGTCCACAACTTTTTGAGATGTCCTACTACGTGTCGTTTTGTGGCCCTTTCTCTCAATGGTGAAGAATCACTCAAAAAATTCTCGTAGTCGGATCCAGATTCGGATCTTCAGCAAAATTGAATCAATTCGTAATGATCACACACCCAACATGTCCACCAAGTTTTGTCCGAATCCGTCCACAACTTTTTGAGATATGCTAAATATAGTTTTTGGCCCCATCTCTCAATGGTGAAGAATCACTTTAAAAATTCTACTAGCCGGACCTGGATCCGGATCTTCACCAAAATCTAATCAGTTTGTCCTTGTCACACACCGAACCTGTCCACAAAATTTCATCCGGAGCATTCCACAACTTTATGAGATATTCTGCACACAGACAAACAAACAAGAAGAAGACTTCGAACAGAGCGCGATACTTGCAAAATCCATGAAAGAAATTTGACCTCAAAAATATTTGGTGGTTGAATTCAATGACCAAATATGCAAGTCTTCAAATTCCAAGTGAATCGGATGAAAATTGACAATTTTAGAAATTTGGCCTTTGTTGTCCTTTTGGCCAATGTTGACCTCGAAATAATTGGTGGTTGAATTAAGTGAACTGATATGCAAATCTTCTTCAAATTTCAAGTAAATGAGATGAAAATTGAGGATTTTAGAAATACCACCAAAGTTGTTGACCTTTGGCCTATGTTGACCTTTTGACCTCAAAAACAATAGGCTTCTTCATTATGACAAACACAACCATGTGCTGTAGTTTCATGAAGATCGGTTGAAAATTGTGGCTTGTAGGTGACAAACAGACAGACAGACAGACAGAAAGACAGAGAGACAGAATAACAAAATCGACTGACCCATATACTTGAAAAATCTTCGACTTTGCAAGTAACAAACAAACAGACATATAACATCTTTCACCTTCAGTGGCAGAGGTAATAATTTGTTCTGAATCTTCCATACTCTTTCTTATCTTATTGCTCATGTACGACTAGCTTCTTTCAATGCATACCTTTGCCTCCGCGGGACCCCCTCGACACTGCATTATACTGTGGGAAATGTTAAGACACAGAGAACTGCATTCAAGCTATAATTTGATGAGAATCTCAATATCCTATGATAAATTAACAGAGATTTCTGAACGGGTATTAATAACAATGATGTGATGGTAAGTAAATGAAAAGCATTCTCAAAATCTTGTTGTTATCTCAGGCTCGTGATGGAGTTTTATATAAATCAGATGCAGGGCAAGGATGAAAGGACAGAATAGATTATTATTCAACACAGTGCCGTGGAAATTGAAATTTCACACTGAAATTCCAGCATGTGAGCCAACTGTTTGGAAAGAAAAAAATAAACAAGCTCCATTTGTGGCCGATATCATTAACATGGTAGTTTTGGAAACCACCTCAGGTGAACTGGATTTAAAGGTGTGTCAAGTAGATAGGTCTAACATACAGTTTTCAAAATATGGAGGATGTGTCTTTAAACACTTACAACCAACCAACCAACCAACCATTTCACTGACAGTGAGATCACAACCTGTCAAACACAATTCTATCAGAAATGATGAATGAAGAGGACAGTGCCATAATTAACATTTTCACAATTAAGCACAGTAAATGACAATCGATTTCAGGTACATGGGGTTCTTTCAACACATTGTATGTTGCAAAGACATTCTGATGGTGTGCGTGAGTCAGTACGTAAGTTGTTGACATTTGAACTTGACTTTTGTTTATAAAACGCAGACTAAATAAAGTATGTATATAAATACACTTTGTTCGAACTTGTCTTTTATAGCGTTGGTAACCAATACACATGGACTAGCAGGGTATCGCTTACGTATGCATGTATGTATGTATATATACATACATAATTTTTTTTAAAGAAGAAGGAGGCGCTGAGCAGAGCAATAAACAAGAGCAGACCTGGTCTCAGGCGACGTTTCACCAGCTTTACAGCAGACTTCCTCAGGCCAATAGACAGATTATATATAGGTGTGTCAAGGTATCGAAGCTCTTTCTAACCACTGACTCACTGACTGATATTAAAGATCGGTACCTTCCCGGTGACGTAGAAAACTGAAATGTTGCGTGCTGATGGACATCAAAGCCGGTACACCGGGGAAAGAAAAAAAAAATCACAGAATTGTCAGACAACATCCATCAAGGAAAATATAAATTAAAAAAAACGAAAAAAAAGAAATGAAAAAAAATGCAGGTAAGCAACCCAAGACAATGGGGAAGCACGGTAATTTTGTGTGCCGCCGGACATCATAGCCGATACACCAGAAAAATCACAGAACCGGCAGAAAGCATCCGTAAGTGAAAATATAAATAAATGAAATATCAAATGCAGGTGAGTGACCCGAGACAATGGGGAAGCATGGTTCGTATGCTTACACAATGTGTAAGGCATACCCTGCTAGTACGTATATATGCACACTCTCCCTTAACCTGTCTAGCATGAGTTTGAAACCCGACCCAGCTATAAGCTGTCATCCTGGTGTTTCACAAACAGGGCGAGGCATCAGTGTGTGTACATCTATCGGAAGTACGTCAAACTGAATGTCCCGTCTGCCGGCATAACATACCAATGCAGAGATGGACAAAGATCCCACGGTGTCCTTAATGAATAGAAGACGAGCTATCGCCGGCACCTGGCTGAACAAATTGCAAATTCCTGCCCTAATCTAGAGTAGGCACAGAAATATGGGGTCATCACTCGACACAAAGCGACAGCTCGGCTACTCTTCGTGAAGGACACTGTGGGATCTTTAACGTCCACCAACAAATGCTCACAGACGGGACACCCAGTTTAACGTCCATATCAGGGACAGCACATACACTGATGAATCACCCTGCTTGTGAAACACCAGGATGACCGTTTATAGCTGGGTCGGGATTTTAACCCAGGTTAGAAACACAGAAAAAATACAATATTGAATTAGAACGGCACTCGGTAGAGCGTATACCTCCGCCAGGCTGAACAGTTTACGTTTTGTATCCCACTGCTAGGTCGGATCTGGATCCGGACCTGAATCAAAATGTAAGCAGCTTGTTCTTGTCACGTCACTAACTCATCCACCAAGCTTCGTCCAAATCCATTCATAACTTTTTGAGATATTGTGCTATATATCGTTTTTGCTCTTTCTCTCAACGGTGAAGAATCTGAATTTGTCCATAACATTTTGAGATATCCTGTACACAGACAAACAAACAGAGGTGAACGCATAACCTCCGTCCACCTTCGGTGGCGGAGGTAACAAGCCACTAACTGGTTTCAAAATCTCGTCTTTTTTCCAAGCTGAAAACTCCCAACGAGGAGAAAAATCCCACAATATCAGATTTATAATCTCATCAGTCCAACATTTTCCTGCATTGGAGTATAATTCATCTTGCTGGGTCTTATAATTGAAGCAATCCTCAGAAAGAGTAATATACTTTCAGTGGCTTGCTGCCTGATGTGCAATCTCATACTTTAGTGCTTCTGCACTTGGGGGAAGCAGTGGTAGTGTCACGGAGTTGCAATATGAACCAGAATATGTTCCAAATAATGTATGAAAGATACACTGACTTTATGCACCAATAAATGTCTGGATCGGCTCTCAATGTTATCACTCGTTATGTCCTTTTACATTGAAATACTTTAAGTACATGCACCCACTGATGTTTACATCCACAAAGAGGGTGAAAACCGCCATTGTGCAGAATCGGGGAGAAAAGGAAAGACGATTTGTTGGCCAAAGATGAAACTGTTTGAAGAATTTAATTTTCTCTGCATTGGTATTTTATGGTCACAATGATTTGTTG
>CM068957.1:29811426-29824224 GCA_035128595.1 Eptatretus atami
ACAGAAGAGAGATGCAATTTGCCTTTATCACTACCCAACCTTCGCACAAGTTTCGTCCGAATCCATCCATAACGTTTTAAGATATCCTGCTTACAAGCGAACAACCAGACAGACAAACAAAGAAATAAAATAAAAAATCATCGTCGAGTGACACTTGGCAAAACAGAAAGAACAGAGTGGAAGGGCACTTGGTAAGCGCATACCTCAGCCAGGCTGAACAGTTTTATGTTTTGTATCCCACTGATGAGCTGGATCTGAACCAAAATCTAATCTGCTTGTTCTTGTCACCTAACCAACCCATCCACCCAGTTTTGTCAAAGCTCGTCCACACTTTTTGAGATATCATGCTATACATATATATATATATATATAGTTTTTGGCCCTATCTTTCAATTTTTGAAATCAGGCCGATGTTGACCTTTTGACCTTAAAAATAATGGGTGTTGATTAATTGACCTGATTTGCAAATCCTGTTCAAATTTCAAGTCAATTGGATGAAAATTGAGGATTGTAGAACTTGCACCCAAGTTGTTGACCTTTGGCCTATGATGACATTTTGGCATATGCTGACCTCAAAAATAATTGGTGTTTGTATGCAGTGAGCTTATATGAAAATTGACACAATTTTAGAAATTTCAGCCCATGTTGACCCTCAACAATAGTTGGTAGTTGAATTCAATGACCTGATATGCAAATCCTCTTCAAATCAAATTTGAAGTCAATCGGATGGAAATTGAAAATTTTAGAATTTGCCCATGTTGACCTTTTGGCCTATATTCCATCCATCTCTTGGCATAGTCTGTGCAGAGCGTTGATGCTGCCTAAGCAGTCTCCTTGGCTATTGGGCACTAATCCTGGACGGGCGCCACTCCGACACAGGATACTAGCAAGCTGACACTAATTTTGCCGACCTCAGAAGGATGACAGGCTGAGTCAACCCCACCTGGTATTAATTCAACAACCAAGAGGAATTTGAACTCAGGATCCTAGGACCCCAAGCCCACCACTCTCACCATTAAGCAGCGCCAGGCATAATTTGAATTCATGACCTGATATTTAAATGCTCTTCAAATATCAAGTCAATGGAATGAGAATTGACAATTTTAGAAAGTTGGCCTATGTTGACCTTTTAGCCTATGTTTGACGTTTTGGCAATAGTTGACCTCAAAAATTATAGTGGGTTGAATTCAGTGACATGATATGCAAATGTTCTTCAAATTTAAAGTCAATTGATGAAAATTGAGGATTATAGAAAGTTGGCCTATGTTGACCTCAAGCATAGTTGGTGGTTGAATTCAGTGACCTGATATGCATATCCTCTTCAAAGTTGAAGTCAATCGATGAAAATTGAGGATTTCAGAAATTTGAAAATGTTGACCTTTGGCCTATGATGACTTATGACCTTTTTGACCCAAAAATAAACATGATTCTGTCAGACCAACTCCACCATTTGGTGAAGGTTTGTAATATCGATTTGAAATTGTGACCTGGAGGCGATTAAAGGTGAGCGGACAGACAACGAAAGCGATGAAGAAATAAATCCCACAAAAAAAAAAGAGACTGCGGAAAGCGAGGGAGTTTAGCGAAATATTTCAGGAATGGCGCGTGGAAGAGCCCGAAGTGCTCAGTGCACTACAGACGAATGTCTCTCTTGAAGTGTTCGATGTTTTTTGTTTTTTTTGAAGTTTCATTTTTAAAACATGAAACCTCCATGGAGAAGTGGGAGATTCAATTCCACCTGCAGCATGGCTGGAAGCACAAGAGTTTTTGCCAGATGACTGCTCTCCTCCCATAAATGGTGAACGTGACTGATGAAAGTTAAAACAGACACCACTAACCTTTTAAATGCCTCAAATGGTAGTTGATCCGCAGTGAATAAAAGAGGGTTGATGTTTCAGGCTTTAGCCCTAACCATTTGAGGCATTTTAAAGGTTAGTGGTGTCTGTTTTATTTGTTTTGTCTTTATTTGCCGCCCCGCAGACGCTATTTTTGTGCTGAATTTAGTGAGCATATTCTGATAAAAGTTAAACTCAATCAAACCATCTCAGTTACAACTGCATTGAAAAACTAGCAGTTGTTTTCCTTCATATTTACCTGTCATCAGGGGTGAGGTAAATAGGGGAGCTGGTCACCCTATAGGCCAATGTGTAAATGTACAAATACACTTTTTGACAAATCGCGTCGACAAACAGACATTTAATTTTGGAAAGGGGGAAATACTTTTTGACTCCCTTTGAATTAAAAAAAAAACTTTTATAAACACATTTTTAAACACAAATAAATCAAAACCTATATAATCTTTAAATACTGTTGCGGTTCTGCGAAGTCGGCATTCCCCGGGTAATGGTACTCAACACCAGCGGTCACCAAGATAGTTATTTCATTAGTATTCGTTCAGTTAGCCCTTCCATTATGTTCGTGGGTATATGGGACAAGATGTGTTACGTAGGGCTTTTACTTAGGTCTTTAATTCCATTTGCTATTCTTTCACCTATTTATTTTACTTTATTTCACACACGACCTCTTTCATGCAAGTATGCACGGCACAGACCGGACAGTGACGCTACCCCGAGGAGCTTCATTAGCAAATGCCATCAAAACCTTGTTCCAACCGTGCACCATTATTCAACGGCACTTCACTTCAACCTTCACAGTACTCGGACCATCAACGCAACAACTTTCATACGAATTTTAAACACCTTCATAAAAAAATAAAAAATCACTCACCACAATCGTTTCAACCTCTTCACCACAAACGCCTCAGTGCTTCCCTGACCTCACTACAACCGCGACTAAACGCTGCAGCCGCGGTCGTTCTCGGACGCTCACCACAGTCCTTTGGGATGCCGCGGAATGAAGGACATTATGAGTCGGAGCATATGGATGTGTAGCTCGAAGTGCAAATATGTGTGGGGTCCGTTCACGTTGTTTGGGTAGCCCTGGCGCTCCACTAAATTAATGACCCTCGATTGGACTCAGCGCATGTTCATGGCCGAGGAGCTCTCCCAAATACCCGTGCCCCATGTAAATCTCGGAGCTCCATTGTGTGGCCGAGTTTGGGAGTAAATGAAGCCATTTTCAACTCCTGAGTCTGGCGGGCAGGGTTACTTCTCGGGGAGGTATCTACGTGCCAATGAGTGCTCGGACACGCCTACAGGGCATTTTGATCCACTTTTGGCTCCTCCTTTGCAAAGGCTCTAAATAAGCTGCAGAGGTCGCAAGTCAGTCAGCCAGAGCCGAATAAGCAGTCACTGAGCCAGAGTCGAGCGAGTAGTCACTGAGTTAGAGCGAGCAGTACAAAGTCATTGCCGAGGAGCTGCCGGGTAATCCGCACTTGCTTCTGCTGCGTTCCGCAGCCAATCTTCATGAGCATTGACATTTGCAGACTCTCTCACATGCACATTAAGCTATTAACTAACGTTCTGTCTCCCCATCTTGTCTCATTTGCTGTAGACACACAACTAAAAGAGTTTTCTTCCCTCCTAAGCGACTGGGAAGCGTGGGTCTGTCGGCCGCGCCAGAATATGAAAGAGGTTGTGAATTCCTCAACTGCCTCTCATCTTTTTTGCTCTCTAATTTCCTCGGGTATGTGTCTGATGGCACCTGTATTGTTTGCATAATTAAGATTGTAGAAGTTTTTAATATCGGTTTTAGCTCTGCCCTGTGTCTTCTCTTTGAATTAAACTGCATTCATTTTGCTGCACCCCACAAATCCTTGCTTTCCCCCTGATGTACATATCGCCTGTAATAAAACCTTTCCTTATCGCCACACATACTTTTCCTCGCCCTCGCTTAATAACTTCCAATTTTTTTTTAAAAATAAAACGCTTATTTTTTAAATGCACCCAGCTCGTTCTGTCTTTCCTTCATTGGTCCAGCGTGGTCCACACATTAGTTTAGCCAGGAAGTTCTGCATCACAAATTTGTCTTGTTCGCCAGCACACACTCACTGTAGCGCTCGGCAGTAATACGGGTGTGCGCTGAGGGCACGTGACCCCCTTGGTTCAGTCTTCCACAGGTAAGGTATCACGTAAGGTAGTGTATAACCCTCTATATATCACGTATAACCCGTAAGGTAGCGTATATATAGTAGTGCCAATTGGCGTTCACGGTTGCTTAGCAACCCGCTGGTGTGCGGAGTTATCTGTGCCAGCGGCCTCAACCGGGCATTCGGGAGGGACCCGAGTGCTTCCCCTCGTGCGAGCCTCAAACCCCCGAGTCCGTAACAATACTCTTCTGTGTATGCCTTTGCAATCCTTGATTTTTATCAACTTCAAACTTCCTTCCCTGTTCCCTTATGGTTCCTGATCTCTTATATGACTTCCTCACAGCTTCCTTACAATCCCAAACATACTTTTATACCAACTGTAACATCCTTTGACTGTTTTATCTTGAACTCCAATAAAACTATTTGGTTGTAATGTAAATCCAACCTGTTTTTCTGCAATCAGGATGGAAAATGGCACTGGTGGCGTGCATAGCTTTGCTATGGCAAAACAGTTTAACGTTTTGTATCCATTGATTGGCCAGATTGACATCCGGACCTGAACCAAAATCTAATCGGTTTGTTCTTGTCACCTACCCAACTCATCACACAAGTTTGTCATAACCCGTCCAGAACGTTTTGAGATATCATGCTATATATAGTTTTATACCATCTCTCAATGGCGCAGAATCGCTTAAAAAAAATTCACATATCTGGATCCAGATTCGATTCTCACCAATTATAATCAGTTCGTCCTTGTCACACACCCAAGCTGTCCACCAAGTTCGTCTGAATCCATCCACAACTTTTTGAGATATCCTGCTCACAGACAGACAGACAGGGGTGAAAATATAACCTCCGTCCACCTTAGGTGGTAGAGGTAATTACTAATCGTATTCTCGCACCCACTGGAATTTATTCAACTAATTCTTTGCTATCTTCATTACATCCACCACTGAAAATGGATGAAGGATATGTTTTCACCCCTGTCTGTCTGTCCGTCTGTTTGTTTTGTCTTTTGTGAACAAATTATCTCAAACGTTGTGGACAGATTCAAACGAAATTTTGTGGAGAGCTTGGGTATGTGACACTGAAGAAATTATCAGATTTTTGTGAGATCCGAATCCAATCTGGATGGAAGAATTTTTAAAGTGATTTTTCACCATTGAGAGATAGGGCTCAAAAACGATATATCTCATGATATTTAAAAATGTATTGAGCCAGATATGTTCTTATGGATCAGGCATGACGGGACGGAGGTATGCGCTCTAACCAAGTGCCCTTCTAGTTTATATTTGAGAAGCATGTGGATTACAAAATGAGATAATTTTGTAAGAAACTCAAGGGGCACTCACGAGAATGCATACCTCCGCCAAGCTGATTAGTTTACGTTTTGTACCCCACTGATAGGCCGGATCTGGGTTCAGACCTGAATTAAAATTTAATCAGCTTGTTCTCGTCACCGAACCAACGAATCCACCAACTTTCGTCCGAATCCGTCCATAACTTTTTGAGATATCACGCAATAGTGTCGATTTCGGCCAATCTCTCGATGGTGAAAAATCACTTGAAAATTCTTGATTCCGGATCCGGATTCGGTTCTTACCAAAACCGAATCAGTTATTCCTTGTCACATACCCACACACACCAGTTTCATCCGAATTCGTCCACAACTTTTTGAGATGTCCTACTACGTGTCGTTTTGTGGCCCTTTCTCTCAATGGTGAAGAATCACTCAAAAATTCTCGTAGTCGGATCCAGATTCGGATCTTCAGCAAAATTGAATCAATTCGTAATGATCACACACCCAACATGTCCACCAAGTTTTGTCCGAATCCGTCCACAACTTTTTGAGATATGCTAAATATAGTTTTTGGCCCATCTCTCAATGGTGAAGAATCACTTTAAAAATTCTACATACGGACCTGGATCCGGATCTTCACCAAAATCTAATAGTTTGTCCTTGTCACACACCGAACCTGTCCACAAAATTTCATCCGATCATTCCACAACTTTATGAAGATATTCTGCCACAGACAAACAAACAAGAAGAAGACTTCGAACAGAGCGCGATACTTGCAAAATCCATGAAAGAAATTTGACCTCAAAAATATTTGTGGTTGAATTCAATGACCAAATATGCAAGTCTTCAAATTCCAAGTGAATCGGATGAAAATTGACAATTTAGAAATTTGGCCTTTGTTGTCCTTTTGGCCAATGTTGACCTCGAAATAATTGGTGGTTGAATTAAGTGAACTGATATGCAAATCTTCTTCAAATTTCAAGTAAATGAGATGAAAATTGAGGATTTTGAATAACCACCAAAGTTTGTGACCTTTGGCCTATGTTGACCTTTGACCTCAAAAACAATAGGCTTCTTCATTATGACAAACACAACATGTGCTGTAGTTTCATGAAGATCGGTTGAAAATTGTGGCTTGTAGGTGACAAACAGACAGACAGACAGACAGAAAGACAGAGAACAGAATAACAAAATCGACTGACCCATATACTTGAAAAATCTTCGACTTTGCAAGTAACAAACAAACAGACATATAACATCTTTCACCTTCAGTGGCAGAGGTAATAATTTGTTCTGAATCTTCCATACTCTTTCTTATCTTATTGCTCATGTACGACTAGCTTCTTTCATGCATACCTTTGCCTCCGCGGGACCCCTCGACACTGCATTATACTGTGGGAAATGTTAAGACACAGAGAACTGCATTCAAGCTATAATTTGATGAGAATCTCAATATCTATGATAAATTAACAGAGATTTCTGAACGGGTATTAATAACAATGATGTGATGGTAAGTAAATGAAAAGCATTCTCAAAATCTTGTTGTTATCTCAGGCTCTGATGGAGTTTTATATAAATCAGATGCAGGGCAAGGATGAAAGGACAGAATAGATTATTATTCAACACAGTGCCGTGGAAATTGAAATTTCACACTGAAATTCCAGCATGTGAGCCAACTGTTTGGAAAGAAAAAAATAAACAAGCTCCATTTGTGGCCGATATCATTAACATGGTAGTTTTGGAAACCACCTCAGGTGAACTGGATTTAAAGGTGTGTCAAGTAGATAGGTTAACATACAGTTTTCAAAATATGGAGGATGTGTCTTTAAACACTTACAACCAACCAACCAACCAACCATTTCACTGACAGTGAGATCACAACCTGTCAAACACAATTCTATCAGAAATGATGAATGAAGAGGACAGTGCCATAATTAACATTTTCACAATTAAGCACAGTAAATGACAATCGATTTCAGGTACATGGGGTTCTTTCAACACATTGTATGTTGCAAAGACATTCTGATGGTGTGCGTGAGTCAGTACGTAAGTTGTTGACATTTGAACTTGACTTTTGTTTATAAAACGCAGACTAAATAAAGTATGTATATAAATACACTTTGTTCGAACTTGTCTTTTATAGCGTTGGTAACCAATACACATGGACTAGCAGGGTATCGCTTACGTATGCATGTATGTATGTATATATACATACATAATTTTTTTTTAAAGAAGAAGGAGGCGCTGAGCAGAGCAATAAACAAGAGCAGACCTGGTCTCAGGCGACGTTTCACCCAGCTTTAACAGCAGACTTCCTCAGGCCAATAGACAGATTATATATAGGTGTGTCAGGTATCGAAGCTCTTTCTAACCATGACTCACTGACTGATATTAAAGATCGGTACCTTCCCGGTGACGTAGAAAACTGAAATGTTGCGTGCTGATGGACATCGAAAGCCGGTACACCGGGGAAAGAAAAAAAAATCACAGAATTGTCAGACAACATCCATCAAAGGAAAATATAAATTAAAAAAAACGAAAAAAAAAGAAATGAAAAAAAATGCAGGTAAGCAACCCAAGACAATGGGGAAGCACGGTAATTTTGTGTGCCGCCGGACATCATAGCCGATACACCAGAAAAATCACAGAACCGGCAGAAAGCATCCGTAAGTGAAAATAAAATAAATGAAATATCAAATGCAGGTGAGTGACCCGAGACAATGGGAAGCATGGTTCGTATGCTTACACAATGTGTAAGGCATACCCTGCTAGTACGTATATATGCACACTCTCCCTTAACCTGTCTAGCATGAGTTTGAAACCGACCCAGCTATAAGCTGTCATCCTGGTGTTTCACAACACAGGGCGAGGCATCAGTGTGTGTACATCTATCGGAAGTACGTCAAACTGAATGTCCCGTCTGCCGGCATAACATACCATGCAGAGATGGACAAAGATCCCACGGTGTCCTTAATGAATAGAGACGAGCTATCGCCGCACCTGGCTGAACAAATTGCAAATTCCTGCCCTAATCTAGAGTAGGCACAAGAAATATGGGGTCATCACTCGACACAAAGCGACAGCTCGGCTACTCTTCGTGAAGGACACTGTGGAATCTTTACGCTCACCAACAAATGCTCACAGACGGGACACCCAGTTTAACGTCCATATCAGGGACAGCACATACACTGATGAATCACCCTGCTTGTGAAACACCCAGGATGACGTTTATAGCTGGGTCGGGATTTTAACCCAGGTTAGAAACACAGAAAAAATCCAATATTGAATTAGAACGGCACTCGGTAGAGCGTATACCTCCGCCAGGCTGAACAGTTTACGTTTTGTATCCCACTGCTAGGTCGGATCTGGATCCGGACCTGAATCAAAATGTAAGCAGCTTGTTCTTGTCACGTCACTAACTCATCCACAAGCTTCGTCAAATCCATTCATAACTTTTTGAGATATTGTGCTAATATCGTTTTTGCTCTTTCTCTCAACGGTGAAGAATCTGAATTTGTCCATAACATTTTGAGATATCCTGTACACAGACAAACAACAGAGGTGAACGCATAACCTCCCGTCCACCTTCGGTGGCGGAGGTAACAAGCCACTAACTGGTTTCAAAATCTCGTCTTTTTTCCAAGCTGAAAACTCCCAACGAGGAGAAAAATCCCACAATATCAGATTTATAATCTCATCAGTCCAACATTTTCCTGCATTGGAGTATAATTCATCTGCTGGGTCTTATAATTGAAGCAATCCTCAGAAAGAGTAATATACTTTCAGTGGCTTGCTGCCTGATGTGCAATCTCATACTTTAGTGCTTCTGCACTTGGGGGAAGCAGTGGGTAGTGTCACGGAGTTGCAATATGAACCAGAATATGTTCCAAATAATGTATGAAGATACACTGACTTTATGCACCAATAAATGTCTGGATCGGCTCTCAATGTTATCACTCGTTATGTCCTTTTACATTGAAATACTTTAAGTAATGCACCCACTGATGTTTACATCCACAAAGAGGGTGAAAACCGCCATTGTGCAGAATCGGGGAGAAAAGGAAAGACGATTTGTTGGCCAAAGATGAAACTGTTTGAAGAATTTAATTTTCTCTGCATTGGTATTTTATGGTCACAATGATTTGTTGTTTTTTTT
Organism: Eptatretus atami; assembly: GCA_035128595.1. Taxonomy (NCBI): domain Eukaryota; kingdom Metazoa; phylum Chordata; class Myxini; order Myxiniformes; family Myxinidae; genus Eptatretus; species Eptatretus atami. The sequence continues at coordinate 29,820,871 of CM068957.1, forward strand.
TTTAATCTCGTTTTTTCTGATTCCAGATGTGCTCTAAAATCTTGATGCTATTTTAACGTTTTTGTGATACTTTTTTGACATCATAATACCCGTCCCACAATGCACTGAGTTTGACATCAATAACACGATACCGATGCAATGCCATCACGAGATGGGCAAATGATAACATTTACACGTATTGGGGACATCTTTCCCGGTGAGAAATAGGGGGTCATCACGTGATGCAAAAGGGTGGGATTTTGTGGCACCCTCACTCCTGAATGTTTCACACATTTCCCCCGATCCTTTCTCTCCCCTCCTCCCCTCTCTCCCCCTCTCTCCTCCTCTCTCCTCTCTCTTCCCCTCGCTCTCTCTTCTCAGCACCATTCCAACTCCGCATTTCTCTCCAATTTTCTTGCCATCTCCACCAACACTCTCACTAATTCCTCTTCGTTTGAGTAAGATTTCTTCCAATTAAATCTGTGCTCACCCCACCATGTACATAATTTGCATTTGGCCCCAATGTTAAAATAGCATCGAGAAAACCACAGAGAGAGAGAGAGAGAGAGAGAGAGAGAGAGAGAGAGAGAGAGAGAGAGAGAGAGAGAGAGACAGAGAGAGAGAGAGACGAGACAGAGACAGAGACAGAGAGAGAGAGCGACAGAGAAAGAGAGAGCGAGACAGAGAAGAGAGAGAGACTTGACTTTGACTTTTATGTCCTTTTATTACAAGAGTATAAAACACAATTTATAAAGGAGAAACATTTTTCATAAGAACACAGAAGTTACATATTCAAGAATACAAGGTTACATCATGATAGCAAAAGTGATCAGTCTGTGATTAAGAGACCATTTTGAACAGTACAAAGTGTACCATTTAGAGCCCACACACTTTTAAAAATGCACATTTTGTTTATGAAAGTGTACAAAGAAAATTCCATTTTAATACGGGCAAAAAGGATCCTTTAAACAAAGTCAGAAGGTTATCAGCACACCCTGAAATATTTTTAATTTTCTTTTCCTTGTGCGATATATTGACTTCTTTGCTGTGGCAATGAGAAAATTGGCCAAAATCACTTCCAGTGGATGTGTTTTGGATTCAAAGTCAAAAATAAAAACTTCTAAAGTGAAGTTCAAAGAAAGCTTGGAGCACAATTCACAAAGCAACCAAACAAAGGGACCAAGCGTGCACATTCAACATAAGCATGTGACAAGGTCTCGAGAGTTCCACAGAAGGGACATTGGTCAGGTATTTCAGGAGAAAAAACAGTGCAGGTGTTTGTTGGTAGGTAATACCCAATGTGCCAGCCTCCAAGACAGGTCAGCAGTTTTCTTTGGAATAAGAACATGGTAAAAGGCTTTCCAGTTAGGTTGGAAGGGGTATTCTGGAGGCAAGTAGTTGTGCCACTTCCTTGACTGCCAAGTTCCTAAAGAAGGTCGAATTACTTTCACACAGGCCTGGTAAATGTGACGTTTTCTCAGACCTACTTGTGGTGACCTTGTCACATGCTTATGTTTTATTGCAGATTTGTGTATCCAGTTAAGAAGCTGCGCACTTTGATTAGGAGAGGTCCGATAGTTAGAGAGTACAAAATGCCAAATTTAGACCTACTTGTGGTGTGGATTCCAAAATGTATTTTTGGTAAATATTTTACAATTGAACCGGAAATCATGACAGTGGGGGTGAGTTCGAGATTGGGAAGAGAGGATTTGATTCGCGAACAGTTGAGCCATCGCCAATGCGAGGAGATCTCTCCCAGTGTACCTTAACTCTCTGGTACACTTGAAGTAATTCACTAATAAAAGAGATACTTGGCGGTAGGGACCGTATGCCAACCTTGGTTGCTAGTGCTGCAGCACTCACCATCTCGTTTGTCAATCATTAGATCAGAAACGGAATGGACACCGTTCTGAATAAAATGATCGATAAAAGAACGCTCCGTTTCTATTCTTTAAAAAGAGAGTTGTAAACAGAGGTTCGTTCAAAAACATATCTTGGTGTAGGAAAGATAATCACGGTCGACTATAAAAACACGCCAAGCATTTAAAATGCTATTATAAAATTACCCCCGTGTGGGGTGACGGTCATCTCTATAATCACACAGTTCTCATGTTCAGTTATGAAACCGAACAGACTACTGCGCAGCTCGAACTGCGCAGTTTGGTTAAAGATGACTCGGCATTTTGGCGCGCGCGCACGAAATTATATTTTGAAAATAAATGCCTGACGTTTACATTTCGGGTTTTGAAACGTTTGCACCTTCGGCGGAAAATGTATAAATATACAAGGTCAGCTGCTATGCAATGACACCATTCACTAACTTTACCATGCCAGTAGAGAATATATAGCCTCCTGAAGGTAGGGCACTTTTTGCAAACTTTGAAGTCACGTGACGCGAAAACGAAAGCGAAATTCGAAATCCGTCCTGACAAATTTAGATATTGCCCATAAATTCATACGCACAATCAAATTCAAAGATCGCTTGAGAAATGTAGGAGGAGATAGATTTTGAAAAATCGTCATTTTCGCATTTTTTGCCAACTTTGAAGTCACGTGACACGAAAACGAAAGCGAATATCGAAAATCCGGCCGACCAAATTTAGATATTGTCCCATAGATTCATACGCTACAATCAAATTCAAGATCGCTTGAGAAATGGCGGAGGAGATAGAATTTGAAAATTGTCATTTTCGCAACTTCAAAGGCCTCGTGACCTTGACCTTGACCTTTGGTGACCTTGAAAGTCATACCATCGTGTACGTCTCATCGCCTCTATCAGGATCACTAATGACCAGATCTCCCGCTTCAACTTCATTGTGAACGGACGGACGGACGGACGCGAAGGACATCGACAACCATATTATTAGGTCATGCTCGAAGAGATGACCTAAAAAGGTGGAAGCAAGGACAAATCAATACATTTCACATTCATTAAAAAAATAATCCTGATGAAAAGTCCAAGGAAAAGTCAAGCATACCAGCTTGACGAAGGATGAGAAGGGCGGCAGACCTCCAGACTAAGTCCGACGGACCATAGAGAAGCCGCCAGATTGAGGCGACGCAGAAGGCCATTGCCCTGCACACAACGTTCACAAGACCCTGTCCACCTTCCTCCAATGGAAGATTCAGGATCTGTGGATGAAGCAAGTGTTTTCCACTCCAGAAAAAGTTTGTTACGGTTTTCTGTATGTTCAGCAAAAAATGTTCAGGAGGTGGTATGGCTTTGATCCTGTGCCACAATAAATTATTGATGACCAGGACTCAGCCTCGATAAGAGAGCAGAGCCAGTAAGCCTTTCCATTTCTGCAGTTTTTGTTCGAGAGCTTCAGCGAGACCCTCCCAATTCTTTGCTTGTGTTGCTGCATCACCGATGAA
>CM068957.1:29831336-29863562 GCA_035128595.1 Eptatretus atami
GGAGAGAGAATTAGTTTGTATTTGTTTAAATGGTTCCTCATACTGGTCTTAAATTAATGTCTCCAACACCCTTCCATAACTGAAGTCAACTAACAGGTCTAATAGTTTCCCAATTCTTCTCTGGATCCTTTTCTTAAATTGTGGTGTTACCAGATTTTTTTGGGGCCCTACTTCCCTTCCTCTCCAATCCTCCGGTACCCTGTCTGACTCCGTTAGCCTATTGAAAATATCAGTTGACATCTCGCTTACCTGCCTCAGTACCTCCTCTCAATACTCTGGTGCATATTATCTGTAACTCACGGAGCTTATCTTCTTAGATTACCGAGCTTTTTCCTTTACTTCCTCCATCCCACCTGGATTTTCTGTAAAAGCCCTTCCTCACCCACCTGATAGATATTCCTCACTATTGGCAATTCTCCTGACTGTTTCTTGTGTAAAGTTGAAACCACAAAATACCTGTTTAATATAAGCGCCATATCACTTTCATCACGAACGCACTTCTCCGGTGTGCTATTCTCAATGGGCCGCACACTGGTCCTAAGCCGTTCTTTTCCCTGATATGTTTAAAGAAAGCCATTGCTATTTCTGTTTAATATTCTTAGCCATGTCCTTCTCATACCTCTTTTGGCTTTGTTGAGTTGATTTTCTTCACTTGCCTCTGTTTACTTTCGATAGTGATTAAATTAACTCCGAGTCCTGTTCATTTTAAACGCTCAATAAATGCCTTTTGCTTTCTCCTTTATAGCATTTCCATGTTTCACTGCTCAACGCACCCTGGTCTTTTTCTCTTCTAGTTTTACACCTTCGGAATGTACTTACCTCTGCACTCTACACTTTGGTCCTTCCTTTCCCATTTGGTCCTGCACCTCCTACACAAACTTCCACATTCTCTTTAATCCTCATTCCTCCCTCCAGATCTTTACTGCAGCTGTTCACTCACCATTCTCAGATTGTCCCCAATCGAAAACCATGATCTTAATGGTGCTTAAATCCTGATCCCTTCATTCGCTCTTCTCATGAAACCTACTATGTATACAAAAAAATTGCAGGTTCAGGGTTGGCTGAAAGTCTCTTTACCCTCCCCAGTAAAGTTTTCGTTCTTAAAGCTCTTTTAATTATACAGTTTTATTTTGCAGTAACTTCAGTTTAATAATTCAATCATCGTATCTGTATGTGCTCCCCATCCTCCTTAGACCACTGAATTTGTCATAAAGTCGTCTTAGACATCTTGTGTGCCCTTTGTGGCTTCAATATGCTCGGCATCAGTTGTATGAAGTTATATACAGTATATGCCTAGTGTTGGCTTAATGGTTAGGGTGGTGGCTTGGGATCTAGGATCCTGAAAGGGCCCCTCAAACAATTTCCCCACTCACCTGTTGATATTAAACACAGGTGGGGTTTGACTGCTTGTCATCCTCTGAGGTTGGTCAAATGAGTTGCCAGCTTGCTGGTATCGTGGCGTCAGAGTGGTGACCCGTCCAGGATTGTGCCCAATAGGCCAAGGAGACTGCTTAAGCGCAGCACTAACGAGTCTGCACAGCAGAGTTTCAGGTCGTGATGGATGTATGGACTTGAAATTTTGAACAGGGTTTTTCATTCGGTTCACCAAAATCATAACGATGGATTCATCTGTTTTGACATGTCATGATTGTCCACGACCAACAATTTCACCCCCATTATAATCAAATGGGATTTTTGATGAATTTATATTGAATACTGTTAATTTTTCCGATTTTAAATTGAACTTACATAAAGCTTTGCTATGGAATGTGTCGTAAAAATGTGAGTAAGATCTGATTTCAAAATTAGTCAAAGATCAAGGTTAAGGCCACCCAAAACATGTAACACACCTACGAGGCTGCAGTTAAGAAAATGTAGTGATCAGCCAAATCTGTTATTATACATTCAATCATGCCTACAAACACTTGATAAGTGAAATTTTCCAAACAGCAAAAATTTCTGTTTCCATGGCAACTATTGTTTATTTGTATTTCTCAAAGTTTTGTGCAATACAAAGACATCTTTCTTGTTCGGCTGTTTATTTGATTTGTTTGTTTTTTCTTCTTTTTTTACCCATGCTGCCAACTCTCCCAAAAATTTATACAGCCAGTTCGTGAAAAGACTTAGGCCAAACTTTTCCCCTGCCATCGCGACGAGGTGGAAGTAATTGTGGCTATTTTAAAGATTCATTAATTTTAATCCTCGCCACATGTATGTAATAAATAAAGCCTGAAATAAAGTCGACACATAGAACATCCAACATTGGACAACACTTTCACAGACACTCTGTGAGTGCATCCTCTGCCAGCTGAACAGTTAAAATTTTGTCTCCACTGAGTTCGTCCAGATTGGACTGGATCTTCATCAAATACGAACGTTTAATCCTCTTTACACACCCAACCTCCTCCACCCAAATTTCGTCCGAATCCCGTTCACACTTTTTTGAAAATATCATGCCTATATTATCGGTTTGGACCCTTCTTCAATGATGAAGAATCACTTTTAAAAATTAAAAAAAATGATCGAATTCCGGATTCGGATCTCACCAAAGATCGAATCAATTCTTCCTTGTCAACACACCCAACCTTGCCGTGCCCCAGAAAATTGATGGCAACCAACAACCACAGGCTGCATACTAAACAACAACATTATAATAGACCCTGATCTAACCATGAAGCGTGGTTGATTATAATCTGCTGCACTGTGCTCATTTCAAACCACTATCACTGTCCGGACTCAGGATAGATAGCTCGAAGTATACCCTCGTCTCTCACAGCGCTCTAGCCTAGGTGGATCCTCGCCCAGCTGTAAAACTGTCAGCTTGGTGTTTCGCAGGGTAGAGCAGCGCATCAGGTGGTGTTCGTCCCTCACATGGACGCTAAAACTCTGGATGTTCCCATTCCGCGCGGCATTTAGTTGGCGGGACATTTAATATCCTTATTGGCGTCCTTGTGAAGATCTATTTGTTGTTGTGTCGTTGTTTCTCAATTCAGACCCTTCCCCATTCCATGCGTAAGCCTAAACAGAGTGTCCGTCGCAGTCGGATACATGCGCACGTATGTCTGCTTACGGATGAACGTACATGTGATGCAGACTTGATGTGATGATGATTTTTGAGTGTAAAGTATTTAAAAATAGAGTTGGCAGTTTGTACATAATCAACATGGAGGTCAGATATCATTGTTATAAGGGCATTCACAGACCAATGGACAAATAGGTTGGGACAACCTGCCATTTGAACCAAGCAGGTTCCACCCTCGTGAGTCAGAGGTTCCAATGGAATCCTTAACAGACCAATCCGAAGGGAAAAACAAGATTCAATTGTAAAGTTAAAGCAGAGTTTCTGGCTTTGTGTGCTCTGATATTTCATGGTCTCGTCAGTCAGGATGGTGGACAAACGTTATAGGGCTAAGTACACACTGCATATACGAGAAGGGGGGGGGCGAATTTGTTTTGTTGTATCTATCATCCATCACTATCGACACTTCTTGAGGACAATTTCAGTGGCATGAAAGCACAAGTACAGGGGAGGGGTTGAACTGTGCAAATGGGCGCCACCACTCGTTTGCTGCACCAACGGTGCGGCCAACCGATGTCTTCAAAGAGAGGCGTGCGGGCAAAAGGAGCGCACGGTATGCTGGGCAACTAAACTCAAGACGATGGCAGCGAGGCGTTCGCGTCTCATTCTGTGTTTCGCCGTCTCATCGAGGGGCCATACCGAGAAGAACTCGAGTATTTGACACCCGGGGTGGACCTTCCTCTACAACCACTGATAGTACATAGCGTTTATTAAATTACCTAACGCCTCCACTGGTGACGATCAAAGGGATTTACTTACGTGTGATAGCTGTGTGCTGTGACGGGACGGGTTACCTGAAAATTGCCCACGGGTTTAACAAACTGTCTGCAAGAACGCTGCATCTAGCAAACAATGGTTATACACTTGTCTAGTTGTCTTTATGTTCATTCTTCATGCCGCACGGATTCCTCGGGTAGCAATCTCCAGGTGGCTGCAGACACAGCAAGAAGGTTCATAACACACACACACAACACACTCATACTCTACTCACTTGTCTCCACATGACAAGTTCATAAGCAGGCGTGAGAAGATTTTTAAAAAAAATTTTTAAATAATATTTGTAAGATATTTTAAAGTTCATCTTTACCTTGGATGTAAACTTTCACACTGTTGCCTTCCAAACTGGAGCAGTAACTTTGAAGGAATATTTTCATATTCTGGAGCTCTCCCATGAAGTCCATCAGTCACACTTCCCTGACCAGGTAAAACAAGGTACCAAAAGGTACACAGGTATGAAAAGAGACACAATTCATGTTATATGGGGTCTAGCGGTAGCTTCACTGTACTCCTCCAATATCCACTGGAATGTGGAAGCCGAGTCAGAACAGGTTCATGATTCCCACGACGCTTGAACGAGTGAAGTAAACTTCTAAGCAAACTTGTCTGGAACAACTTATTGATGCCATTTCTGTTTATTTCAAGTGTCTTGTGTTCCATGCACGTCCAACGATAATCACCAGGCGTGTGGCATCAAAACGTCAAAGGACAAGTGAGAATGAACAAATCCAGTGTGGGGCGTTGGCATGTTCACTCCAAAACGAGGCAGTGTGTGCGGGTGCATATGGTGTTGGCCGTCTTATTCCGCATTGATGGTGTGGGACCGAAAAGCTCGTTCGTTCCAAACACCATGCATAACGCCTCGGGCCAACTTCAGCCAGGATCCTTCCTCGCCCATTTGCCTGTGAAACCAGGTGCGTTCTGGCGATTCTCAGGGAATCTCATTATCGTGAGACGGTGACTGTCTCACCAAGGTGTTCCGTTTCTAATTACGCGGTTTCAGCCTGTGCAGTCATTATGTGCCGTTTAAAAGCCCTGTGAAAGTTGCCATTTTGCCCATGTACTCATCTTACGTTTATGTTCTCCAAGCTTTTACCGTTGTGTTTATGTGTTATTCTTTTCACTGATAATGTTTAAATGCTTTGCTGGTGTAGCAACGTGTTGGCGAACGGGCAGGTTATTGCCTTGACAGTTCACCCTGGTCAGGGCAGGCAGGATGGCTTCAGACTTTAGAGGTTATACGCATTACGAACTCTGAGCCGTGCATCCCGGGTTTGAATCCCACCCAGCTATAAACTGTCACCTGGGTGTCACCATATGTATATGTATATGCATGTGTGTATATAAATAAAATATAAATTCTTTGGGTACCAGGTCTTTGGAGAAATCCTTGGCTATCGCTGGTCGGACTTTGTGTCCAAACGCAGCAGTTGCTGAGAGAGACTCAAATGAGATTTGTTACCGTCATAGTCCTGTGAGCATCAGCTGCGCTGTATGGACATGTGGCATCGGTTTTCCTGAGCTGATCCTGCTCACGCAGATTCTTCTTCAGGCAAGCGGAGTCTCCTAAGTGGAGGAGGCCAAGATGGGCCGACCACGTGCCTCATGGTTGCAGAAGGTTGATCGGCATCTCAAAGGAGATGGGGCATGGGCCAGGCATCCTGCCTGGGGGATGGTCAGACGGAGGACCTGGATACCGACGGAAAAGTGGAGCGGCATGCTCCCTCCTGACCTGGACATATGCATGCTGGTTATCCTGACCCTGGCATGAAATGAGGCCCATTGTCTCAACAATGTCCAAAATTCTTCTAGAAGTTATCTCTCCATTTAATATTTCTTATTTCCAATATTCTGTTTGGCAACAGCCAAAAGAGTTGCCTTCTGATCAAACGGCAATGTCCTGATTGAACTCATGCTTGTATTTGTCAAATTGAGGTATCAAGTGAAGAGTGAATGACTTAGTTCTGGCACGAAGGTCGACAGGTGCATTTACTTCTCTGAGATCCTAGAAATCTGCGTTACATTCCCCGACCGATGATAAACCATCGATGCTGGTCCGCAGGCAGGGAGTCGTATTTAAAAGTGAGCCGTCCTCGATTATTGGTACACGTTAAAGATCCCCATGAACATTTTATAAGAACAGGGCAGTTATTCCAGCACGCATGAACAAATTACAAATTCTGACCCAAATCACTTTAAACTATGCCAGGCCTGACCAGCCGGTTCTTGAAAGACATGCGGCCAAAACATCCCCAGAAGAAGGTGCGAATAATTAATCAGGTAGTAGTAGTTCGGTGGTTGTTTGTTCAGGTTTTAATGTTTTATGCCGCTTTGTCCACCCGATGATGATGACTGTTATTCGGTGACAGCAGTTTGTTCATGGTTGTGAAAATCTCCACAATTGCTCAACCATCTGATCGGTTTTTTGAACTCATTGCACCGTTTAAAGCTCACCTGACCTTGCAAAATACATACAGGTATTGCACCTGTGTTCCAAAGCAACACATGCACTCGATGCAATCATGTGATAGGTAATTACTCGTGCTTCTGCCTACCTATTTTTAGAAGATAAATCATAACCGTTTTCAAAAATTCAGTAAAAATAACACCTTGCTTTATATAAATGTTAAATACCGCTCAGTCAGATGTGAGTAAATATTTGGATTCCCCTTTGTCTCAAGAGCGGTAATTTATAACAGTGACTTTTGAAAATGGACGACTTCAAATGATGATGTATGAATGCTAAATAGCTTGGGGCTGCGTTTTACAATTAAGGTGGCTGGTTTAAGATCTTAGGGTCTTGAAATCAAGCCATGTCATGGTCGTTGAATTTCACACCAAAGGTGGGTGACTCAGTCCGTATTCCTTTCCAGGCTCGCCAAAAATGAGTTACAGTACTAGCTTGTTGTAACAAGGGCACTGCCAGCAGCGGCACAGCTGTTCGCCAGAAATGCGTGCAGCATAAGCCACGGGCTGCATACACAATAAATAAATATAATACTAAATGAGGCCTTTTGCACATGCGGTTCTGCTCGACGGCACGCACTTTAACCTGCCAGTTGCTAGCAATGAAATCTGTGATTCAAATCGCCTTCAAGCTAAATTTCTCACATTTAAACAAAACATGGAGTGGAAAATTTGGGTGGTTAAGCCATAATTGTTGTCTTACTTAATACTGTAAGTCGGATTCACGGAAATATAGAAAACACGAGATGCAAGAGATGCAGAGATCTCCTTCCACCAACAGATGCAAAAATCTAGTGTAATTTATCTTGTGGTCCTGGAAACCAAACATATATATATACTAATAGCAATATACCTACAAAGGGATTATCTCAACCTATATAATGTCTCTCTGTCAGTCCTTGGTCTCGGTCTCGGTCTTCGGTCTCGTCTCTCTCCACCCCCCCCCCCCCACCCAGCTTGCTACCGCACACGTGTAATCACGAGGGTTTGCTGCATGGCGGCTTCTCGTGGTTGCACTGTGTTGTGGTGCTGCTTTTCACCCTTTCTCTTCCTTTTCTTATTTTTCGCCTTGCTATCTCTTCGCGCTTTAAGGTCATCTCTACCGAGATGACCTAATAAAGCCGGACGCAAATGTCCGTGACCGTCCGTCAACAATTTTCTTTCCGCATCTTGATGAACTTAGTATGTGGGTAGATGGTCATGAGTGTTGCACAACGATATAACTTTTGTCCGGGTTCAAGGTCAGGTCGAGTCACAGAGGTTCAGCGTAGTATAAAAATCGCCATTTTCAAAACCTTATAGTCTGCCATTCTACAAAGATCTTCGGCACTGTTTATTGATTATGATAGTAAAAAAATATTATTCTTGTATCTAACGACAGATTTTTTAATTTGCCTTCCCGTTTGATCGTCACGTGATCTGGAAGATGGCCAAAACGCCGATGCGATTCGCAAAGAAGTGAAGAAGGAGAAAAATGAAACAGTAAATAAAAAACACATTTTTTACCTTTTATATTTATACATTTTCTGCCGGAAGTGCAAAAGTTTTGCAAAACCCGAAATGTAAACGTCGGCATTTATTTTGCAAAATATAATTTTGTGCGCGCGCTCAAAATGCGAGTCACCTTTACCAACTGCGCAGTTCGAGCTGCGGCAGTAGAACTGCACAGTAGTCTTCGGTCATAACTGAACATTGAGAACTTGTGGTATTATAGAGATGACCGTGCACCCCCCACGGGGGTAATTTTTTTTTTCCTCGATTTGAGAGTGAGGAGAGCGCACCATTTCCATATTTGCTTATTTGCTCCAAGGTAAATTGAGTGTTTTTTCCCTTGATCGTGATCATGGCGACCGTCGAAAGTGTTCCTGGTTTCGAATCGTTGACTCGGAAAAAAGGTTTGGTTGCTGCACCGATTCGCCGCTCGAAATCTCGGCTGGAGCAAATCATTTTGTGTAATCGGAGAATCCATCGGTTTGCAGTATGTAATTGCCTGCATCGGGATAATCATCGCGTCATTCGTTTTCTCTTGAAAGAGGAAATGGGATGCACTCGTTGAGTATAGAGCCGGATATCTCATGTTTGTTTCCCCATTGGACGCACCATCGGTAAAGGTAATCATCTCAAATGTTCTTTCCTTTCCTCCGAAGTGAGCAGATCAGGCTGCTATGGAACCAATGCGGTAATTATTGTGTCTAAAAATAACCTCATTCCGGTCCGAGTTAAGGATCAGAAGGTAAAACATGTCCTGGTCTTTTTCACCGTCAATTATTTATTATTTAAATTAAAGCTGAACATTCGACAGAAGTTATAGTTGAAAATTAAACATAAAACTTATACATACCGGCGTGTTTTGCTACAGTCGCAGACCTCGGCATGTTTTAATTGCGGTCTGTACGGACATATTAAAAACGAATTCCCTCGTCGTTTTATGGCTGAACAGCCAGCAAGAGAATCTCGTCTAATCAACACGAACACTTGGCCATGGTCAATGAAACTTCCTTCAAGCAAGGCGAAAGTTCCAAAAATCGAAATTGAGGATATGAATGGTTTGTGTGGTTGCCACGTGGGAAAACGACCGTCACATGTCAAGTACAATCGAGCCTGATTCATATGCAGAAACAGTCGCTGTGAAAAGGCGTTTCAGGTGTGGGAGTGAAACTCAAACCATAACCTTCTTCCGGTTTCTTAATCGCTGTTCAAGTGTCAAGGAAGAAACGATGGAGCATCAACAGGCTTCATCAGCCGATACTCCAAGTATAGATGGGATCGTCTATGGATGTTGCATCAGTAAATGGTGATACTTAGTCAGGATGTTCAAACAATAAGTGTGCCAAGTACACCAAACCCTGTGAGGCAGTTTCCCTCAAAAATGGAGATTGATCCATTACCTGAAGAATTTGTCTTCGTTAAGTCGAGACTAGTGTCTCCTGCACCTGTAAAGGTGAAAAACGTTGTCATCGAGCATGAGTCCGTGCGCTTGGAACAACACCTGTTCAATATCACATTGCAAGTGAGACCGAAGGTGCCAACTGGGGATTTACGAGGACGCAAGACTTAGATGCCCTCCTCCCAATTGAAATAATTCCAATTTCTACATAACATTTATGTCGAAAAAAGATCAACTTCTTTTTTTTTTCCTCCGCATTTGACAAAAATTTAATATTGCTGCTTCTCGCATCATTAGAAATCCAACCGCTTGTGGTGCCAACGAGTCCCAGGTGTAGTAGGCTGAAGAAAATTTGTATCTATTGCAAGGAAAGAAACTTCAATGATCATTTCTTTAAATAAACTCTAAAAACTCAATTTATGTTTTATCTACTGCAAAGTTATAACATAACGGGGGGCCGCGCCCAGCATACGAAAAACGCATGTCAAACTATTATGAGAGCAAATGCATGCAGACGTAGCTTTTCTCCAGATGTGCGTTGTGTTGACACCTGTTTAGCGGATGGCATAAATACAATAAGAGGGCTCGTGATTTTTCAGCTCGTTTTGGATTGTCCTAGAGCAGGAGTCCAACTTTTCTGGTTGCTTCAAAAATCCCATCTGACGCACATAGCATTTCACGAAGTATGAAGTCATTTGGCTTTTGTTGTTTTCCGTTGTGGAGGTCATACGGTCACATTCTGGATGCGTATGTCCAAATGATGCCTTCTAGAAGAAAAGATAATTTTTCCTTGCCCTAGATTATTGTTTACGCTCTAATTGATTTTGTGGGTCTTGTCTGCCTACCCGGTGAATTTCAATAATTGCACTTTGGAACCATCTCTAGGACGCGTAACGGTGTTGAACCTGCACGCCGGAGAGTGCAAACATTTGGCGGCTGTTTCTCATAAAATATCACCTGATTGATGCATGGAGGTTTGCAGACCCTCGAGATTAAGAAATTTTCATGGCGTTCAAGCCTCGAACAACAGAGTATGCTTTGCACGTTTAGATTAATTTTACGTTACAATGGTTTCCGGGAATTTCATTTTGTCATACGGCGATTTTCGCCCTCATGGTTGTTCAGATATCATCTGGTATCCTTAAAATTGATTTTTCCTTGTACTCCACGTACGAGTGCGCTATGGGCCCTAAAATCTTGTTTGTTAAGAAGAGGTTGCATTTTTGTAATGCATTTAGAAGCCTCTTGGTGTTCTCTTCTGGCCAAAGAAAACACTTTTCAGAGTAGAGGCATGGTGGGAATATTGCAAAAGACACACATTCAAAGTTTTTTGCCAACAATATAATGTTATACTCAAAGGACACTTTTTTTAAAGATCTCCACAACTAGAAAAGGGAGATTCTGGGAACTGCAATCAAAAGCCTACTACATTTGAAGGTAACACAGAGTAACACAAGGACGTTAGAAGTAGAAAGAGGTGCTTAGAACACCTTGAAGAGGAACGTGCAAAAGGTGCTGTAGTGCGGACTTAGAATTAAAAAACTTGAGATCTTTGTGATCTCCTTCTAAATACTCTTCTCTCCTTGGAGAATTAAAACGAAAAGACACAACAGCTAATGCAATCTTTGCAATCACCTGATGGTGGGATTGTAAGTGAACGCTAAGCATGAATTTCGAAAGTTAGTCAATTGCTTTTTTTCCCCCTCTCTTTTATGCGCTAAAAAAAGTTGATTTGAATGTTAAAAATAACTTTTATTGAACCTTTTCCGAAGTTGAGCTTGTTGATCCGAAGTCACAACGCTGGCTCGATGGAGAACCTATCACTCTGGAAGAATTGAGGCTTGCGCTTTCTGGTATGGCATTCTGGAAAGCACTAGGACTGGACGGCACTTAAATGTGAATTTTACGAAACACATTGGGACATTATTGGTCCTGAGCTTCTGGAAATGTTTCCAAGTCTTTTAGGTTGGGAGCTTCCCTTAAGTTGTAGTGAGCGCGTTATCTCCTTGTACGAAGAAAGAGACACCCAGCCTACTCTGCAACTAGCGTTCAGTTCCTACTATCCACGCGTTACCAAAAAATTTATCCAAGGTTCTTTGCCTCTCGCTTAAAGATCGGTTGTTAACTTCTGTAGTCCGACACGGATCAAAAGTTGTTTGTGCTGGACGATCATATTATATAACATCGGTGCTGTTCATGTATATTCTTGATGCTGTGTGACATTTTGCTAAAGCACAGGTCTATTGTTTATAGATCAAGAGCATGCCTTCGATATATAGATCAAATATCTATTTGCAGTTTTGAGGGTTTTGGGGATTTGGTACTACTTTATATTAGTTGTTGTATCACATATTATCGTTTGTTGAAATAAACAGAGTGATTTCTCCTTTTTTTGTATCGAGGGCGTTATAGGGCAGGGTTGTTCCCTTGTCTGGTCTTTTTTATTGTACTTGCCATTGAGCCGCTTTTAGTTCGGGTTTGTGGGAGAAACTTGTCAGGGTTCTCTGCTTCCCAAATGAGCCTCTCCATAAAAGTTTAGCACACGCAAGATGATGTTGTGCTGTACATTCATGAACGTACAAGATGATGTATGCCCAGTAACTAAAGCTCTTTAAATTTTAGTTGTTTCTTGTTCAGCAAAGGTGAAACTGGTCAAGTTATGCCTCCTTTTTTGGACTATCCATCAAAGTTTTTCTTTCCTGTCACTCCCTGTAAATTTGTCCTGGAAAATGAATGATGGAGTGCTATCCATTTGGCGTACATCTTCGGTGAATTCACGATATATCAAAAAAAAAAAACTGGATGGATTAACCACCAAAGTGTTTTCCCAAACATCCAAAATGGATGGGCTGCTTTGTCAGCTTTTCTTAATCATGTAGAGTATTGTGGCTAACAATTTGATCCTCCACTCTGGGCACAGGTTTATGGTGGCAACAACCAGAGTAGGGCTCATCAAAACACCGCAGAAACAATTGATTGACTTTTTTGGGGTGGTAAACACTGGGCTCCGACGGGTGGTGTCCTCAAGCCTTCCTCGTAATGAGGGGGGAGGGGCTTGTTGATATCACTGCGGCTCAGGACTTTTCCACCTTTCTCCTTTGTAAATAAGCTTCTTTAAGCCCACAATGCCTGGAGAGTCGAACCCTGTGTTTACTTAAGTCAAACAGGTCGGCTGGGATTATGGTCGTGAGCTTTTTTTTGCTCAACCCCTAGATTGATGTGTCATCGCTTCCTCTGTACTTGCAGAGTGTCCATCAATGCCTGGCAAGCTTTGTCACTGTGCCGTGAGACCAGTGTCGTTTACCACTTCAATGTTGCTAAATGAACCAATTTTTTTACAACCCCCTCTTTGTAGCCATTGCCTTCTTCAGGACCTTTGTCCAGCACTTTATAGGGTCAGATTTCTTCAGTCCATAATTTGTTGACTTTCAACCGAGAAAGATGGAAATTCCGGGTTGTGAAATTTTCTGCACCTTTCTGGCTTTTGGTCAATTCAGAATTATTTGGCCAAAATTTTTCTTCGCAATTTTAAGAGCCATTAACATAATCTAGCGTAGTGGAATGTTAAGAACCTCTTTGAATCTGATGGCTTGCTCAGACCAATCTGCTTTTCCCTGTGCTGCTTTTGAGTTGTAACGGCAACAATCTTGTTACCTTTTAACGTCGATTGAGGAAAGAGACTTTACATACTTTTGTGTTCATTATATTTTGCTGATTTAGTGAAAGGTCCTTTGCGTGTTCAGTGGGAAAGACGCACCTGTCAACTTCTTTTTCGCTTACTCCTGCATGGCGAAGTCTGTACACAGCTCAAATTTCCTAAATGTTCAGGTGGACCTGCAATGAAGATAGTGGCACTGGATTTCTTCCCTGTAGTGTTTTGTTGGCACGAAATTCCCACTGAAATTTTGGAAGTGTGCCCTTTTTGTGAGAATCGTGAAAACGCTTTCTCATTGCATGGTTGGTGCACAAAACTTGTTCCCTTGTTTAATTTTTTACATGACATTTTTTTGAAACTGGGTTTGCCTTTTCTTCTGAGAAATTTATTTATGGTTACTTTATGTCTTCTGTACGTAAAGCTTGAAACTGCTTTGGTTAACTTTTTGCGTTGCCTAGGTGAAAATGTCAATTTAATAAAACCAGAAAAAGGTGGTGGAAACAAGTGTGCATCTTTCTGCTTATAATAATTATTGACTTTTATAGAACTTGTAATTTTCTTCTCGAATCTAGCTGGAAGACCCTTAACTTGTTAGCGAGGCATGGGAAAGAGCAGGACTTTTATTGATAAATGGTTATGTGAAACAATGTTCTTTGTTTTGTAAGAAATAAAATGCTTGTTTTTCTTTTGATGCATTCATGAATTGTTCTCATGTTCCTGCTACCGAAAAATGTTTCGCTAACATTGTTTCCTTGGTTTCACAAATGTTTTGTAAAATTTTATTGTACTTTTGATAAAAAAAAGCGAGCATAAAAGTCTTGCTCTTTCTCTTGTATCTCTGTCTCGTGTCTCTCTCTGTCTGTCTGTCTGTCTCTGCTCTGCTCTGTGTCTCTCTCTGTCTCTGTCTCTGGTCTCTGTCTCTCTCTCTCTCTCTCTCTCTTCTCTCTCTCTCTTCTCTCTCTTCTTTCTCTCTTTCGCTTTCTTCTCTTTTTTGTCTCTGTCTCTGTCTCTCTCTCTCGCCCCTGCTGGTGTGGTAACGTTGTGTGTACTGTCATGGCTTTGCTGCTTGCTTTGTGTCCGTGGTACCTTCCTCTGTTGTGCTGGTTTGTGTTTCCACATTGCCTCATTTCTCATTCCTCTGTGTCGTGTTTTTTGTTTGTGAGGTTTTCCGTGTTTCCCCTCTTTAGAGAAGATGGAGAGAGACTTCGGCGCGCTAAGTCAGGGTATCGTCGGTTCCTGGCGGTGCCCATTAGTCATTTCAAAATTCAAAACTTTCGCTTTAAACCTTTATTTTCCTTTTTATTTCGTTATCTTCCTTATTTTTGTTCAGTTAGCGCTCCTTTCCCAGGTTCCGGGAAAGTTGGAGTGTGATTGGTAACGTTCCTCTTCCTGATTAGGAAAACGTCAAGTTGGTCGTCATGCTTGAAACATGTTGGCCGCTCACTCGCAGCGATATGCCGCGTTCGAATGGTTTATCGCGCAAGAATGGCTCGCATGCTCCCCTACCGGGAGGGTTGTTTCGGTGCGAAGCGATTGTTCTCGCGATCGGAACATAATCGGGTTTGGTGAGGTACATGCCACGTCACAGATGAATAAACGAGTTATCGGTGTTTGTGTCCGACGGGACCACATTGCTCTAATCGTTCAACATAGGCCTGTCCCTCGACTCATGGACAACTTTTGTAATGACGTATCCTTTAGATACTCCTGCTCAGAAGGTGGTTATCCTCAAATGTACCACCATTGCTGAGCAGTAATGTAATCCTGAAAACGCTGTGCAGCGCTATGGACACTGCGTTGCCCCTCTAATAATGCTCCCTTTGGGCTGTAAAGATGAACGTGCCAGTTACGTGAGTGATGGGTTTCTGTAGACAAGTATTTATGGTACTCAACAAGGATTATCCATCTCTGACGTAAATTTTAAAGTTCATTCGTGGAATAGTCACGGACTACCAAGTATGTTAACACTGAACACTAAAGTGCTTTGGTTGTGGTGCAGTGGGACACATGAAACAGTTTGCCCTCTTCGAAAAACGCAGCTTCCACGGCCGAACCGCAGTAACAACGACCCAACAGATTAATTGTAACGTTTCCTTCAACGGAACGTACAGGACAACCGTCTGAACGAGTGGACACCACCCCTCCCAATGACGTAAAGACAAACCAGTTCACAAGTGGACATGCCCCCTCCCAATGACCTGTGCAGGATAAAATTAACTGAACGAGTGGACACCACCCCTCCCCTCCATGGACGTACAAGACAAAACTCGGTCACAAGCAGGACACTCCCCTCCCAATGACGTGCAGGATAAATTAACTGAACAAGTGGACATTGCCCCCTCCCATGAGCCAATGGACAGTGTAAGTAGGGTTCATTACGTCTCAAAAGTTAAAAAACGTAAATCCTTTGCACACGTGTGTCCACCTCTGGTATAAAGGGCAAATCAGTAAAATTTAATTATTGGAATTCCATGTAATAACAGATTTGCCTTCTCTGGAAGAAGAAAGTAATCCATAAGCGTCCGATTGTACAAACGTTATCAATGAAACATCGTATCGAACTTGCAATCCCAATCAGCTGTTTCCAACCCCACAGAGAGCGTCCTCTCAGTACAAGGACGTTCCTAATGTAGACTGTCCCGATATGCCAAACAGTCCCACCAAGGGAGGGAAGAGAACTTTTAGTCCTCTCTAACAAAGGCATTAAATGAGACAACATAAGGACACTGAGGAAAACGATGGAGGATAGTTTAAATCCTCCAATGGAGAGTGACACTCGTATGAACGAGCACCGTGCCATGTCACGGGACAAGCTGGAGTCCACTCTCTTACATTCGAGAATCCCCAGACGTTAACTCTGATAATTACAAGGGGCCGAAGAAGATGTTTCATTGAAACCGAGCAAATTCATGATATGCTCACAATGAAACTGAAAACCAATGATTCCCCATAAGTGAGAATCTGAGGGTGAAGGTCAAGGATGAGTGTTCTTCAGATTCTATCAGCTGCAAAGCAGACCTTCGGATGACGAGCTTCGGACTTCGTTGAGGGATTCTTATCGTAAGAGAAATATTGAACTGAAAGATCATTCCCTGATCTTCCGGTGTTAATTATTAAATTGAAAGAATTGTGCGTAACCGTCACCCCAAACTTCAACTGAGGCCTCAGAAGCACAGATTAAAAAAAATGATCAGAAAGCTCAACAGGAGCTTTTAAGTAAAGTGAGGTCCTCATGTGTTTCTCTTATTATTTGTTTTTCTCTTTCCCTTTCTAAGCACATGAACAGTTTAATTTTGCGAAGGTGTAAACATTAATGGTGGTCTAGTTTAGAACGGCAAATGTTCAGGTAAAATCTGACACGCGTTTGCACCTGGACATCTTGTTATTGCAAAGACGCATGGGAGATCTGACTGCCCAAGCCATGGAGAAAGGCTCATGAAGGGTCAGTGGTTCTTCAGTGAATATCATTCCTTCACTGCCGGGATTTGCCTTCTTTGTCTCTCTTCATTACACGCTCTCGCAAGTTCATTTTAATGAAATAATTCCTGGACGTCTGGCTTGTCTTCAGTTCATGCCAACAATCAACCTTTATTTTTGTAAACATCTATGCCCCAATGAGAATGCCTGAAAAGTATAACTTCTTCCTTAACTAGAGGCTTTTCTAAGCACAGACTTTTCTGCCTTTATAATGAGTGGTGACTTCAACTGTACCCTTTGACCCTGCTTAGACAGAAAACAGTGTGGAGCCACATCCAAAATCTGCCAAAACTTTGAAAAAATCAATAAAAACTGTGGGACTCATGGTTGGCTCCACACTGTTTCTGTCTAAAGCAGGGTCAAGGGTACAGTTGAAGTCACCACTCATTATAAAGCAGAAAAGTCTGTGCTTAGAAAAGCCTCTAGTTTAAGGAAGAAGTTATACTTTTCAGCATTCTCATTGGGGGCATAGATGTTTACAAAAATAAATAAAGGTTAGATTGTTGGCAATGAACTGAAGACAAGCCAGACGTCCAGGAATTATTTCATTAAAATGAAACTTGCGAGAGCGTTAATGAAGGAGAGACAAAGAAGGCAAATCCCGGCAGTAAGGAAATGATATTCACTGAAGAACCACTGACCCTTCATGAGCCTTCTCCCATTGGCTTGGGCAGTCAGATCTCCCATGCGTCTCTTGCAATAACAAGATGTCCAGGTGCAAACGCGTGTCAGACTTTTACCTGAACTTGCGTTCTAAACTAGAACCACCATTAAGTTTACACCTTCCAAAATTAACGTTCATGTGCTTTAGAAGGGAAAGAAGAAAAACAAAGTAATAAGAGAAACACATGAGGACCTCACTTTACTTAAGAACTCCTAGTTGAGCTTTCTGATCATTTTTTTTAACTGTTGCTTCTGAGCCTCCAGTGAAGTTTGGGGTGACGGTTTACGCACAATTCTTTCAATTTAATAATTAACACCGGAAGATCAGGAAAATGATCTTTCAGTTCAATATTTCTCTTACGATAAGAATCCCTCAACGAAGTCCGAAGCTCGTCATCCGAAGGTCTGCTTTGCAGCCTGATAGAATCTGAGAACACTCATCTTGACCTTCACCACTCAGATTCTCACTTATGGGGAATCATTTGGTTTTCAGTTTCATTGTGAGCATATCATGATTGCTCGGTTTCAATGAAACAATCTTCTTCGGCCCCTTGTATTTATCAGAGTTAACGTCTGGGATTCTCGGAATGTAAGAGAGTGGATCCAGCTTGTCCGTGACATGGCACACGGTGCTCGGTTCATGAGCCGTGTCACTCCTCCATTGGAGGATTTAAACTATCCTCCATCGTTTCCTCAGTGTCCCTTATTTGTCTCATTTAATGCTTGTTTAGAGGACTAAAAGTTTCTCCTTTCCCCTCCCCCTTGGGTGGGGGGGACTGTTGGATATCGGGACAGTCTACATTAGGAACGTCTCTTGTACGAGAGGACGCTCTCTGTGGGGTGGAAACACTGATTGGGATTGGCAAGTTCGATACGATGTTTCATTGATAACGTTTGTGTACAATCGCGACGCTTATGGATTACTTTCTTCTTCCAAGAAGGCAAATCTGTTATTACATGGAATTCCAATAATTAAATTTCACTGATTTGCCTTTATACCAGAAGGTGGACAACACGTGTGCAAAGGATTTACGTTTTTTAACTTTTGAGACGCGTAATGAACCCTACTTACACTGTCCATTGGCTCATTGGGAGGGGGCAATGTCCACTTGTTCAGGTTTAATTTATCCTGCACGTCATTGGGAGGGGAGTGTCCTGCTTGTTGAACGAGTTTTGTCTTCGTACGTCATGGAGGGAGGGGTGGTGTCCACTTCGTTCAGTTAATTGATCCTGCACGGTCATTGGGAGGGGGCATGTCCACTTGTTGAACTGTTTGTCTTTACGTCATTGGGAGGGGTGGTGTCGCACTCGTTCAGACCGGTTTGTCCTGTACGTTCGTTGAAGGGAACGTTAACATTAATCTGTGGTCGTTGTTACTCTGGTTCGGCCGTGGAAGCTGCGTTTTTTCGAAGAGGGCAAACGTTTCATGTGTCCCACTGCACCACAACCAAAGCACTTTAGTGTTCAGTGTTAACAATCTTGGTAGTCCGTGACTATTCACAATGAACTTTAAATTACGTTCAGAGATGGAATAATCCTTGTTGAGTACCATAAATTACTTGTCACAGAAACCCATCACTCACGTAACCTGGCCGTTCATCTTTACAGCCCAAAGGAGCATTATTAGAGGGGGCACGGAGTGTCCATAGCGCTGCACGCCGTTTCAGGATTACATTACTGCTCAGCAATGGTGCGTACATTTGAGGGATAACCACTTCTGAGCAGGAGTATCTAAAGGATACGTCATACAAAGTTGTCCATGAGTCGAGGGACAGGCCTTGTTGAACGATTAGAGCAATGTGGTCCTCGTCGGACACAAACACGGATAACTCGTTTATTCATCTGTGACGTGGCATGTACTCACCAACCCGATTATGTTCCGATCGCGGAGAACAATCGCTTCCACCGAAACACCCTCCGGTGAGGAGCATGCGAATGCCATTCTTGCGCGATAACCATTCGAAGCGGCATATCGCTGCGAGTGACGGCCACCATGTTTCAAGCATACGACACTTGACGTTTTTCCTAATTCAGGAAGAGAAGTTACAATCACACTCCAACTTTCCCGGAACCTGGGAAAGGAGCGCTAACTGAACAAAAATAAGGAAAGATAAGCGAAATAAAAAGGAAAATAAAGGTTTTAAAGCGAAAAGTTTTGAAATTTTGAAATGACTAATGGGCACCCGCCAGGAACCGACGATACCTGACTTAGCGCGCCGGAAGTCTCTCTCATCTTCTCTAAGAGGGGAAACAGGAAAACCTCACAAACAAAAAAACACGAACACAGAGGAATGAAAATGGGCAATGTGTGGAAACACAAAACCACACAACAGAAGGAGGTACCACGACACAAAGCAAGCAGCAAGCCATGACAGTACACACAAACGTACCACAGCCAGCAGGGGGCGAGAGAGAGAGACAGAGACGAGACAAAAAGAGAAGAAAGCGAAAGAGAGAAAGAGAGAGAGAGAGAGAGAGAGAGAAGAGAGAGCAGAGAGAGAGAGAGACAGAGACAGAGACAGGAGACAGAGAAGAGACACAGAGCAGAGAGAGACCAGTACAGACAGACAGAGAGAGACACAGAGACAAGAGATACAGAGAAAGAGCAAGACTTTTATGCTCCTTTTTTTTATCAAAAGTACAAATTAAAATTTTTACAAAAACATTTGTGAAACCAAGGAAACAATGTTAGCGAAACATTTTCGGTAGCGGAACATGAGGAAAATTCATGAATGCATCAAAAGGAAAAACAAGCATTTATTTCTTACACACAACAAAGAACATTCTTTCACATACCATTTATCAATAAAAGTCCTGCTCTTTCCCATGCCTCTCTACAGTTAAGCGGTTTTCCAGCTAAGGATTCTGAGAAGAAATTAAAGTATCTATAAAAAGTCAATAATTATTATAAGCAGAAAGATCAACACTTTTTCCACCACCTTTTTCTGGTTTTATTAAATTGACATTTTCACCTAGGCAACGCAAAAAGTAACCAAAGCAGTTTTCAGCTTTACGTAACAGAAGAACATAAAGTAACCATAAATAAATTTCTCAGAAGAGAAAGGCAAACCCAGTTTCAAAAAAATGTCATGTAAAAAAATTAAACAAGGGAACAAGTTTGTGCACCAACACATGCAATGAGAAGCGTTTCACGATTCTCACAAAAAGGGCACACTTCCAAAAATTTCAGTGGAATTTCGTGCCAACAAAACACTACAGGCGAAGAATCCAGTGCCACTAAATCTTCATTGCAGGTCCACCTGAACATTTAGAAATTTGAGCTGTGTACAGACTTCGCCATGCCAGGAGTAAAGCGAAAAAGAAGTTGACAGGTGCGTCTTTCCACTGAACACCAAAAGGACCTTTCTCACTAAATCGCAAAAATATAATGAACACAAAAGTCATGTAAAGTCTCTTTCTCAATCGAGTTAAAAGGTACAAGATTGGCCGTTACAACTCAAACGCAGCACAGGGAAAGCAGATTGGTCTGAGACAAGCCATCAGATTCAAAGAGGTTTCTTAAATCCACTACGAGATTATTTAATGGCTCTTAAAATTGCGAAGAAAAATTTGGCCAAATAATCTTGAATTGACCTAAAAGCCAGAAAGGGCAGAAATTTCACACCCGGAATTTCCATCTTTCTCGGTTGAAAGTCCACAAAATTATGACTGAAAGAAATCTGACCCTATAAAGTGCTGGACAAAGGCTCCTGGAAGAAAGGCAATGGCCTACAAAGAGGGGGTTGTAAAAAAATTGGTTCATTTAGCAACATTGAAGTGGTAACGACCTGGTCTCACGGCACAGTGACAAAGGCTTGCCAGCATTGATGGACACTCTGCAAGTACAGAGGAACGATGACACATCAATCTAGGGGGTTGAGCAAAAAAAGCTCACGACATAATCCCAGCCGACCTGTTTACTTAAGTAAACACAAGGGTTCGACTCTCCCAAGGCATGTGGGCTGTAAAGAAGCTTATTTACAAAGGAGAAGGTGGAAAGTCCTGAGCGCAGTGATATCACAAGCCCCTGCCCCCCTCATTACGAGGGAAAGGCTGAGGACCACCCCGTCGTGAGCCAGTGTTTACGCGACCCCAAAAAAGTCAATCAATTGTTCTGGGTGTTTTTGATGAGCCCTACTCTGGTGTTGCAGCCATAAACACTGTGCCACAGAGTGGAAGGTCAAATTTGTTAGCCACAATACTGCTACCATGATTAAGAAAAGCTGACAAAGCAGCCCTCCATTTTTGGAGTTTGGAAAAACACTTGTGGTGGTTAATCCATCCAGTTTTTTTTTTTTGATATATCGTGAATTCATCCGAGATGTAACGCCGAAATGGATACACTCCATATTCTTCTCCAGGACAAATTTTACAGGAGTGACAGGAAAGAAAAACTTTGATGATGTCCAAAAAAGGAGGCATAAATTGACCAGTTTCACCGTTTGCTGAACAAGAAAACAACTAAAATTTAAAGAGCTTTAGTTACTGGGCATACATCATCTTGAGTTCTGAAATTACAGCAGCAACATCATCTTGCTGTGTGCTAAACTTTTATGGGAAGGCTCATTTGGGGAAGCAGAGAAACCCTGACAGTTTCTCCCACAAGACCGAACTAAAAGGGCTCCAATGGCAAGTACATAAAGAAGACCAGACAAGGGAACAACCCTGCCTATTAACGCCCTCGATACAAAAAAAGGAGAAATCAACTCTGTTTATTATCAACCAAACGATAATATGTGATACAACACTTAATATAAAAGTAGTACCAAATCCAAAACCCCTCAAAACTGCAAATAGATATTATAGATCTATACTACTCGAAGGCATGCCTCTTGATCTATAAACAATAGACCTGTGCTTTATGCAAAATGTCACACACATCAGAATATACATGAACAGCACCGATGTTATTATATTTGATCGTCCAGGCACACAACAACTTATGATCGCGTGTGGACTACAGAAGTTAACAACCGATCTTTAAGCGAGAGGCAAGAACCTTGGATAAATTTGGTAACGTGGATAGTAGAGAACTGAACGCTAGTTGCCGAGTAGGCTGGGTGTCTCTTTCTTCGTACAAGGAGATAACGCGCTCACTACAACTTAGGGAACTTCCCAACCTAAAGACTTTGGAACATTTCCAGAAGCTCATGGACCAATAATGTCCCAATGTGTTTCGTAAAAATTCACATTTAAAAGTGCCGTCCAGTCCTAGTGCTTTCCCAGATGCCATACCAGAAAGCGCAAGCCTCAATTGCTTCCAATGATAGTTCTCCCATCGAGCCCGTTGTGACTCGGATCAACAAGCTCAACTTCGGAAAAGGTTCATAAAAGTATTTTGAAACATTCAAATCAACTTTTTTAGCGCATAAAAGAGAGGGGAAAAAAAGCATTGACTAACTTCGAATCTCTAGGTTCACTTACAATCCCACCATCAGGTGATTGCAAAGATTGCATTAGCTGTTGTGTTTTTCGTTTTAATTCTCCAAGGAGAAAGTAAGTATTTAGAGAGGAGATCACAAAGATTCAAGTTTTTAATTCTAAGTCCGCACTACAGCCCTTTTGCACGTTCCTCTTCAAGGTGTTCTAAGCACCTCTTTCTACTTCCTAAAGTCCTTGTGTTCTCTTGTGTTACCATTCAATGTAGTAGGCTTTTGATTGCAGTTCCCAGAATCTTCCTTTTCTAGTTGTGAGATCTTTAAAAAAAGTGTCCTTTGAGTATAAACATTATATGTTGGCAAAAAACTTTGATGTGTGTTTTTGGCAATATTCCACACCATGCCTCTACTCTGAAAAGTGTTTTCTGTTGGGCCAGAAGCAGAACACCAAGAGGCTTCTAAATGCATTACCAAAAATGCAACCTCTTCTTAACAAACAAGATTTTAGGGCCCAAAGCAGCTCGTACGTGGAGTACAAGGAAAATCAATTTTAAAGGATACCAGATGATGATCTGAACAACCAGAGGGCGAAAATCGCCGTATGACAAAATGAAATTCCGGAAAACCATTGTTAACTGTTAAAATTTATCTAAACGTGCAAAGCATACTTGTTGTTCGAGGCTTGACGCCATGAAAATTTCTTAATCCGAGGGTCTGCAACCTCCATGCATCAATCAGGTGATATTTTTATGAGAACAGCCGCCAAATGTTTTGCATCTCCGGGTGCAGGTTCAACACCAGTTACGCGGTCTAGAGTGGTTCTCAAAGTGCAATTATTGAAATTCACCGGAGTAGGCAGACAAGACCACACAAAATCAATTAGAGCGTAAACAATAATCTAGGGCAAGGAAAAATTATCTTTTCCTTCTAGAAGGCATCATTTGGA
Source organism: Eptatretus atami (assembly GCA_035128595.1). Taxonomy (NCBI): domain Eukaryota; kingdom Metazoa; phylum Chordata; class Myxini; order Myxiniformes; family Myxinidae; genus Eptatretus; species Eptatretus atami. The sequence goes on from CM068957.1 coordinate 29,854,665, forward strand.
CATACGCATCCAGAATGTGACCGTATGACCTCCACACGACGGAAAACAACAAAAGCCAAATGACCTTCATAACTTCGTGAAATGCTATGTGCCGTCAGATGGGATTTTTGAAGCAAGCCAGAAAGTTGGACTCCTGCTCTAGGACAATCAAAACGAGCTGAAAAATCACGAGCCCTCTTATTGTATTTATGCCATCCGCTAAACAGGTGTCCAACACAACGCACATCTGGAGAAAAGCTACGTCTGCATGCATTTGCTCTCATAAAGTTTGACATGCGTTTTTCGTATGGGCGCGGCCCCCCGTTTTATAGTTATAACTTTGCAGTAGATAAAACCATAATGAGTTTTAGAGTTTATTTAAAGAAATGATCATTGAAGTTTCTTCTCTTGCAATAGATACAAATTTCTTCAGCCTATACACCTGGGACTCGTTGGCACCCACAGGAGGCGGTTTGGATTTCTAATGATGCGAGAAGCAGCAATATTAAAATTTTTTGTCAAATGCCGGGAGAAAAAAAAAGAAGTTGATCTTTTTTCGCATAAATGTTATGATAGAAATTGGATTATTTCAATTGGAGAGGGCATCTAAGTCCTTGCCGTCCTCGTAAATCCCCAGTTGGCACCTTCGGTCCTCACTTGAATGTGATATTGAACAGGTGTTGTTCCAAGCGCACGCGACTCATGCTCGATGACAAACGTTTTTACGCTTTACAGGTGCAGGAGACACAGTCTCGACTTAACGAAGACAAATTCTTCAGGTAATGGATCAATCTCCATTTTTGAGGGACCTGCCTCACAGGGTTTTGGTGTACTTGGCACACTTATTGTTTGAACATCCTGCACTAAGTACACCATTTACTGATGCAACATCCATAGACGATCCCATCTATACTTGGAAGTATCGGCTGATTGAAGCCTGTTGATGCTCCATCGTTTCTTCCTTGACACTTGAACAGGATTAAAACACCGGAAGAGGTTATGGTTGAGTTTCACTCCCACACCTGAAACCCTTTTCACAGCGACTGTTTCTGCATATGAATCAGGCTCGTTGTACTTGACATGTGACGGTCGTTTTCCACGTGCAACCACACAAACCATTCATATCCTCCAATTCGATTTTGGAACTTTCGCCTTGCTTGAAGGAAGTTTCATTGCCATGGCACAAGGTTCGTGTTGATTAGCCGAGATTCTCTTGCTGGCTGTTCAGCCATAACGACGAGGACATTCGTTTTTAATATGTCCGTACAGACCGCAATTAAAACATGCCGAGGTCGCGATGTAGCAAAACACCGCGGTATGTATAAGTTATTATGTGTTTAATTTTCAACTATAACTTCTGTCGAATGTTCAGCTTTAATTAAATAATAAATAATTGACGGTGAAAAGACCAGGACACGTTTTACCTTCTGATCCTTAAGCTCGGACACGAATGAGGTTATTTTTAGACACAATATTACCGCATTGGTTCCATAGCAGCCTGATCTGCTCACTTCGGAGGAAAGGAAAGAAACATTTGAGAATGATTACCTTTACCGATGGTGCGTCCAATGGGGAAACAAACATGAGATATCCGGCTCTATACTCAACGAGCTGCATCACCATTTCCTCATTTCAAGAGAAAACGAATGAACGCGATGATTCATCCTCGATGCAGCAATTACATCTGCAAACCGATGGATTCTCCGATTACACAAAATGATTTGCTCCACGCGAGATTTCGAGCGGCGTACGCTGCAGCAACAAACCTTTTTTCCGAGTCAACGATTCGAAACCAGGAACACTTTCGACGGTCCGCCATGATCACTGATCAAGGGAAAAAAACACTCAATTTTACCTTGGAGCAAATAAGCAAATGTGGAAATGGTGCGCTCTCTCACTCTCAAACTCCGAGGAAACAAAAAAATTACCCCGGTGTGGGGGTGCACGGTCATCTCTATAATACCACAAGTTCTCAATGTTCAGTTATGACCGAAGACTACTGTGCAGTTCTACTGCCGCAGCTCGAACTGCGCAGTTTGGTTAAAGGTGACTCGGCAATTTGTGCGCGCGCACAAGAATTGATATTTTGCAAAATAAATGCCGACGTTTACATTTCGGTTTTGCAAAACTTTTGCACTTCGGCAGAAAACTGTATAAAATATAAAAGGCTAAAAAATTGTGTTTTTTATTTATGTTTCATTTCTCCTTCTTCACTTCTTGCGAATCGCATCGGCTTTTGGCCATCTTCCAGATCACGTGGACGATCAAACGGGAAGGAAATTAAAAAAATCTGTCCGGTTAGATACAAGAATAATATTTTTTACTATCATAATCAATAAACAGTGCCGAAGTATCTTGTAGAATGCAGACTATGAAGGGTTTTGAAAATGGCGATTTTTATACTTACGCTGAACTCGTGACCCGAACCCTGACCTTGAACCCGGACAAAAGTTATATCGGTTGTGCCAACAACTCATCGACCTCTACCCACATACTAAGTTCATACAAGATCGGAAAGAAAAATTGTGACGGACGGCACGACATTTGCGTCCGGCTTTATTAGGTCATCTCGGTAGAGATGACCTAAAGCGACAAGAGATAGCAAGGCGAAAAAATAAGAAAAGGAAGAGAAAGGGTGAAAAGCAGCCACCACAACACAGGCAACCACGAGAGCCGCCATGCAGCAAACTCGTGATTACAGTGTTGCGGTAGCAGCTGGGTGGGGGGGGGGGGGTGGAGAGAGACTGAGACCGAAGACGAGACGAGACCAAGACTGACAGAGAGACATTATATAGGTTGAGAATAATCCCTTTGTAGGTATATTGCTATTATATATAATATATGTTTGGTTTCCAGGACCACAAGATAAATTACACTAGATTTTTGGCATCTTTGGGGAAGGAGATCTTCTGCATCTCTTGCATCTCGTGTTTCTATATTTCCGTGAATTCCGACTTACAGTTAAGTAAGACAACAATTATGGTTACCATCCAAAATTTCCACTCCATGTTTTGTTTAAATGTGAGAATTAGCTTGAAAGGCGATTTGAATCACAGATTTTTGCTAGCAACTGGCAGCGTTAAAAGTGCGTGTCCGATCGAGCAGAACCGCATGTGCAAAAGGCCTCATTCTAGTATTATTATTTATTTATTTGTATGCAGCCCGTGGCTTATTGGCCTGCACGCATTTCTGGCGAACAGCTGTGCCGCTGCTGCAGTGCCCTTGTACAACAAGCTAGTACTGTACTCATTTTGCGGAGCCTGGAAGGAATGACGGAACTGAGTCAACCCACCTTTGGTGTGAATTCAACGACCATGACTGGGCTTGATTCAAGACGCCTAAGATCTTAAACCAGCCACCCTTAATTGTAAAACGCAGCCCAGAGCTATTTGCATTCATACATCATCATTTGAAAGTCGTCATTTTCAAAAGTCACTGTTATAAATAACCGCTCTTTGAGACAAAGGGGAATCCAAATTATTTACTCACATCTGACTGGCGGTTATTTTAACATTTATATAAAGCAAGGTGTTTAATTTTTAACTGATATTTTTGAAAACGGTTATGATTTCTCTTCTAAAAATAGGTAGGCAGAAGACGATAATTACCTATCACATGATCATCGAGTAGCATGTGTTGCTTTGGAACACAGGTGCAATGACCTTGTATGTATTTTGCAAGGTAGTGAGCTTTAAACGGTGCAATGAGTTCAAAAAACCGATCAGATGGTTGAGCAATTTGGAGATTTTCACAACCATGAAACAACTGCTGGTCACCGAAACTAACATTATCATCATCGGGTGGACCAAAGCGGCATAAAACATTAAACCTGAACAAACAACCACCGAACTACTACTACCTCGATTAATTATTCCACCTTCTTCTGGGGATGGTTTTTGGCCCAGTCTTTCAAGAACCGGCTGTCAGGCCTGGCATGAGTTTAAAGTGCATTTGGGTCAGAATTTGTAATTTGTTCATGGTGCTGGAGATAACTCAGCCTGTTCTTTATAAAATGTTCATGGGGATCTTTAACGTGTACCAATATCGAGGACGGCTCACTTTTAAATACGACTCCTGCCTGCGGGACCAGCAAGTCCGATGGTTTATCATCGGGTCGGGAATGTCAAACGCAGATTTCTAGATCTCAGAGAAGTAATGCACCTGTCGACCTCGTGCCAGAACTAAGTCATTCACTCTTCACTTGATACTCAATTTGACAATACAAAGCATGAGTTCAATCCAGGACATTGCTTTGATCAGAAGGCAACTCTTTGTGGCTGTTGCCAAACAGATATTGGAAATAAGAATATTAAATGGAGGAGATAACTTCTAGAAAATTTTGGACATGTGTTGAGACATGGGCCCTCATTCATGCCAGGGTCAAGGATAACCAGCATTGCATATGTCCAGGCAGGAGGGGAGCATGCCGCTCCACTTTTCCGTCCGGTACTCCAGGTCCTCCGTCTGACCATCCCCCAGGCAGGATGCCTGGCCCATGCGCCCATCTCCTTTAGATGCCGATCACCTTGCTGCAACCCATGCAGGCACGTGGTCGGCCCATTTGGCCTCCTCCACTTAGGAGACTCCCTTGCCTGAGAGAATCTGTGAGCAGGATCAGCGTCAGGAAAACCGATGCCACATTGTCCATACAGCCGCAGCTGATTGCTCACGGACTATGACGGTAACGAAATCTCATTTGAGTCTTCTTCAGCAACTGGCTGCGTTGGACACAAAGTCCGCCAGCGATAGCCAAGGATTTCTCAAAGAGCCTGGTACCACAAAGAATTTATATTTTATTTAAATATACAACACATGTCATATACATATACATATGTGACACCCAAGGGTGACAGTTTATAGCTTGGGTGGGATTCAAACCCGCGGATGCACGGCTCAGGTTCGAATGCGTATAACCTCTAAAGTCTGAAGCCATCCTGCCTGCCCTGACCACCAGGGTGAACTGTCAAGGCACAATACACCTGCCCGTTCGCCACACGTTCTACACCAGCAAGCAATTTAAACATTATCAGTGAAAGAATAACACATAAACAACGGTAAAAACTTGGAGACATAAACGAAGATGAGTACATGGCAAAATGGCAACTTTTCACAGGCGCTTTAAACGGCCATTAATGACTGCCACAGGCTAAACGCGTAATTAGAAACGGAACACTTTGTGAAGACATCACCGTCTCACGATAATGAGATTCCCTGAAATCGCCAGAACACCTGGTTCCAAGGGCAAATTGGCGAGGAAGGATCCTGGCTGAAGTTGGCCGAGCGCTATGCATGGTCGTTTGAACGAACGAGCTTTTCGGTCCCACAATCAATGCGGAATAAGGACGCGCCAACACCATATGCACCCGCACACCTGCCTCGTTTTGGAGTGAACATGCCAACGCCCCACACTGGATTTGTTCATTCTCACTTGTCCTTTGACGTTTGATGCACACCCATCGTGATTATCGTTGACGTGCATGGAACACAAGACACTGAAATAAACAGAAATGGCATCAATAGTTGTCCAGGAAAGTTTTGCTTAGAAGTTTACTTCACTCGTTCAAGCGTCGTGGATCATGAACCTGTCTGACGCTTCCACATTCCAGTGGATATTGGGAGGAGTACAGTGAAGCTATCCGCTAGACCCCATATTAACATGATTGTGTCTCTTTTCATACCTGTGTCCTTTGTGTACCTTGTTTACCTGCGTCAGGGAGTGTGACTGATGGACTTCCATGGGAGAGCTCCAGAATATGAAAATATCCTTCAAAGTTACTGCTCCAGTTTGGAAGGCAACGTGTGAAAGTTTACATCCAAGGTAAAGATGACTTTAAAATATCTTACAAAAATATTATTTAAAAATTTTTTTTAAAAATCTTCTCACCCTGCTTACATGAACTTGTCATGTGGACAAGTGAGTAGAGTATGAGTGTGTGTGTGTGTGTGTTATGAACTTCTTGCTGTGTCTGCAGCCACCTGGAGATTGCTACCCGAGGAATCCGTGCGGCATGAAGATGAACATAAAGACAACTAGACAAGTGTATACACCATTGTTGCTAGATGCACGTTCTTGCAGACATTTGTTAACCCGTGGCAATTTTCAGGTAACCCGTCCCGTCACAGCACACAAGCCTATCACACGTAGTAAATCCCTTTGATCGTCACCAGTGAGGCGTAGGTACATTAATAAACGCTATGTACTATCAGTGGTGTGTAGAGGAAGGGTCACCCCGGGTGTCAAATACTCGAGTTCTCTCGGTATGCCCCCGATGAGACGGGAACACAGATGAGACGCGAACGCCTCGCTGCCTCGTCTTCGAGTTTAGTTGCCCAGCATACCGTGCGCTCCTTTTGCCCGCACCCTCTCTTTGAGACAATCGTTGGCCGCACCGTTGGTGCAGCAAACGGAGGGTGGCGCCCATTGCATAACAGTTCAACACGCCCTCCCCTGTACTTGTGCCTTTCATGCCACTGAGAAATTGTCCTCAAGAAGTGTGATAGTGATGGATGATAGATACAAACAAAACAAATTCCGCCCCCCCCTTCTCGTTATGCAGTGTGTACTAGCCCTATAACGTTGTCCACCATCTGACTGCGAGACCATGAAATATCAGAGCACACAAGCCAGAAACTCGCTTTAACTTTACAATTGATTCTTGTTTTTCCACTTCGGATTGGTCTGTTTAAGGATTCCATTGGAACCTCTGACTCACGGAGGGTGGAACCTGCTTGTTCAAATGGCAGGTTGTCCCAACCTATTTGTCCATTGGTCTGTGAATGCCCTTATAACAATGATATCTGACCTCCATGTTGATTTATGTACAAACTGCCAACGTCTATTTTTAAATTACTTTACACTCAAAATACATCATCACAAAGTCTGCATCACATGTACGTCTCATCCGTAAGCAGACCACTAACTGCGCATGTATCCGACGTCGACGGACACTCGTTTAGGCTTACGCATGGAATGTGGAAGGGTCTGAATTGAGAAAACGACCAACACAATAGATTTCTTCCACAAGGACCGCCAATAAGGATATTAAATGTCCCGCCAACTAATGCCGCGCGGAATGGGAAAACATCCAGAGTTTTAGCGTCCATGTGAGGGACGACACCCACCTGATGCCTTGCTCTAACCTGCGAAACACCAAGCTGACAGTTTTACAGTGGGCGAGGATTCCACCTAGGCTAGAGACAGCGTGAGAGGACGAGGGTATTACCTTCGAGCTATCTATCCTGCAGGTCCGGACAGTGATAGGTGGTTGAAAATGAGCACAGTGCAGCAGATTATAATCAACCACGCTTCATGGTTAGATCAGGGTCTATATAATGTTGTTGTTTAGTATGGCAGCCTGTGGTTTGTTGGGTTGATCATTTTCTGGGGCACGGCAAGGTTGGGTGTGTGACAAGGAAGAATTGATTCGATCTTTGGTGAGATCGCAATCCGGATTCGATCATTTTTTTTATTTTTAAAAGTGATTCTTCATCATTGAAGAGGGTCCAACCGATAATATAGGCATGATATTTTCAAAAAGTCGTGAACGGATTCGGACGAAATTTGGTGGAGAGGTTGGGTGTGTAAAGAGGATTAATACGATTCGATTTGATGAAGATCCAGGTCCAGATCTGGACGGATCAGTGGGAGACAAATTTTAACTGTTCAGCTGGCAGAGGATGCACTCGACAGGTGTCTGTGAAAGTGTTGTCCAATGTTGGATTTCTTTGGTCGACTTTATTTCAGGACTTTATTTATTAATACATGTGGCGAGGATTAAAAATTAATGAATCTTTAAAATAGCCACAATTACTTCCACCTCGTTCGCGATGGCAGGGGAAAAGTTTGGCCTAAGTCTTTTCACGAACTGGCTGTATAAATTTTGGGAGGAGTTGCGCAGCAATGGGTAAAAAAGAAGAAAAACAAACAAAATCAAATAAACAGCCGAACAAGAAAGATGTTCTTTGTATTGCACAAAACTTGAGAAATACAAATAAACAATAGTTGCCATGGAAACAGAAATTTTTGCTGTTTGGAAAATTTCACTTATCAAGTGGTTTTTGAGCATGATTGAATGTATACATAACAATTTGGCTGATCAGCTACATTTTCTTAACTGTCAGCCTCGTAGGGTGTGTTACATGTTTTGGGTGGCCTTAACCTGATCTTTGACTAATTTTGAATCAAGATCTTACTCACATTTTTACGACCACATTCCAATACAAAAGCCTATGTAAGTTCAATTTAAAATCGGAAAAATAAAGGTATTTCAATAATAAATTCACACAAAATCCCATTTGATTATAATGGGGCGTGGAAATTGTTGGTCGTGACAATCATGACATGTCAAAACAGATGAATCCACATCGTTATGATTTGGTGAACCGAATGAAAAACCCTGTTCAAATTTCAAGTCCATACATCCATCACGACCATAACCTGCTGTGCAAGACTCGTTAGTGCTGCCTAGCAGTCTCCTGGCCTATTGGGCACAATCCTGGACGGGTCAACCACTCTGACGCCCGATACCAGCAGCTTGGCAACTCATTTGACCAACCTCAGAGGATGACAAGGCAGTCAAACCCCACCTGGTTTATATCAACAGGTGAGTGGGAATTTTGTGAAGGCCCTTTTCAGGATCTAGGATCCCAGCCACCACCCTAACCATATAGCCAACACTAGGCATACGTACGTGTATATAAACATTCAACAACTAATGCCGAGCAATATTGAAGCCACAAAGGGCACACAAGATGTCTAAGACGACTTTATGACAAATTCAGTGGCTAAGGAGGATGGGGAGCACATACAGATACGATGATTGATTATTAAACTGAGAAGTACTGCAAAATAAAACTGTTAATTAAAAGATTTAAGAACGAATACTTTACTGGGAGGGGTAAGAGACTTTCAGGCCACCC
>CM068957.1:29864234-29875802 GCA_035128595.1 Eptatretus atami
GAGAGATAGTATTTGCACCCGGTGAGCCCTTCCTCTACACACCACTGATATACATACGTTTATTAAATTACCTACGCCTCCACTGGTGACGATCAAAGGGATTTACTACTGTGATAGCTGTGTGCTGTGACGGGACGGGTTACCTGAAATTTCCACGGGTTTAACAAATGCTCTGCAAGAACGTGCATCTTAGCAACAATGGGTATACACTTGTCTAGTTGTCTTTATGTTCACTTCATGCCGCACGGTATCCTTCGGGTAAGCAATCTCCAGGTGGCTGCAGACACAGCAAGAAGGGTTCATAACACACACACACAACTCACGTCACTCACTTGGTTCCAACATGACAAGTTCATGTAACAAGGGCGTAGAAGATTTTTATAAAAAATTTATAACTATATTTTGTAAGATATTTAAAGTCATCTTTAACCTGGGATGTAACTTTCACACTGTGCTTCCAAACTGGAGCATGTACACTTTGAAGGATATTTTCATATTCTGGAGCTCTCCCATGGAAGTCCATCAGTCACACTCCCTGACGGTAAACAAGGTACACAAAGGTACACAAGGTATGAAAAGAGACACAATCATGTTATATGGGGTCTTAGCGGTAGCTTCACTGTACTCCTCCAATATCCACTGGATGTGAGCCAGTCAGACAGGTTCATGATCCCACGACCTGAACGAGTGAAGTAAACTTCTAAGCAAACTTGTCTGGACAACTTATTGATGCCATTTCTGTTTTTCAGTGTCTTGTTCCATCACGTCCAACGATAATCACGATGGGTGTGCATCAAACGTCAAGGACAAGTGAGAATGAACAATCCAGTGTGGGGCGTTGGCATGTTCACTCCAAACGAGCAGGTGTGCGGTTGCATAGGTGTTGGCGCGTCCTTATTCCGCATTGATTGTGGGACGAAGAGCTCGTTCGTTCCAAACACCATGCTAGCGCCTCGGCCAACTTCAGCCAGAATCCTTCCTGCGCCAATCTTGCCTCTGGGAACCAAGGTGTTCTGGCGATTCTCAGGGAATCTCATTATCGCTGAGACGGTGAGCTGTCTTCACCAGGTGTTCCGTTTCTAATTACGCGGTTTAGCTGTGGCAGTCATTAATGTGCCGTAAAGCGCAGTGAAAGTTGCCATTTTTGCCCATGTACTCATCTTCGTTTATGTCTCCAGAGCTTTTACCGTTGTTTTATGTGTTATTCCTTTCCACTGATAATGTAATTGCTTTGCTGGTGTAGCAACGTGGGCGAACGGGCAGGTGTATTTGGCCTTGACAGTTCACCACCTGGTGCAGGGCAGGCAGGATGGCTTCAGACTTTAGAGGTATAACGCATTCGACTCTGAGCCGTGCATCCCGGGTTTGAATCCCACCCAGCTATAAACTGTCACCTGGTGTCACATATGTATATGTATATGCATTGGTTGTATATAAATAAAAATATAAATTTCTTTGGTACCAGGTCTCTTTGGAGAATCCTTGGCTATCGCTGGTCGGACTTTGTGTCCACGAGCAGTTGCTGAGAAGACTCAAATGAGATTTGTTACCTGTCATAGTCCGTGAGCAATCAGCTGCGGCTGTATGGACATGTGGCTCGTTTTCTGACGCTGATCCTGCTCACCAGATTCTCTTCAGGCAAGGGAGTCTCCTAAGTGGGGAGGGCCAATGGGCCGACCACGTGCCTCATGGTTGCAGCAGGTTGATCGGCATCTCAAGGAGATGGGGATGGGCCAGGCATCTGCCTGGGGGATGGTCAGACGGAGGACCTGGAGTACGACGGAAAGTGGAGGCGCATGCTCCTTCCTGACCTGACATTATGCATGCTGGTTATCCTTGACCTGGCATGAAATGATGGCCATTGTCTCAACACATGTCCAAAATATTCTTCTAGAAGTTATCTCCCTCCATTTAATATTTCTTATTTCCAATATCTGTTGCAACAGCCACAAGAGTTGCCTTCTGATCACGCAATGTCCTGATTGAACTCATCTTGTATTGTCAAATTAGTATCAAGTGAGAGTGAATGATTAGTCTGGAACGAGGTCGACAGGTGCATTTACTTCTCTGAGATCTAGAATCTGCGTTCAATTCCCGACCGATGATAAACCATCGATTGCTGGTCCGCAGGCAGGGAGTCGTATTTACAAAGTGAGCCGTCCCTCGGATATTTGGTACACGTTAAAGATCCCATGGAACATTTATTAAAGAACAGGTGAGTTATCTCCAGCACCATGAACAAATTACAAATTCTGACCCAAATCACTTTAAACTATGCCAGGCCTGACCGGGTTCTTGAAAGACTTGGGCCAAAAACATCCCCAGAAGAAGGTGGAATAATTAATCGAGGTAGTAGTAGTCGTGGTTTGTTTGTTCAGGTTTAATGTTTTATCCGCTTTGGTCCACCGCGATGATGATGAATGTTAGTTTCGGTGACAGCAGTTGTTTCATGGTTGTGAAAATGCTCCAAAATTGCTCAACCATTCTGATCGGTTTTTGAACTCATTGCACCGTTTAAACTCACACCTTGCTAAAATACATACAAGGTATCACCTGTGTTCCAAAGCACATACTGCTACTCGATGATCATGTGTATAGTAATTATCGTTCTTCTGCCTACCTATTTTTAGAAGATAAATCATACCGTTTTCAAAAATATCAGTAAAAATAAACACTTGCTTTTATATAAAATGTTAAAAATACTGCTCAGTCAGATGTGAGTAATATTTTGGATTCCCTTTGTCTCAAAGAGCGGTTATTTATAACACGTGATTTGAAATGACGACTTTCAAAATGATGAGTATGAATGCTAAATAGCTTGGTGCTGTGTTTTACAATTAAGGTGGCTGGTTTAAGATCTTAGGTTCTTGAATTCAAGCCCATGTCATGTCGTTGAATTCACACACGGTGGGTTGACTCAGTCCGTCATCCTTCCAGGTCGGCAAAATGAGTACAGTACTAGCTTGTTGTAACAAGGGCACTGCAGCAGCGGCACAGCTGTTCGCCAGAAATGGTGCAGCCAATAAGCCACGGGCTGATACATAATAAATATAATACTAAATGGACCTTTTGCACATGCGGTTCTGCTCGACGGACACGCACTTTAAACCTGCCAGTTGCTAGCATGAAATCTGTGATTCAATCGCCTTTCAAGCATAATTCTCAGCATTTAAACAAACATGGAGTGGAAATTTTGGGATGGTTACCATAATTGTTGTGTTCCTTAACTGTAAGTCGGATTCACGGAAATATAGAAACACGAGATGCAAGAGATGCAAGAGATCTCCTTCCACCAACAGATGCAAAAATCTAGTGTAATTTATCTTGTGTCCTGGAACCAAACATATATATATATATAGCAATATACCTAAAAGGGATTATCTCAACCTATATAATGTCTCTCTGTCAGTCCTCGGTCTCGGTCTCGCGTCTCGTCTCTCTCCACCCCCCCCCCACCCAGCTGCTCGCACACATGTAATCACGAGGGTTTGCTGCATGGCGGCTCTCGTGGTGCCTGTTGTTGTGGTGCTGCTTTTCATTTTCCGAGCAATTCTTTCCTCATTTACCGATCCTTGATGAAACTTAGTATGTGGGTAGGGGTCGATGAGTGTGTGCCAACGATATACATTTTGTCGGGTTCAAGGTCAGGGTCAGGTCACGAGGTCACGTAAGTTTAAAAATCGCCATTTTCAAAACCTTCATAGTCTGCCATTCTACAAGATATTCGGCACTGTTTATTGATTATGAATGTAAAAATATATTATCTTGTATCTAACGGACAGATTTTTGAATTTCCTTCCCGTTTGATCGTCACGTGATCTGGAAGATGGCCAAAACGCCGATGCGATTCGCAAAGAAGGAAGGAAGGAGAAATGAAACATGTAATATAAAACACCATTTTTTAGCCTTTTATATTTTTACATTTTCTGCCGGAAGTGCAAAAGTTTCAAAACCCGAAATGTAAACGTCGGCATTTATTTTCAAAATATAATTTTGTGCGCGCGCGCCAAAATCCGAGTCACCTTTAACCAACTGCGCAGTTCGAGCTGCGCAGTAGAACTGCACAGTAGTCTTCGGTCATAACTGAACATTGAGAACTTGTGTTGTATATGAGATGACCGTCACCCCACACGGGGGTAATTTTTTTTTCCTCGAGTTTGAGAGTGAGAGAGCGCGACCATTTCCACTTTGCTTATTTGCTCCAAGGTATTGAGTGTTTTTTTCCCTGATCGTGATCATGGCGACCGTCGAAAGTGTTCCTGGTTTCGAATGTTGACTCGGAAAAACGGTTTGTTGTGCACACGCGCCGCTCGAAATCTCGGTGGAGCAAATCATTTTGTGTATCGGAGAATCCATCGGTTTGCAGAATGTAATTGCCTGCATCGGAGGATGAATCATCGCGTCATCGTTTTCATCTGGAAAGGGGAAATGGTGATGCAGCTCGTTGAGTATAGAGCCGGATATCTTCATGTTTGTTTCCCATTGGACGCACCATCGGTAAAGGTAATCATCTCAAATGTTCTTCCTTTCCTCCGAAGTGAGCAGATCAAGGCTGCTATGGAACAATGCGGTAATAATTGTGTCTAAATAACCTTCATTCGGTCCGAGTTAAGGATCAGAAGGTAAACACTGTCCTGGTCTTTTCACCGTGCAATTATTTATTATTTTAAAGCTGAACATTCGACAGAGTTATAGTGAAAATTAAACATAATAACTTATATCATACCGGGTGTTTGCTACATCGCGAGACCTCGGCATGTTTTAATTGCGGTCTGTACGGACATATTAAAAACGAATGTCCTCGTCGTTATGGCTGAACAGCCAGCAAGAGAATCTCGTAATCAACACGAACCTTGGCCAGGCAATGACATCCTTCAGAGCAAGGCGAAAGTTCCAAAAATCGAATTGAGGATATGAATGAGTTTTGTGTGTTGCACGTGGAAAACGACGTCACCATGGTTCAAGTACAATCGAGCCTGTTTCATATGCAGAAACAGTCCCTGTGAAAAGGGTTTCAGGTGGTGGGAGTGAAACTCAACAATAACCTTCCGGTGTTAAATCTGTTCAAGTGTCAAGGAAGAAACGATGGAGCATCAACAGGCTTCATCAGCCGATACTCCAAGTATAGATGGGATGTTCTATGGATGTTGCATCAGTAAATGGTGAACTTAGTCAGGATGTTCAAACAATAAGTGTGCCAAGTACACCAAAACCCTGTGAGAGGTCCCCTCAAAATGGAGATTGATCCATTACCTGAAGAATTTGTCTTCGTTAAGTCGAGACTAGTGTCTCCTGCACCTGTAAAGGTGAAAAACGTTGTCATCGAGCATGAGTCGTGCGCTTTGGACAACACCTGTTCAATATCACATTCAAGTGAGACCGAAGGTGCAACTGGGGATTTACAGGACGGCAAGGACTTAGATGCCCCCTCCAATTGAAATAATACATTTCTACATAACATTTATCGGAAAAAAGATCAAGCTTTCTTTTTTTTTTCTCCCCGCATTTGGACAAATTTAATATTGCTGCTTCTCGCATCATTAAAAATCCAACCGCCTGTGGTGCCAACGAGTCCCAGGTGTATAGGCTGAGAAAATTTGTATCTATTGCAAGGAAAGAACTTCATGATCATTTCTTTAAATAAACTCTAAAAACTCATTATGGTTTTATCTACTGCAAGTTAAACATAAACGGGGGCCGCGCCCCAATACGAAAAACGCATGTCAAACTATTATGAGAGCAAATGCATGCAGACGTAGCTTTTCTCCAGGATGTGCGTTGTGTTGGACACCTGTTTAGCGGAATGGCAAAATACAATAAGAGGCTCGTGATTTTTAGCCTGTTTGATTGTCCTAGAGCAGGAGTCCACTTTCTGGCTTGCTTCAAAAATCCCATCTGACAAATAGCATTTCACGAAGTTATGAAAGGTCATTTGGCTTTTGTTGTTTTTTCCGTGTGGAGGTCATAAGGTCACATTCTGGATGCGTATGTCCCAAATGATGCTTCTAGAAGAAAAGATAATTTTTCCTTGCTAGATAATTGTTTAGCTCTAATTGATTTTGTGGTCTTGTCTGCCTACCGGTGATTTCAATTGCACTTTGGAGCCATCTCTAGACGCTAACGGTGTTGAACCTCACGCCGGAGATGCAAACATTTGGCGGCTGTTCTCATAAAATATCACCTGATTGATGCATGGAGGTTGCAGCAGCCCTCGGATTAAGAATTTTTCATGGTGTCAAGCCTCGAACAACAGAGTATCTTTGCACGTTTAGATAAATTTTACGTTAACAATGGTTTCCCGGAATTTCATTTTGTCAACGGCGATTTCGCCCTCTGGTTGTTCAGATCATCATCTGGTATCCTTAAAATTGATTTTCCTTGTATCCCACGTACGAGTGCCTATTGGGCCCTAAAATCTTGTTTGTTAGAAGAGGTGCATTTTTGTAATGCTTTTGAGACTCTTTGGTGTTCTCTTCTGGCCAAAAAAACACTTTTCAGAGTAAGAGGCAATGGTGGGAATATTGCAAAAACACACATCAAAGTTTTTTTGCCAACAATATAATGTGTATACTCAAAGGACACTTTTTTTAAAGATCTCCCAACTGAAGAAAGGGATTCTGGAACTGCAATCAAAGCCTACTCCATTGATGGTAACACAGAGAACACAAAGACTTTAGAAGTAAGAAAGAGGTGCTTAGAACACCTTGAAGAGGAACGTGCAAAGGGGCTGTAGTGCGGCTTAGAATTAAAATTGAATCTTTGTGACTCTCCTTCTAAATACTTCTTCTCCTTGGAGAATAAAAAAAAACACAACAGCTAATGCAATCTTTGCAATCACTGATGTGGGATTGTAAGTGAACCTAAGATGATTCGGAAGTTAGTCAATGCTTTTTTTCCCCTCTCTTTTATGCGCTAAAAAAGTTGATTTGAATGTTACAATACTTTTATTGAACCTTTTCCGAAGTTGACTTGTTGATCCGAAGTCACAACGGGTCTCGATGGAGAACCTATCACTCTGGAAGAATTGAGGCTTGCGCTTTCTGGTATGGCATCTGGGAAAGCACTAGGACTGGACGGCATTAAATGTGAATTTTACGAAACACATTGGGACATTATTGGTCCTGAGCTTTCTGGAAATGTTTCCAAGTCTTTAGGTTGGGGAGCTTCCCCTAAGTTGTAGATGAGCGGTTATCTCCTTGCTACGAGAAAAGGAGACACCCAGCTACTCTGCAACTAGCGTTCAGTTCTCTACTATCCACCGGTTACAAAAATTTATCCAAGGTTCTTGCCTCTCGCTTAAGATCGGTTGTTAAACTCTGTAGTCCACACGGATCAAAGTTGTTGTGTGCCTGGACGATCAATATATAATAACATCGGTGCTGTTCATGATATTTCTGATGTGTGTGACATTTTGCATGAAGCACAGGTCTATTGTTTATAGATCAAGAGCATGCCTTCGATAGTATAGATCATAAATATCTATTTGCAGTTTTGAGGGGTTTTGGATTTGGTACTACTTTTATATTAGTTGTTGTATCACATATTTATCGTTTGGTTGAATAAACAGAGTTGATTTCTCCTTTTTTTGTATCGAGGGGTATAGGGCAGGTTGTCCCTTGTCTGGTCTTCTTTATGTACTTGCCATTGAGCCCCTTTTAGTTCGGTTGTGTGGAGAAACTGTCAGGGTTCTCTGCTTCCCAAATAAGCCTCCCATAAAAGTTTATAGCACACGCAGATGATGTCTGTGCTGTAATTCAGAACCAAGATGATGTATGCCAGTAACTTAAAGCTCTTTAAAATTTTAGTGGTTTCTTGTTCAGCAAAGGTGAACTGGTCAAAGTTATGCCTCCTTTTTTGGACTATCATCAAGTTTTTCTTTCCTGTCACTCCCTGTAAATTTGTCCTGGAAGAAATGATGGAGTGTACATTTGGGCGTACATCTCGGTGATTCACGATATATCAAAAAAAAAAACTGGGATGGATTAACCACCAAAGTGTTTTTCAAACTCCAAAAATGGAGATGGCTGCTTTGTCAGCTTTCTTATCATGGTAGAGTATTGGTGGCTAACAATTTGATACTTCCACTCTGTGGCACAGGTTTATGGTGCTGCAACCACCAGAGTGGCTCATCAAAACACCAGAAACAATTGATTGACTTTGTTTGGGGTGGTAAACATGCTCAGACGGGGTGTCCTCAGCCTTCTCGTAATGAGGGGGCCGGGGCTTGTTGATATCACTGCAGGCTCATGACTTTCCACCTTCTCTTTGTAAATAAGCTTCTTTACAGCCACATGCCTTGGAGAGTCGAACCCTGTGTTTACTTAAGCAAACAGGTCGGCTGGGATATGGTCGTGAGCTTTTTTTTGCTCAACCTCCTAAGATTGTATTGTCATCGCTTCCTCTGTACTTGCAGAGTGTCATCAATGCCTGGCAGGCTTTGTCACTGTGCCGTGAGACCAGTTCGTTTACCACTTCAATGTTGCTAATGAACCAATTTTTTACACCCCCTCTTTGTAGCCATTCCTTCTTCCAGGACCTTTGTCCAGCACTTTATAGGGTCAGATTTCCTTTCAGTCCATAATTTTGTTGGACTTTCAAGAGAAAGATGGAAATCCGGTTGTGAAATTTCTGCCCTTTCTGGCTTTAGGTCAATTCAGATTATTGGCCAAATTTTTCTTGCAATTTTAAGAGCATTAAAATAATCTGGTAGTGGAATTTAAAGAACCTCTTTGAATCTGATGGCTTGCTCAACCAATCTGCTTTCCCTGTGCTGCTTTTGAGTTGTAACGGCAATCTGGTCCTTTTAACTCGATTGAGAAAGAGACTTTACATGACTTTTGTGTTCTCTTATATTTTTGCTGATTTAGTGAAAGGTCTTTTTTGGTGTTCAGTGGAAAGAGCACCTGTCAACTTCTTTTTGCTTACTCCTGCATGGCGAAGTCTGTACACAGCTCAAATTTCTAAATGTTCAGGTGACTGCAATGAAGATTAGTGCACTGGATTCTTCGCTGTAGTGTTTTGTTGACCGAAATTCCACACTGAAATTTTGGAAGTGTCCTTTTTGTGAGAATCGTGAAACGCTCGTTCATGCATGTGTTGGTGCACAAAACTTGTTCCCTTGTTTAATTTTTATACATGACATTTTTTTTGAAACTGGGTTTTGCCTTTTCTTCTGAGAAATTTATTTATGGTTACTTTATGTCTTCTGTACGTAAAGCTGAAACTGCTTTGGTTACTTTTTGGTTGCTGAGGTGAAAATGTCAATTTATAAAACCAGAAAAAAGGTGGTGGAAAAGTGGTGATCTTTCTGCTTTAATATATTATTGACTTATAGAACTTTAATTTCTTCTCGAATCCAGCTGGAGAACCTTAACTGTAGCAGGCATGGGAAAGAGCAGGACTTTTATGATTGGTATGTGAAAAATGTTCTTTGTTGTGTGTAATTGACTGTTTTTTTCTTTTGATGCATTCATGATTGTTTCTCATGTTCCTGCTACCCGAAAAATGTTTCCTTAACATTGTTTCCTTGTTTCACAAATGTTTTGTAAAATTTATTTTGTATCTTTGTAAAAAAAAAAAGGACATAAAAGTCTTGCTCTTTCTCTGTATCTCTTGTCTCTGTGTCTCTCTCTGTCTGTCTGTCTGTCCTCTCTCATCTGTGTCTCTTCTTCTGTTATGTCTCTGCTCTCTCTCTCTCTCTCTCTCTTCTCTCTCTCTCTCTTCTCTCTCTCTCTTTCTCTCTTCTCTTTGCTCTTTCGCTTTTTTCTTTTTTGTCTCTGTCTCTGTCTCTCTCTCTCGCCCCCTGCTGGCTGTTGGTACGTTGTGTGTACTGTCATGGCTGCTGCTTGCTTTGTGTCGTGAGTACCTGTCCTCTGTTGTGCTGGTTTGTGTTTCCAACATTGCCCATTTTCATTCCTCTGTGTTCGTGTTTTTTTGTTTGTGAGGTTTTCCCGTGTTTCCCCTCTGTGTAGAGAAGATGGAGAGAGCACGTCCGCGGCGCTAGTCAGGGTATCGTCGGTTCCTGGCGGTGCCCTATTAGTCATTTCAAAATTCAAAAACTTTTCGCTTTAAACCTTTATTTTCCTTTTTATTTCGCTTATCTTTCCTTATTTTGTTCAGTTAGCGCTCCTCTTTCCCAGGTTCGGGAAAGTTGGAGTGTATTGGTAACTTCCTCTTCCTGAATTAGGAAAACGTCAGTGTCGTATGTTGAAACATGGTGGCCGCTCACTCGCAGCGATATGCCGCTTCGAATGGTTTATCGCGCAGAATGGCATCGCATGCTCCCCACCGGAGGGTGTTTTCGGTGGAAGCGATTGTTCTCGCGATCGGGAACATAATCGGGTTTGGTGAGGTACATGCCACGTCACAGATGAATAAACGAGTTATCGTGTTTGTGTCCGACGAGGACCACATTGCTCTAATCGTTCAACAAGGCCTGTCCCTCGACTCTGGACACTTTGTAATGACGTATCCTTTAGATACTCCTGCTCAGAAGGTGGTTATCTCAAATGTACCACCATTGCTGAGCAGTAATGTAATCCTGAAAGCGCTGCAGCGCTAGGTGGACACTGCGTGCCCCCTCTAATAATGCTCTCTTGGGCTGTAAGATGAACGTGCCAGTTACGTGAGTGATGGGTTTCTGTAGAACAGTATTTATGGTACTCAACAAGGATTATCCTCTCTGAACGTAATTTTAAAGTTCATTGTGAATAGTCACGACTACCAAGTATATGTTAACACTGAACCACTAAAGTGCTTTGGTTGTGGTGCAGTGGGACACATGAAACAGTTTGCCCTCTTCGAAAAACGCAGCTTCCACGGCCGAACCGAGTAACAACGACTCACAGATTAATGTAACGTTTCCCTTCAACGAACGTACAGGACAAACCGGCTGAACGAGTGGACACCCCCCTCCCAATGACGTAACAAGACAACCAGTTCAACAAGTGGACATGCCCCCTCCCAATGACGTGCAGGATAATTACTGAACGAGTGGACACCACCCCCTCCCCTCCAATGACGTACAAGACAAACTCGTTCAACAAGCAGACACTCCCCCTCCAATGACGTGCAGGATAAATTAACTGAACAAGTGGACATGCCCCCTCCCAATGAGCCAATGGACAGTGTAAGTGAGGGTTCATTACCGTCTCAAAAGTTAAAAAACGTAAATCCTTGCACACGTGTGTCACTTCTGGTAAAAGGCAAATCAGTGAAATTTAATTATTGGAATTCCATGTAATACAGATTTGCCTTTTGGAAGAAGAAAGTAATCCATAAGCGTCGCTTGTACAAACGTTATCAATGAAACATCGTATCGAACTTGCCAATCCCAATCAGTGTTTCCAACCCCACAGAGAGCGTCCTGAAACACTGATTGGGATTGGCAAGTTCGATACGATTGTTTCATTGATAACGTTTGTACAAGCGGACGCTTATGGATTACTTTCTTCTTCCAGAAAGGCAAATCTGTTATTACATGGAATTCCAATAATTAAATTTTCACTGATTTGCCTTTTACCAGAAGGTGACACACGTGGTGCAAGGGATTTACGTTTTTTAACTTTT
>CM068957.1:29875827-29894659 GCA_035128595.1 Eptatretus atami
GAGACGGTAATTGAAACCCTCCACTTACACTGTCCATTGGCTCATTGGGAGGGGGCATGTCCACTTGTTCAGTTAATTTATCCTGCACGTCATTGGAGGGGGAGTGTCTGCTTGTTGAACGAGTTTGTCTTGTACGTCATGGAGGGGAGGGGGTGGTGTCCACTCGTTCAGTTAATTATCCTGCACGTCATTGGGAGGGGGCATGTCCACTTGTTGAACTGGTTTGTCTTGTACGTCATTGGGAGGGGGGTGTCCACTCGTTCAGCCGGTTTGTCCTGTACGTTCGTTGAAGGGAAACGTTACATTAATCTGTGAGTCGTTGTTACTCGGTTCGGCCGTGGAAGCTGCGTTTTTCGAAGAGGGCAAAACTGTTTCATGTGCCCACTGCACCACAACCAAAGCACTTTAGTGGTTCAGTGTTAACATATACTTGGTAGTCGTGACTATTCACAATGAACTTTAAAATTACGTTCAGAGAGGATAATCCTTGTTGAGTACCATAAATACTTGTCTACAGAAACCCATCACTCACGTAACTGGCACGTTCATCTTACAGCCCAAAGAGAGCATTATTAGAGGGGGCACGCAGTGTCCATAGCGCTGCAGCGCTTTCAGGATTACATTACTGCTCAGCAATGGTGGTACATTTGAGATAACCACCTTCTGAGCAGGAGTATCTAAAGGATACGTCATTACAAAGTGTCAGAGTCGAGGACAGGCCTTGTTGAACGATTAGAGCAATGTGGTCCTCGTCGGACACAAACACGATAACTCGTTTATTCATCTGTGACGTGGCATGTACCTCACCAAACCCGATTATGTTCCCGATCGCGAGAACAATCGCTTCCACCGAAACACCCTCCGGTGGGGAGCATGCGATGCCATTCTTGCGCGATAACCATTCGAATGCGGCATATCGCTGCGAGTGAGCGGCCACCATGTTTCAACATACGACACTGACGTTTTCTAATTCAGGAAGAGGAAGTTACCAATACACTCCAACTTTCCCGAACCTGGGAAAGGGAGCGCTAACTGACAAAATAAGGAAGATAAGCGAAATAAAAAGGAAAATAAAGGTTTAAAGCGAAAGTTTTTGAATTTTGAAATGACTAATAGGGCACCGCCAGGAACCGACGATACCCTGACTAGCGCCGCGGACGTGCTCTCTCCATCTTCTCTACACAGAGGGGAAACACGGGAAAACCTCACAAACAAAAAAACACGAACACAGAGGAATGAAAATGGGCAATGTGGAAACACAAACCAGCACAACAGAGGACAGGTACTCACGACACAAAGCAAGCAGCAGCCATGACAGTACACACAACGTACCACAGCCAGCAGGGGCGAGAGAGAGAGACAGAGACAGAGACAAAAAAGAAAAAAAGCGAAAGAGCAAAGAGAAGAGAGAAAGAGAAGAGAGAGAGAGAGAGAGAGAGAGAGAGAGAGAGAGAGAGAGAGACAGAGACAAACAGAAGAAGAGACACAGAGGAGAGACAGACAGACAGACAGAGAGAGGACACAGAGACAAGAGATACAGAGAAAGAGCAAGACTTTTATGTCCTTTTTTTTTTTACAAAGTACAAAATAAATTTTACAAACATTGTGAAACAAGGAAACAATGTTAAGGAAACATTTTTCGGGTAGCAGAACATGAGAAACAATCATGAATGCATCAAAAGAAAAAAACAAGTCAATTATCACACAACAAAGAACATTTTTCAACATACCATTATCATAAAAGTCCTGCTCTTTCCCATGCCTGCTACAGTTAAGGTTTCCAGCTGGATTCGAGAAGAAATTAAAGTTCTATAAGTCAATAATATATTAAAGCAGAAAGATCACCACTTTTCCACCACCTTTTTTCTGGTTTTATAAATTGACATTTTCACCTCAGCAACCAAAAAGTAACCAAGCAGTTTCAGCTTTACGTACAGAAGACATAAAGTAACCATAAATAAATTTCTCAGAAGAAAAGGCAAAACCCAGTTCAAAAAAATGTCATGTAAAAAATTAAACAAGGGAACAAGTTTTGTGCACCAACACATGCATGAACGAGCGTTTCACGATTCTCACAAAAAGGACACTTCCAAAATTCAGTGTGGAATTTCGGCCAACAAAACACTACAGGGAAGAATCCAGTGCACTAATCTTCATTGCAGGTCACCTGAACATTTAGAAATTTGAGCTGTGTACAGACTTCGCCGATGCAGAGTAAGCGAAAAAGAAGTGACAGTGCTCTTTCCACTGAACAACCAAAAAAGACCTTTCACTAAATCAGCAAAAATATAATGAACACAAAAGTCATGTAAAGTCTCTTTCTCAATCGAGTTAAAAGGTACCAGATTGCCGTTACAACTCAAAAGCAGCACAGGGAAAGCAGATTGGTTGAGCAAGCATCAGATTCAAAGAGGTTCTTAAATTCCACTACAGATTATTTTAATGCTCTTAAAATTGCAAGAAAAATTTGGCCAATAATCTGAATTGACCTAAAGCCAGGAAAGGGCAGAAATTTCACAACCGGATTTCCATCTTTCTCTTGAAAGTCAACAAATTATGGACTGAAAGGAAATCTGACCCTATAAAGTGCTGGACAAAGGTCCTGGAAGAAGGAATGGCTACAAAGAGGGGGTGTAAAAAATTGGTTCATTTAGCAACATTGAAGTGGTAAACGAACTGGTCTCACGGCACAGTGACAAAGCTTGCCAGGCATTGATGGACACTCTGCAAGTACAGAGGAAGCGATGACAACAATCTTAGGAGGTTGAGCAAAAAAAGCTCACGACCATATCCCAGCCGACCTGTTTGCTTAAGTAAACACAGGGTTCGACTCTCCAAGGCATGTGGCTGTAAAGAAGCTTATTTACAAAGAGAAGGTGGAAAGTCATGAGCCTGCAGTGATATCAACAAGCCCCTGGCCCCCTCATTACGAGAAGGCTGAGGACACCCCGTCTGAGCATTGTTTACCACCCCAAACAAAGTCAATCAATTGTTTCTGGGTGTTTTGATGAGCCACTCTGGTGGTTGCAGCACCATAAACCTGTGCCACAGAGTGGAAGTATCAAATTGTTAGCCACCAATACTCTACCATGATAAGAAAGCTGACAAAGCAGCCATCTCCATTTTTGGAGTTTGAAAACACTTTGGTGGTTAATCCATCCCAGTTTTTTTTTTT
Source organism: Eptatretus atami (assembly GCA_035128595.1). Lineage (NCBI taxonomy): Eukaryota > Metazoa > Chordata > Myxini > Myxiniformes > Myxinidae > Eptatretus > Eptatretus atami. The sequence goes on from CM068957.1 coordinate 29,879,003, forward strand.
GATATATCGTGAATCACCGAGATGTACGCCCAAATGGTACACTCCATCATTTCTTCCAGGACAAATTTACAGGGAGTGACAGGAAAGAAAAACTTGATGATAGTCCAAAAAAGGAGGCATAACTTTGACCAGTTCACCTTTGCTGAACAAGAAACCACTAAAATTTTAAAGAGCTTTAAGTTACTGGCATACATCATCTTGGTTCTGAATTACAGCACAGACATCATCTGCGTGTGCTATAAACTTTTATGGGAGGCTATTTGGGAAGCAGAGAACCCTGACAGTTTCTCCCACAACCGAACTAAAAGGGCTCAATGGCAAGTACATAAAAAGACCAGACAAGGGACAACCTGCCCTATACCCCTCGATACAAAAAAAGGAGAAATCAACTCTGTTATTCAACCAAACGATAAATATGTGATACAACAACTAATAAAAAGTAGTACCAAATCCAAAACCCCTCAAAACTGCAAATAGATATTTATGATCTATACTATCGAAGCATGCTCTTGATCTATAAACAATAGACCTGTGCTTTCATGCAAAATGTCACACACATCAGGAATATCATGAACAGCACCGATGTTATTATATATTGATCGTCAGGCACACAACAACTTTGATCCGTGTGGACTACAGAGTTAACAACCGATCTTAAGCGAGAGGCAAGAACCTTGGATAAATTTTTGTAACCGGTGGATAGTAGAGAACTGAACGCTAGTTGCAGAGTAGCTGGTGTCTCCTTTCTTCGGTAGCAAGGAGATAACCGCTCATCTACAACTTAGGGGAAGCTCCCCAACCTAAACTTGGAAACATTTCCAGAAGCTCAGGACCAATAATGTCCCAATGTGTTTCGTAAAATTCACATTTAATGCCGTCCAGTCCTAGTGCTTTCCCAGATGCCATACCAGAAAGCGCAAGCCTCAATTCTTCCAGATGATAGGTTCTCCATCGAGACCCGTTGTGACTTCGGATCAACAAGTCAACTTCGGAAAAGGTTCAATAAAAGTATTTGTAACATTCAAATCAACTTTTTTAGCGCATAAAAGAGAGGGGAAAAAAAGCATTGACTAACTTCCGAATCATCTTAGGTCACTTACAATCCCAGCATCAGGTGATTGCAAAGATTTGCATTAGCTGTTGTGTTTTTTTTATTCTCCAAGGAGAAGAAGTATTTAGAAGGAGAGTCACAAAGATTCAAGTTTTTAATTCTAAGCCGCACTACAGCCCCTTTTGCACGTTCCTCTTCAAGGTGTTCTAAGCACCTCTTTCTTACTTCTAAAGTCTTTGTGTTCTCTGTGTTACCATTCAATGTAGTAGGCTTTGATTGCAGTTCCAGAATCTCCTTTCTTCAGTTGGGAGATCTTTAAAAAAAGTGTCCTTTGAGTATACACATTATATTGTTGGCAAAAAAACTTTGATGTGTGTTTTTGCAATATTCCCACCATTGCCTCTTACTCTGAAAAGTGTTTTTTTGGCCAGAAGAGAACACCAAAGAGTCTCAAAAGCATTACAAAAATGCACCTCTTCTAACAAACAAGATTTTAGGGCCCAATAGGCACTCGTACGTGGGATACAAGGAAAATCAATTTTAAGGATACCAGATGATGATCTGAACAACCAGAGGGCGAAATCGCCGTTGACAAAATGAAATTCCGGGAAACCATTGTTAACGTAAAATTTATCTAAACGTGCAAAGATACTCTGTTGTTCGAGGCTTGACACCATGAAAAATTCTTAATCCGAGGGCTGCTGCAACCTCCATGCATCAATCAGGTGATATTTTATGAGAACAGCCGCCAAATGTTTGCATCTCCGGCGTGAGGTTCAACACCGTTAGCGTCTAGAGATGGCTCCAAAGTGCAATTGAAATCACCGGTAGGCAGACAAGACCACAAAATCAATTAGAGCTAAACAATTATCTAGCAAGGAAAAATTATCTTTTCTTCTAGAAGCATCATTTGGGACATACGCATCCAGAATGTGACCTTATGACCTCCACACGGAAAAAACAACAAAAGCCAAATGACCTTTCATAACTTCGTGAAATGCTATTTGTCAGATGGGATTTTTGAAGCAAGCCAGAAAGTGGACTCCTGCTCTAGGACAATCAAACAGGCTAAAAATCACGAGCCTCTTATTGTATTTTGCCATTCCGCTAAACAGGTGTCCAACACAACGCACATCCTGGAGAAAAGCTACGTCTGCATGCATTTGCTCTCATAATAGTTTGACATGCGTTTTTCGTATTGGGGCGCGGCCCCCGTTTATGTTTAACTTGCAGTAGATAAAACCATAATGAGTTTTTAGAGTTTATTTAAAGAAATGATCATGAAGTTCTTTCCTTGCAATAGATACAAATTTTCTCAGCCTATACACCTGGGACTCGTTGGCACCACAGGCGGTTGGATTTTTAATGATGCGAGAAGCAGCAATATTAAATTTGTCCAAATGCGGGGAGAAAAAAAAAAGAAAGCTTGATCTTTTTTCCGATAAATGTTATGTAGAAATGTATTATTTCAATTGGAGGGGGCATCTAAGTCCTTGCCGTCCTGTAAATCCCCAGTTGCACCTTCGGTCTCACTTGAATGTGATATTGAACAGGTGTTGTCCAAAGCGCACGACTCATGCTCGATGACAACGTTTTTCACCTTTACAGGTGCAGGAGACACTAGTCTCGACTTAACGAAGACAAATTCTTCAGGTAATGGATCAATCTCCATTTTGAGGGGACCTCTCACAGGGTTTTGGTGTACTTGGCACACTTATTGTTTGAACATCCTGACTAAGTTCACCATTTACTGATGCAACATCCATAGAACATCCCATCTATACTTGGAGTATCGGCTGATGAAGCCTGTTGATGCTCCATCGTTTCTTCCTTGACACTTGAACACGATTTAACACCGGAAGGTTATTGTTGAGTTTCACTCCCACCACCTGAAACCCTTTTCACAGGGACTGTTTCTGCATATGAAACAGGCTCGATTGTACTTGAACCATGGTGACGTCGTTTTCCACGTGCAACACACAAAACTCATTCATATCCTCAATTCGATTTTTGGAACTTTCGCCTTGCTCTGAAGGATGTCATTGCCTGGCCAAGGTTCGTGTTGATTACGAGATTCTCTTGCTGGCTGTTCAGCCATAACGACGAGGACATTCGTTTTTAATATGTCCGTACAGACCGCAATTAAAACATGCCGAGGTCTCGCGATGTAGCAAACACCCGGTATGATATAAGTTATTATGTTTAATTTTCACTATAACTCTGTCGAATGTTCAGCTTTCAAATAATAAATAATTGAACGGTGAAAAGACCAGGACATGTTTACCTTCTGATCCTTAACTCGGACCGAATGAAGGTTATTTAGACACAATTATTACCGCATTGTTCCATAGCAGCCTTGATCTGCTCACTTCGGAGGAAAGGAAGAACATTTGAGATGATTACCTTTACCGATGGTGCGTCCAATGGGAAACAAACATGAAGATATCCGGCTCTATACTCAACGAGCTGCATCACCATTTCCCACTTTCCAGATGAAAACGATGACGCGATGATTCATCCTCCGATGCAGGCAATTACATTCTGCAAACCGATGGATTCTCCGATACACAAAATGATTTGCTCCACCGAGATTTCGAGCGGCGCGTGTGCACAACAAACCGTTTTTCCGAGTCAACATTCGAAACCAGGAACACTTTCGACGGTCGCCATGATCACGATCAGGGAAAAAAACACTCAATACCTTGGAGCAAATAAGCAAAGTGGAAATGGTCGCGCTCTCTCACTCTCAAACTCGAGGAAAAAAAAATTACCCCCGTGTGGGGTGACGGTCATCTCATATACAACACAAGTTCTCAATGTTCAGTTATGACCGAAGACTACTGTGCAGTTCTACTGCGCAGCTCGAACTGCGCAGTTGGTTAAAGGTGACTCGGATTTTGGCGCGCGCGCACAAAATTATATTTTGAAAATAAATGCCGACGTTTACATTTCGGGTTTTGAAACTTTTGCACTTCCGGCAGAAAATGTAAAAATATAAAAGGCTAAAAAATGGTGTTTTATATTAATGTTTCATTTCTCCTTCCTTCCTTCTTTGCGAATCGCATCGGCGTTTTGGCCATCTTCCAGATCACGTGACGATCAAACGGGAAGGAAATTCAAAAATCTGTCCGTTAGATACAAGATAATATATTTTTACATTCATAATCAATAAACAGTGCCGAATATCTTGTAGAATGGCAGACTATGAAGGTTTTGAAAATGGCGATTTTTAAACTTACGTGACCTCGTGACCTGACCCTGACCTTGAACCCGACAAAATGTATATCGTTGGCACACACTCATCGACCCCTACCCACATACTAAGTTTCATCAAGGATCGGTAAATGACCGAAACAGATTGCTGGTAAATGAAAAGCAGCACCACAACAACAGGCACCACGAGAGCCGCCATGCAGCAAACCCTCGTGATTACATGTGTGCGAGCAGCTGGGTGGGGGGGGGGTGGAGAGAGACGAGACGCGAGACCGAGACCGAGGACTGACAGAGAGACATTATATAGGTTGAGATAATCCCTTTTAGGTATATTGCTATATATATATATATGTTTGGTTCCAGGACACAAGATAAATTACACTAGATTTTTGCATCTGTTGGTGGAAGGAGATCTCTTGCATCTCTTGCATCTCGTGTTTCTATATTTCCGTGAATCCGACTTACATTTAAGGAACACAACAATTATGGTAACCATCCCAAAATTTCCACTCCATGTTTGTTTAAATGCTGAGAATTATGCTTGAAAGGCGATTGAATCACAGATTTCATGCTAGCAACTGGCAGGTTTAAAGTGCGTGTCCGTCGAGCAGAACCGCATGTGCAAAAGGTCCATTTAGTATTATATTTATTATGTATCAGCCCGTGGCTTATTGGCTGCACCATTTCTGGCGAACAGCTGTGCCGCTGCTGCAGTGCCCTTGTTACAACAAGCTAGTACTGTACTCATTTTGCCGACCTGGAAGGATGACGGACTGAGTCAACCCACCGTGTGTGAATTCAACGACATGACATGGGCTTGAATTCAAGAACCTAAGATCTTAAACCAGCCACCTTAATTGTAAAACACAGCACCAAGCTATTTAGCATTCATACTCATCATTTTGAAAGTCGTCATTTCAAATCACGTGTTATAAATAACCGCTCTTTGAGACAAAGGGAATCCAAAATATTACTCACATCTGACTGAGCAGTATTTTTAACATTTTATATAAAAGCAAGTGTTTATTTTTACTGATATTTTTGAAAACGGTATGATTTATCTTCTAAAAATAGGTAGGCAGAAGAACGATAATTACTATACACATGATCATCGAGTAGCAGTTGTGCTTTGGAACACAGGTGCATACCTTGTATGTATTTTAGCAAGGTGGTGAGTTTAAACGGTGCAATGAGTTCAAAAACCGATCAGAATGGTTGAGCAATTTTGGAGCATTTTCACAACCATGAAACAACTGCTGTCACCGAAACTAACATTCATCATCATCGCGGTGGACCAAAGCGGATAAAACATTAAACCTGAACAAACAAACCACGACTACTACTACCTCGATTAATTATTCCACCTTCTTCTGGGGATGTTTTTGGCCCAAGTCTTTCAAGAACCCTGGTCAGGCCTGGCATAGTTTAAAGTGATTTGGGTCAGAATTTGTAATTTGTTCATGGTGCTGGAGATAACTCACCTGTTCTTTAATAAATGTTCCATGGGATCTTTAACGTGTACCAAATATCCGAGGGACGGCTCACTTTGTAAATACGACTCCCTGCCTGCGGACCAGCAATCGATGGTTTATCATCGGTCGGGAATTGAACGCAGATTCTAGATCTCAGAGAAGTAAATGCACCTGTCGACCTCGTTCCAGACTAATCATTCACTCTCACGTGATACTAATTTGACAATACAAGATGAGTTCAATCAGGACATTGCGTGATCAGAAGGCAACTCTTGTGGCTGTTGCAACAGATATTGGAAATAAGAAATATTAAATGGAGGGAGATAACTTCTAGAAGAATATTTTGGACATGTGTTGAGACAATGGCCATCATTTCATGCCAGGTCAAGGATAACCAGCATGCATAATGTCAGGTCAGGAAGGAGCATGCGCCTCCACTTTCCGTCGTACTCCAGGTCCTCCGTCTGACCATCCCCCAGGCAGATGCCTGGCCCATCCCCATCTCCTTGAGATGCCGATCAACCTGCTGCAACCATGAGGCACGTGGTCGGCCCATTGGCCCTCCCCACTTAGGAGACTCCCTTGCCTGAAGAGAATCTGGTGAGCAGGATCAGCGTCAGAAAACGAGCCACATGTCCATACAGCCGCAGCTGATTGCTCACGGACTATGACAGGTAACAAATCTCATTTGAGTCTTCTCAGCAACTGCTCGTGGACACAAAGTCCGACCAGCGATAGCCAAGGATTCTCCAAAGAGACCTGGTACCAAAGAAATTTATATTTTTATTTATATACAACCAATGCATATACATATACATATGTGACACCAGGTGACAGTTTATAGCTGGGTGGGATTCAAACCCGGGATGCACGGCTCAGAGTCGAATGCGTTATACCTCTAAAGTCTGAAGCCATCCTGCCTGCCCTGCACCAGGTGGTGAACTGTCAAGGCCAAATACACCTGCCCGTTCGCCCACGTTGCTACACCAGCAAAGCAATTACATTATCAGTGGAAAGGAATAACACATAAAACAACGGTAAAAGCTCTGGAGACATAAACGAAGATGAGTACATGGGCAAAAATGGCAACTTTCACAGCGCTTTACGGCACATTAATGACTGCCACAGCTAAACCGCGTAATTAGAAACGGAACACCTGGTGAAGACAGCTCACCGTCTCAGCGATAATGAGATTCCCTGAGAATCGCCAGAACACCTTGGTTCCCAGAGGCAAGATTGGCGCAGGAAGGATTCTGGCTGAAGTTGGCCGAGGCGCTAGCATGGTGTTTGGAACGAACGAGCTCTTCGTCCCACAATCAATGCGGAATAAGGACGCGCCAACACCTATGCAACCGCACACCTGCTCGTTTGGAGTGAACATGCCAACGCCCCACACTGGATTGTTCATTCTCACTTGTCCTTGACGTTTGATGCACACCCATCGTGATTATCGTTGGACGTGATGGAACAAGACACTGAAAAACAGAAATGGCATCAATAAGTTGTCCAGACAAGTTTGCTTAGAAGTTTACTTCACTCGTTCAGGTCGTGGGATCATGAACCTGTCTGACTGGCTCACATCCAGTGGATATTGGAGGAGTACAGTGAAGCTACCGCTAAGACCCCATATAACATGATTGTGTCTCTTTTCATACCTTGTGTACCTTTGTGTACCTTGTTTACCGTCAGGGAGTGTGACTGATGGACTTCCATGGGAGAGCTCCAGAATATGAAAATATCCTTCAAAGTGTACATGCTCCAGTTTGGAAGCACAGTGTGAAAGTTACATCCCAGGTTAAAGATGACTTTAAATATCTTACAAAATATAGTTATAAATTTTTTATAAAAATCTTCTACGCCCTTGTTACATGAACTTGTCATGTTGGAAGGAAGTGAGTGACGTGAGTTGTGTGTGTGTGTTATGAACCCTTCTTGCTGTGTCTGCAGCCACCTGGAGATTGCTTACCCGAAGGATACCGTGCGGCATGAAGTGAACATAAAGACAACTAGACAAGTGTATACCCATTGTTGCTAAGATGCACGTTCTTGCAGAGCTTTGTTAAACCCGTGGAAATTTCAGGTAACCCGTCCCGTCACAGCACACAGCTATCACAGTAGTAAATCCCTTTGATCGTCACCAGTGGAGGCGTAGGTAATTTAATAAACGTATGTATATCAGTGGTGTGTAGAGGAAGGGCTCACCGGGTGCAAATACTATCTCTCAAGGCTGCGTTTTTCGAAGAGGGCAAAACTGTTTCATGTGTCCCACTGCACCACAACCAAAGCACTTTAGTGTGTCAGTGTTAACATATACTTGGTAGTCGTGACTATTCACAATGAACTTTAAAATTACGTTCAGAGAGGGATAATCCTTGTTGAGTACCATAAATACTTGTCTACAGAAACCCATCACTCACGTAACTGGCACGTTCATCTTTACAGCCCAAAGGGAGCATTATTAGAGGGGGCACGCAGTGTCCATAGCGCTGCAGCGCTTTCAGGATTACATTACTGCTCAGCAATGGTGGTACATTTGAGATAACCACCTTCTGAGCAGGAGTATCTAAAGGATACGTCATTACAAAGTGTCCAGAGTCGAGGGACAGGCCTTGTTGAACGATTAGAGCAATGTGGTCCTCGTCGGACACAAACACGATAACTCGTTTATTCATCTGTGACGTGGCATGTACCTCACCAAACCCGATTATGTTCCCGATCGCGAGAACAATCGCTTCCACCGAAACACCCTCGGAGCATGCGAATGCCATTCTTGCGCGATAACCATTCGAAGCGGCATATCGCTGCGAGTGAGCGGCCACCATGTTTCAACATACGACACTGACGTTTTCCTAATTCAGGAAGAGGAAGTTACCAATACACTCCAACTTTTCCCGAACCTTGGGAAAGGGAGCGCTAACCTGAACAAAATAAGGAAAGATAAGCGAAATAAAAAGGAAAATAAAGGTTTAAAGCGAAAAGTTTTTGAATTTTGAAATGACTAATAGGGCACCGCCCAGGAACCGACGATACCCTGACTAGCGCCGCGACGTGCTCTCTCCATCTTCTCTACACAGAGGGGAAACACGGGAAAACCTCACAAACAAAAAAACACGAACACAGAGGAATGAAAGAGAGAGATACCTTTTTAACACTGAAAAAAGCAGTAAACTATGGCTAACTTGGAACCGCTCGTCCGATCGACATCAAACCTCGAAAGGCATTCCGCGGGCCCCCGGCGATATTCCTGGCAAGTTCAATGAGATCGGACCCGGCGGTTCGTCGAGAAACGGCGGTCGCAGACAGACAGACAGACAGACACACAGAGATTGCTGAATTATAGAAGACTAGTACGGCCCGTAGTGCGTGCCCGTAGTGAGTGCCGTAGGTGAGTGCCAGTATGCACCCTCTCTCGCCCCCTCTCCCTCCCGCCCCCTCTCTCTCGCCCGCCCACTCTCTCGCCCCCTCTCCGCCCCCACTCTCATCCCCCCTCTCTCAGCCCCCCACTCTCTCCCCCTCTCCATCCACCCCTCTCTCGCCCCCTCTCTCCCACCCCTCTCTCGCCCCCTCTCTCCACCCCCCTCCTCGCCCCCTCTCTTGCCCGCTCTATCCCCCTCTCTTGCCCCCTCTATCCCTCCTAGTCTCGCCCTTCCTCTCTCCCCTCCTCCTCTTGCCCCCACTCTCATCACCCTCTCCCGTCCCCCTCTCTCGCAGATATTGGTCGACAGATAAGGCCGTACTTGGGAACTGCTGTGCGATGATATCAACCTCGAAAACCAGCACATCAGCGGGTCCCCGGCAATATTCCTGCAATGTTTCAATCCGATCGGACCGGTGATCACGCCGTATATTAAATATTGGGAAAAATTGAGCATGATAAGGTGAGAAGGGGAACGACACACTTCAGCTGCCATATATACACCTTTCAACACTGAAAAAGCAGTAAAATGGCCGTAACTTGGGAACCGCTTGTCCGATGACATCAAACCTCGAAAGAGGCACATCTGCGGGCCCCAGCAATATTCCTGGCAAGTTTCAATCAGATTGGACCCGGTCGTCGAGAAACGGCGGTCGCAGACAGACAGACAGACACACACACACACACACAGAGTTAGCTGAGATTATAGACTAGTAACGGCCCGTAGGGCGAGCCCGTAGGTGCGTGCCCGAAGGTGAGTGCCAGTATGCAGCCCTCTCTCGCCCTCTCTTCCCCCTAGTCTCGCCTCCCTCTCCCCTCTCTCTCGCCCCACTTCTATCCCCTCTCTCCGCCCCCCCACTCTCACCCCCCTCTCTCGCCCTCTCTCTCTCCCCGCTCTCTCGCCCCCCTCCTCTCGCCCCTCACTCTCTCCACCCCCTCCCTCCCCCTCCTCTGCACGCCCCCACTCACCCCCTAGTCTCGACCTTCCTTCTCCCCCTCACTCTCTCAGCCCCATCCATCACCCACTCTCCGTCCCCTCTCTCGCAGATATGGTCGACAAGATAAATGGCGTAACTTGAAACTGCTCATACCGATTAATATCAAACCTCGAAAAGGCACATCCGCGGGTCCCAGCAATATTCCTGGCAAGTTTCAATCAGATCGCGACCGTCAATCGTGCAACATAAATAAAAAATAAAATAAATAAATAAATAAACATAATTTTGACGTCATCGTGACGTCATAGCACCGTGTCTTGTCATTGGTCGACAGATAAATGGCCGTAACTTGGGAACCGCTTGTCCGATTAATATCAAACTTGAAAAGGCACATCAGCGGTCCCAGCAATATTCCTGGCAAGTTTCAATCAGATCGGACCGTCAATCGTGCAAATAAAATAAAATAATAAATAAAATGAACATAATTGTGACATCATTCGTGATGTCATAGCACGTGTCTTTGTCATTGGCCGACAGATAAATGGCCGTAACTTGGGAACCGCTTGTCCGATTGATATCAAACCTCGAAAAGGCACATCAGCGGGTCCCCGGCATATTCCTGGCAGTTTCAAATCCGATCGGACCAGTGAATCGTCCATTTATTAATAATTTGGGAAAAATTGGCATGATAGGTGAGAAGGTGGAACGAACCTTCAGCTGCCATATATACACCTTTTCAACACCGAAAAAGCAGTAAAATGGCCGTAACTTGGGAACCGCTCGTCCGATTGATATCAACCTCGAAAAGCACATCTGCGGGGCCCCGGCAATACTCCTGGCAAGTTTCAATCAGATCGGACCGGCGGTCGTCGAGAACGGCGGTCGCAGACAGACAGACACACACACACAAGAGATTGCGGAATTATAGATGAGATGAAAGAAAAAATTTGTTGGGCGAGTCCAACTTTAAAATCTGATCCATCCGTAATCGGATCATTGCACCTTCACTTGATAGTCAACAAGATCATTTACCAGAGTTGGTGTCAAAGCCACCCAATGCTCGCGCTGTTATACATTATCGTTTTTAAAAGACGAGTCTAATAATTAATATTTTTAAAAGCATTGCCAGTGAAGTTAAATTATAAGCAATATATGTATTTATATTGTAATCAGTAACAAGAGCGCAAGTGAGCACAAAACGCCCTAACAAGAAAGGTATAATACAGAATGTGCTACTACATGAAAACAGCTCCTGGTTGCCATGGCAACCACTTTAGATGACGAACGTATGTCGCTACACACCCGTCTCCACAGTCTGTACCTATGTACCAAATATGAAACGTGAAAGTTGAAAACTTTGGGAGTTAGAGTGCGGACAGGAACGGACGACAGACAACAGACAGACGGATGGACGACCGTATCACATAACGCCCCGATATATATATATATATATATATATATATATATATATATTATATATTATATATATAATTTCGGCGTATAAAAAATAGTGTGGTAGATAAAAACATTTAGAAAGGAAACTAGAGGGGAGCACTCGAAGAGTGCAAAACCTCCGCCGCAATACTGCTGGGTCACTCAAGTGAACCTTATATCTTATTCATTAAATAGATGTCAACAGTGCTGACAGTTATAGTTCTTTTCTCCAACATTTTTTTTTGGGGGGGGGGGGGGGTGTTGGAAATCACTTAAAACATGTAGAAATGCAAAAAAAAGAAATCGAAATTTTTGTTGAAAAAAAGTGCAAAATTTTTTTTCTCTATTTTTTTTTTGGGGGGGGGGGGGGGTTGGAAATCACTTAAAACATGTAGAAATGCAAAAAAAAATTTTTCTCTTAAATTTTTTTTGGGGGGGGGGGTGGAAATCACTTAAAACAGTAGAAATGCAAAAAAATAAAAAAAATTCTCTAATTTTTTTGGGGGGGGGACCAATCCAAATCTAAGTGGCATGATCCTTGGACCATACCTCACCCCTCCCCCACCAAGTTTCGTCGAAATCCGTCGAGGAGTTTTTCCGTAATACAAAAAATTTAACATTCTCACGCTCACGCTGACGCTGACGCTCACAGCCGGGGGTATCGCTATGCTCTCTGTTCTTCGAACAGGCGAGCTAAAAAGGGCCTTTTTTCCAGTAGCGGATGGTTATTGTTGTACTGGGGTTGTTTGCAACATCAGATTGTAATTTCAATATTTCTTTTTCGAGTACAATCCTTCCTTTTTTTACACTAAAAGATGAGAAGTGATTAAACTGTTGGCAAAAGACAGCAATCTGTGCCTTTGCATAGTCCCACCATAATCTCGGTTTATTAACTATTCTTTCGTTCGATGAGGCTATTCAAAACACCCTAAAGGCTTCACAAAAAGTAACATTCTCAAGTACATGACGTAAACTTCCAATATGGACTGCCATTTGCTCCAGAGCAAGCTTAAAGGAGAATGTTGTAACCAGATGATCAGAGAAAAGAGAAGGCACGATATCAGATTTTAATATTCTATCAAGCATTGTAGCATGACATAAATTTTGTCTAACCGGCTGGAGTGTGTCTCTGGGACACACATCTTAACCAAGTGAACTGACGTTGTCTGGGGTGTTGGATACGCCAAACATCCATGGTCCCACAGTTTTTATGATTTTTTCAAAGTTTTGGCAGATTTGGATGTGCTCCACACTGTTTCTGTCTAAGCAGGGTCAAAGGGTACAGTTGAAGTCACCACTCATTATAAGCAGAAAAGTCTGTGCTTAGAAAAGCCTCTAGTTAAGAAGAAGTTATACTTTTCAGCATTCTCATTGGGGCATAGATGTTACAAAAATAAAGGTTAGATTGTTGGCAATGAACTGAAGACAAGCCAGACGTCCAGGAATTATTTCATTTAAAATGAACTTGCGAGAGCGTTAATGAAGGAGAGACAAAGAAGGCAATCCGGCAGTGAAGGAATGATATCACTGAAGAACCACTGACCTTCATGACCTTCTCCATTGGCTTGGGCAGTCAGATCTCCATGCGTCTTTGCAATAACAAGATGTCCAGGTGCAAACGCCGTGTCAGATCTTTTACCTGAACTTTGCGTTCTAAACTAGAACCACCATTAATGTTTACACTTCCAAAATTAACGTTCATGTGCTTAGAAAGGAAAGAAGAAAAACAAATAAATAAGAGAAACACCATGAGGACCTCACTTACTTAAGAAGCTCCTGTTGAGCTTTCTGGATCATTTTTTTAACTGTGCTTCTGAGCCTCAGTGAAGTTTGGGGTGACAGGGTTTACGCACAATTCTTTCAATTTAATAATTAACACCGGAAGATCAGGGAATGATCTTTCAGTCAATATTTCTCTTACGATAAGAATCCCTCAAGAAGTCCCGAAGCTCGTCATCCGAAGGTCTGCTTTCAGCCTGAAGAATCTGAGAACACTCATCTTGACCTTCACCTCAGATTCCTCACATGGGGAATCAATTGGTGTTTCAGTTTCATTGTGAGCATACATGATTGCTCGGTTTCAATGAAACAATCTTCTTCGGCCCCTTGTATACAGAGTTACGTCTGGGATTCTTCGGAATGTAAGAGAGTGGACTCCAAGCTTGTCCGTGACATGGCACGGTGCTCGTTCATGAGTGTCACTCTCCATTGGAGGATTTAAACTATCCTCCATCGTTTCCTCAGTGTCCTTATTTGTCTCATTTAATGCTTTGTTAGAGAGAGACTAAAAGTTCTCTTCCTCCTGTGACTGTTGGATATGGGAGCAGTCTACATTAGGAACGTCCTTGTACGAGAGGACGCTCTCTGTGGGTTGGAAACACTGATTGGGATTGGCAAGTTCGATACGATGTTTCATTGATAACGTTTGTACAAGCGACGCTTATGGATTACTTTCTTCTTCCAAAAGGCAAATCTGTTATTACATGGAATTCCAATAATTAAATTTCACTGATTTGCCTTTTACCAGAAGGTGACACACGTGTGCAAGGGATTTACGTTTTTTAACTTTTGAGACGGTAATGAACCCTACTTACACTGTCCATTGGCTCATTGGGAGGGGGCATGTCCACTTGTTCAGTTAATTTATCCTGCACGTCATTGGGAGGGGAGTGTCTGCTTGTTGAACGAGTTTGTCTTGTACGTCATGGAGGGGAGGGGGTGGTGTCCACTCGTTCAGTTAATTTATCCTGCACGTCATTGGGAGGGCATGTCCACTTGTTGAACTGGTTTGTCTTGTACGTCATTGGGAGGGGGGTGTCCACTCGTTCAGCCGGTTTGTCCTGTACGTTCGTTGAAGGGAAACGTTACATTAATCTGTGAGTCGTTGTTACTCGGTTCGGCCGTGGAAGCTGCGTTTTTCGAAGAGGGCAAAACTGTTTCATGTGTCCCACTGCACCACAACCAAAGCACTTTAGTGTGTCAGTGTTAACATATACTTGGTAGTCGTGACTATTCACAATGAACTTTAAAATTACGTTCAGAGAGGATAATCCTTGTTGAGTACCATAAATACTTGTCTACAGAAACCCATCACTCACGTAACTGGCACGTTCATCTTTACAGCCCAAAGGGAGCATTATTAGAGGGGGCACGCAGTGTCCATAGCGCTGCAGCGCTTTCAGGATTACATTACTGCTCAGCAATGGTGGTACATTTGAGATAACCACCTTCTGAGCAGGAGTATCTAAAGGATACGTCATTACAAAGTGTCCAGAGTCGAGGACAGGCCTTGTTGAACGATTAGAGCAATGTGGTCCTCGTCGGACACAAACACGATAACTCGTTTATTCATCTGTGACGTGGCATGTACCTCACCAAACCCGATTATGTTCCCGATCGCGAGAACAATCGCTTCCACCGAAACACCCTCCGGTGGGGAGCATGCGATGCCATTCTTGCGCGATAACCATTCGAATGCGGCATATCGCTGCGAGTGAGCGGCCACCATGTTTCAACATACGACACTTGACGTTTCCTAATTCAGGAAGAGGAAGTTACCAATACACTCCAACTTTCCCGAACCTTGGGAAAGGGAGCGCTAACTGAACAAAATAAGGAAAGATAAGCGAAATAAAAAGGAAAATAAAGGTTTAAAGCGAAAAGTTTTTGAATTTTGAAATGACTAATAGGGCACCCGCCAGGAACCGACGATACCCTGACTAGCGCCGCGACGTGCTCTCTCCATCTTCTCTACACGAGGGGAAACACGGGAAAACCTCACAAACAAAAAAACACGAACACAGAGGAATGAAATGGGCAATGTGGAAACACAAACCAGCACAACAGAGGACAGGTACTCACGACACAAAGCAAGCAGCAGCCATGACAGTACACACAACGTACCAACAGCCAGCAGGGGGCGAGAGAGAGAGACAGAGACAGAGACAAAAAAGAGAAAAAGCGAAAGAGAGAAAGAGAGAGAGAGAGAGAGAGAGAGAAGAGAGAGAGAGAGAGAGAGAGACAGAGACAGAGACAGAGACAGAGACAGAGACACAGAGAGAGAGAGACAGACAGACAGACAGAGAGAGACACGAGACAGAGATACAGAGAAAGAGCAAGACTTTTATGTCGCTT
>CM068957.1:29900069-29911509 GCA_035128595.1 Eptatretus atami
AACACTCAATACCTTGGAGCAAATAAGCAAAGTGGAAATGGTGCGCTCTCTCACTCTCAAACTCGAGGAAAAAAAAATTACCCCCGTGTGGGGGTGACGGTCATCTCTATAATACCACAAGTTCTCAATGTTCAGTTTATGACCGAAGACTACTGTGCAGTTCTACTGCGCAGCTCGAACTGCGCAGTTTGGTTAAAGGTGACTCGGCATTTTGGCGCGCGCCAACGAATTATATTTTGAAAATAAATGCCGACGTTTACATTTCGGGTTTTGAAACTTTTGCACCTTCGGCAGAAAATGTATAAATATAAAAGGCTAAAAATGTGTTTTATATTTATGTTTCATTTCTCCTTCCTTCCTTCTTTGCGAATCGCATCGGCGTTTTTGGCCATCTTCCAGATCACGTGACGATCAAACGGGAAGGAAATTCAAAAATCTGTCCGGTTAGATACAAGATAATATTTTTTTACTATCATAATCAATAAACAGTTGCCGAATATCTTGTAGAATGGCAGACTATGAAGGTTTTGAAAATGGCGATTTTTATAACTTACGTGACCTCGTGACCTCGACCCTGACCTTGAACCCGGACAAAAGTTATATCGTTGTGCCAACACTCATCGACCTCTACCCACATACTAAGTTTCATCAAGATCGGAAAGAAAAATTGTTGACGGACGGACGGACATTTGGTCCGGCTTTATTAGGTCATCTCGGTAGAGATGACCTAAAAGGCGAAGAGATAGCAGGGAAAAATAAGAAAAGGAGAGAAAGGGTGAAAAGCAGCACCACAACACAGTGCACCACGAGAGCCGCCATGCAGCAAACCCTCGTGATTACATGTGTTGCGGTAGCAGCTGGGTGGGGGGGGGGGGGTGGAGAGAGACTGAGACCGAGACCGAGACCGAGACCAGACTGACAGAGAGACATTATATAGGTTGAGATAATCCCTTTGTAGGTATATTGCTATATATATATATATGTTTGGTTCCAGGACCACAAGATAAATTACACTAGATTTTTGCATCTGTTGGTGGAAGGAGATCTCTTGCATCTCTTGCATCTCGTGTTTCTATATTTCCGTGAATCCGACTTACATTAAGGAACACAACAATTATGGTTAACCACCCCGAAATTTCCACTCCATGTTTTGTTTAAATGCTGAGAATTATGTTTGAAAGGCGATTAGAATCACAGATTTCATGCTAGCAACTGGCAGGTTAAAAGTGCGTGTCCGTCGAGCAGAACCGCATGTGCAAAAGGTCTCATTTAGTATTATATTTATTTATTCGTATGCAGCCCGTGGCTTATTGGCTGCACCATTTTCTGGCGGAACAGCTGTGCCGCTGCTGCAGTGCCCTTGTTACCAACAAGCTAGTACTGTACTCATTTTGCCGACCTTGGAAGGATGACGGACTGAGTCAACCCACCTTGTGTGAATTCAACGACATGACATGGGCTTGAATTCAAGACCCTAAGATCTTAAACCAGCCACCTTAATTGTAAAACCAGCACCAAGCTATTTAGCATTCATACGTCATCATTTTGAAAGTCGTCATTTCAAAAGTCACGTGTTATAAATAACCGCTCTTTGAGACAAAGGGAATCCAAATATTTACTCACATCTGACTGAGCAGGTATTTTAACATTTTATATAAAAGCAAGGTGTTTATTTTTACTGATATTTTTGAAAACGGTATGATTTATCTTCTAAAAATAGGTAGGCAGAAGAACGAGTAATTACCTATCACATGATCATCGAGTAGCATGTGTGCTTTGGAACACAGGTGATACCTTGTATGTATTTTAGCAAGGTGTGAGTTTAAACGGTGCAATGAGTTCAAAAACCGATCAGAATGGTTGAGCAATTTGGAGCATTTTCACAACCATGAAACAACTGCTGTCACCGAAACTAACATTCATCATCATCGGGTGGACCAAAGTCGGATAAAACATTAAACCTGAACAAACAAACCACGACTACTACTACCTCGATTAATTATTCCACCTTCTTCTGGGGATGTTTTTGGCCCAAGTCTTTCAAGAACCGGCTGGTCAGGCCTGGCATGAGTTTAAAGGTGATTTGGGTCAGAATTTGTAATTTGTTCATGGTGCTGGAGATAACTCACCTGTTCTTTATAAAATGTTCCATGGGATCTTTAACGTGTACCAAATATCCGAGGGACGGCTCACTTTGTAATACGACTCCCTGCCTGCGGACCAGCAATCCGATGGTTTATCATCGGGTCGGGAATTGAACGCAGATTCTAGATCTCAGAGAAGTAAATGCACCTGTCGACCTTCGTACCAGACTAATCATTCACTCTCACTTGATACTAAATTTGACGAATACAAGATGAGTTCAATCAGGACATTGCGTTTGATCAGAAGGCAACTCTTGTGGCTGTTGCAACAGATATTGGAAATAAGAAATATTAAATGGAGGGAGATAACTTCTAGAAGAATATTTGGACATGTGTTGAGACAATGGGCCCATCATTTCATGCCAGGGTCAAGGATAACCAGCATGCATAATGTCAGGTCAGGAAGGGGAGCATGCGCTCCACTTTCCGTCGGTACTCCAGGGTCCTCCGTCTGACCATCCCCCAGGCAGATGCCTGGCCCATCCCCATCTCCTTGAGATGCCGATCAACCTGCTGCAACCATGAGGCACGTGGTCGGCCCATTGGCCTCCTCCACTTAGGAGACTCCCTTGCTGAGAGAATCTGGTGAGCAGGATCAGCGTCAGGAAAACGAGCCACATGTCCATACAGCCGCAGCTGATGCTCACGGACTATGCAGGTAACAAATCTCATTTGAGTCTCTCTCAGCAACTGCTCGTTGGACACAAAGTCCGACCAGCGATAGCCAAGGATTCTCCAAAGAGACCTGGTACCAAAGAAATTTATATTTTTATTTATATACACACATGCATATACATATACATATGTGACACCAGGGTGACAGTTTATAGCTGGGTGGGGATTCAAACCCGGGATGCACGGCTCAGAGTCGAATGCGTATACCTCTAAAGTCTGAGCCATCCTGCCTGCCCTGACCAGGTGGTGAACTGTCAAGGCAAATACACCTGCCCGTTCGCCCACGTTGCTACACCAGCAAAGCAATTTAACCATTATCGGTGGAAAGAATAACACATAAACAACGGTAAAAGCTCTGGAGACATAAACGAAGATGAGTACATGGGCAAAAATGGCAACTTTCACGGCGCTTTACGGCACATTAATGACTGCACAGCTAAACCGCGTAATTAGAAACGGAACACCTTGGTGAAGACAGCTCACCGTCTCAGCGATAATGAGATTCCCTGAGAATCGCCAGAACACCTTGGTTCCCAGAGGCAAGATTGGCGAGGAAGGATCCTGGCTGAAGTTGGCCGAGGCGCTATGCATGGTGTTTGGAACGAACGAGCTCTTCGGTCCCACAATCAATGCGGAATAAGGACGCGCCAACACCTATGCACCACGCACACCTGCTCGTTTGGAGTGAACATGCCAACGCCCCACACTGGATTGTTCATTCTCACTTGTCCTTGACGTTTGATGCACCACCCATCGTGATTATCGTTGGACGTGATGGAACAAGACACTGAAAAACAGAAATGGCATCAATAAGTTGTCCAGACAAGTTTGCTTAGAAGTTTACTTCACTCGTTCAGGTCGTGGGATCATGAACCTGTCTGACTGGCTTCCACATTCCCAGTGGATATTGGGAGGAGTACAGTGAAGCTATCCGCTAAGACCCCATATTAACATGATTGTGTCTCTTTTCATACCTTGTGTACCTTTGTGTACCTTGTTTACCTGATCAGGGAGTGTGACTGATGGACTTCCATGGGAGAGCTCCAGAATATGAAAATATCCTTCAAAGTTACATGCTCCAGTTTGGAAGCACAGTGTGAAAGTTTACATCCAAGGTTAAAGATGACTTTAAAATATCTTACAAAATATAGTTTAAAATTTTTTTTAAAAAATCTTCTACCCCTTGTTACATGAACTTGTCATGTTGGGAAGAAGTGAGTGAGTGAGTGTGTGTGTGTGTGTTATGAACCCTTCTTGCTGTGTCTGCAGCCACCTGGAGATGCTACCCGAAGGATCCGTGCGGCATGAAGTGAACATAAAGACAACTAGACAAGTGTATACGCCATTGTTGCTAAGATGCACGTTCTTGCAGAGCTTTGTTAACCCGTGGAAATTTTCAGGTAACCCGTCCCGTCACAGCACACAGCTATCACACGTAAGTAAATCCCTTTGATCGTCACCAGGTGAGGCGTAGGTAATTTAATAAACGCTATGTACTATCAGTGGTGTGTAGAGGAAGGGTCCACCCCGGGTGTCAAATACTCGAGTTCTCTCGGTATGCCCCCGATGAGACGGGAACACAGGAATGAGACGCGAACGCCTCGCTGCCTCGTCTTCGAGTTTAGTTGCCCAGCATACCGTGCGCTCCTTTTTGCCCGCACCCTCTCTTTGAGACATCGTTGGCCGCAACCGTTGGTCAGCAAACGGAGGGTGGGCCCATTTGCACAGTTCAACCCCTCCCTGTACTTGTGCTTTCATGCCACTGGAAAATTGTCCTCAGAAGTGTCGATAGTGATGGATGATAGATACAACAAAACAAATTCGCCCCCCCCCCCCTCTCTCGTTATGCCAGTGTGTACTAGCCCTATACGTTGTCCACCATTCCTGACTGACGAGACCATGAAATATCAGAGCACACAAGCCAGAAACTCTGCTTTAACTTTACAATTGATCTTGTTTTTCCCTTCGGATTGGTCTGTTAAGGATTCCATCGGAACCTCTGACTCACGAGGGTGGGAACCTGCTTGGTTCAAATGGCAGGTGTCCCACCTATTTGTCCATTGTCTGTGAATGCCCTTATAACAATGATATCTGACCTCCATGTGATTTATGTACAAACTGCAACTCTATTTTTAAATACTTTACACTCAAAATACATCATCACACAAGTCTGCATCACATGTACGTCATCCGTAAGCAGACACTACGTGCGCATGTATCCGACATCGACGGACACCTGTTTACGGCTTACGCATGGGAATGGGGAAGGGTCTGAATTGAGAAAACCGACACACGAAATAGATCTTCACCAAGGACGCCAATAAGGATATTAAATGTCCCCCAACTAATGCCGGCGGATGGGACATCCAGAGTTTAAGGTCCATGTGAGGGACGACACCACCTTGATGCCTTGCTCTACCTGCGAAACACCAAGCTGACAGTTTACAGCTGGGCGAGGATTCCAACCTAGGCTAGAGACAGGTGAGAGACGAGGTGTATACCTTCGAGCTATCTATCCTGCCAGTCCGGACAGTGATGGTGTTGAAAAATGAGCACAGTGCAGCAGATTATAATCAACCACGCTTCATGTTTAGATCAGGGTCTATAATGTTGTTGTTTAGTATGCAGCCTGTGGTTGTTGGTTGCATCATTTTCTGGGGGCACGGCAGGTTGGGTGTGTGACAAGGAAGAATTGATTCGATTTTGGTGAAGATCCGAATCCGGATTCGATCATTTTTTTTTAATTTTTAAAAGTGATTCTTCATCATTGAAAGAAGGGGCCAAAACCGAT
The DNA here is from genome assembly GCA_035128595.1 of Eptatretus atami. Lineage (NCBI taxonomy): Eukaryota > Metazoa > Chordata > Myxini > Myxiniformes > Myxinidae > Eptatretus > Eptatretus atami. Next base: position 29,905,680 of record CM068957.1, read on the forward strand.
ATATAGCATGATATTTCAAAAAGTTGTGAACAGATTCGGACGAAATTTGGTGGAGAGGTTGGGTGTGTAAAGAGGATTAAACGATTCGATTTTGATGAAGATCCAGGTCCAGATCTGGACGATCAGTGGGAGACAAAATTTTAACTGTTCAGCCTGGCAGAGGATGCACTCGACAGAGTGTCTGTGAAAGTGTTGTCCAAATGTTGGATTGTTCTTGTGTCGACTTTATTTCAGGACATTTATTTATTACATACATGTGGCGAGGATTAAAATTAATGAATCTTTAAAATAGCCGCAATTACTTCCACCTCGTGCGATGGCAGGGGAAAAGTTTTGGCCTAAGTCTTTCACGAACTGGCTGTATAAATTTTGGGAGGAGTTGCAGCATAGGTAAAAAAAGAAAGAAAGAAACAAACAAAATCAAATAAACAGCCGAACAAGAAAGATGTCTTTGTATTGCACAAAACTTGAGAAATACAAATAAACAATAGTTGCCATGGAAACAGAAATTTTGCTGTTTGGAAAATTTCACTTATCAAGTGTTTTACATGATTGAATGTTATACATAACAGATTTGGCTGGTCACTACATTTTCTAACTGCAGCCTCGTAGGTGTGTTACATGCTTTGGGTGGCCTTAACCTTGATCTTTGACTAATTTTGATCAGATCTTACTCACATTTTTACTACACATCCATACAAATAAGCTATGTAAGTTTCAATTTAAAATCGAGAAAAATTAAACAGGTATTTCAATAATAAATTCACAAAAATCCCATTTGATTATAATGGGGGTGAAATTGTTGTCGTGGACATCATTGACATGTCAAAACAGATGAATCCATCGTTATGATTTTGGTGAACCGAAATGCAAACCCTGTTCAAATTTCAAGTCCATACATCCATCACGACCATACTCTGTGCAGATCGTTAGTGCTGCCTAAGCAGTCTCCTTGGCTATTGGGCACAATCCTGGACGGGTCACCACTCTGACCCACGATACCAGCAAGCTGGCACTCATTTTGCCGACCTCAGAAGGATGACAAGGCAGTCAAACCCCACCTGGTATTAATTCAACAGGTGAGTGGGATTTGAGCTCAGGATCCTAGGATCCCAAGCCCACCACCCTAACCATTAAGCCAACACTAGGCATAGTACTGTATATAACATTCACTAACTGATGCGAGCATATTGAAGCCACAAAGGCTACACAAGATGTCTAAGACGACTTTATGACAAATTCAGTGGTCTAAGGAGGATGGTGGAGCACATACAGATACAATGACTGATTAATTACTGGAAGTACTGCAAAATAAAACCTGTATATTAAAAGAGTTTAAGAACGAATACTTTACTGGGGAGGGGTAAAGAGACTTTCAGGCCACCCTGAACCTGCAATTTTTTTGTATACATAGTTAGGGTTCATGAAAGAGCGAATGAAGGGATCAGGATTTAAGACCATTAAGATCATGGTTTTCGATTGGGGACAATCTGAGATGGTGGTGAACAGCTGCAGTAAAGATCTGGAGGGAGGAATGAGATTAAAGAGAATGTGGAAGTTTGTGTAGAGTGCAGGACCAAATGGAAGGAAGGACCAAATGTGTAGAGTGCAGAGTAAGTACATTCCAATGAGGTGTAAAACTAGAAGTAGAAAAAGACCAGGGTGGTTGAGCAGTGAAACATGGAATGCTATAAAGGAGAAGCAAAAGGCATTTATGAGGTTTAAAATAACAGGACTGGAGTTAGATTTATATCACTATCGAAGTAAATCAGAGGGCAGAGTGAAGAAAATAACTCAACAAAGCCAAAAGAGAGTATGAGAAGGACATGGCTAAGAATATTAAACAGAATAGCAAGGCTTTCTTTAAACATATCAGGGGAAAAGAACAGGTTAGGACCAGTGTGGGCCCATTGAGGAATAGCACCCGGAGGAGTGGTTCGTGATGAAAGTGAGATGGCAGGCTTATTAAACAGGTATTTTTTTTTCAACTTTTACACAAGAACAGTCAGGAGAATTGCCAATAGCTGAGAATATCTATCAAGGTGGTGAGGAAGGGCTTTTACAGAAGATCCAGGTTGGAGTGGAGGAAGTAAAGGAAGAGCTCGGTAATCTAAGAGAAGATAAGGCTCCGAGTACAGATAATATGCACCCGAGAGTATTGAGGGAGGTAGCTGAGCAGGTAAGCGAGATGTCAACTGATATTTTCAATAGCTAACTGGAGTCAGGACAGGTACCGAGGATTGGAGAGTAGCAAATGTAACACCACAATTTAAGAAAGGATCCAGAGAAGAATTGGGAAACTGATAGACCTGTTAGTTTGACTTCAGTTATGGGGAAGGTGTTGGAGACATTAATTAAGAACCAGATGAGGAACCATTTAAACAAATACAAACTAATTAAAGGTAGTCAGCATGGGTTTACCAAAGGTAGTTCCTGTTTAACAATCTTTTGGAGTTCTATGAAGCAGTGTCTGATTGGGTGATGAGGGAAAGGCAGTGGACAAATATATCTGGACTTTAAGAAGGCATTTGATAAGGTACCCATCGGAGGTTGTTAACCAAAGTGAGGACTTGTGGAGTGGCTGGTCAGGTAGCTAATGGATTGCAAACTCGCTTAGGTGGTAGGAAAGCAAAAGTGGCTGTGAGTGGGAGGATGTCTTGCTGGGAGGATGTAGGTAGTGGGGTACCTCAGGGATCAGTACTCGGACAATTGCTATTTAATATTTACATCAACGATTTGGATAATGGGGTAAATGAGTATTAACCAAGCCCATGCCCCCTCTCCGAGGGGAAGAAAAGAAAAAAATTAAAAGGGGAGAGAGATCCCGGATTCGATCATTTTTTTTTATTTTTAAAAGTGATTCTTCATCATTGAAAGAAGGGGCCAAAACCGATATATAGCATGATATTTCAAAAAGTTGTGAACAGATTCGGACGAAATTTGGTGGAGAGGTTGGGTGTGTAAAGAGGATTAACGATTCGATTTTGATGAAGATCCAGGTCCAGATCTGGACGATCAGTGGGAGACAAAATTTTAACTGTTCAGCCTGGCAGAGGATGCACTCGACAGAGTGTCTGTGAAAGTGTTGTCCAAATGTTGGATTGTTCTTGTGTCGACTTTATTTCAGGACATTTATTTATTACATACATGTGGCGAGGATAAAATTAATGAATCTTTAAAATAGCCCAATTACTTCCACCTCGTGCGATGGCAGGGGAAAAGTTTTGGCCTAAGTCTTTCACGAACTGGCTGTATAAATTTTGGGAGGAGTTGCAGCATGGTAAAAAAGAAAGAAAGAAACAAACAAAATCAAATAAACAGCCGAACAAGAAAGATGTTTTGTATTGCACAAAACTTGAGAAATACAAATAAACAATAGTTGCCATGGAAACAGAAATTTTGCTGTTTGGAAAATTTCACTTATCAAGTGTTTATAATGATTGAATGTTATACATAACAGATTGGGCTGTCACATACATTTTCTAACTGCAGCCTCGTAGGTGTGTTACGCTTTGGGTGGCCTATACCTTGATCTTTGACTAATTTTGATCAGATCTTACTCACATTTTACTACACAATCCATACAAATAAGCTATGTAAGTTTCAATTTAAAATCGAGAAAAATTAAACAGGTATTTTCAATAATAAATTCACAAAATCCCATTTGATTATATGGGGTGAAATTGTTGTCGTGGACATCATTGACATGTCAAAACAGATGAATCCATCGTTATGATTTTGGTGAACCGAAATGAAACCCTGTTCAAATTTCAAGTCCATACATCCATCACGACCATACTCTGTGCAGATCGTTAGTGCTGCCTAAGCAGTCTCCTTGGCTATTGGGCACAATCCTGGACGGGTCACCACTCTGACCCACGATACCAGCAAGCTGGCACTCATTTTGCCAACCTCAGAAGGATGACAAGGCAGTCAAACCCCACCTGGTATTAATTCAACAGGTGAGTGGGATTTGAGCTCAGGATCCTAGATCCCAAGCCCACCACCCTAACCATTAAGCCAACACTAGGCATAGTACTGTATATAACATTCACTAACTGATGCGAGCATATTGAAGCCAAAAGGCTACACAAGATGTCTAAGACGACTTTATGACAAATTCAGTGGTCTAAGGAGGAATGGTGGAGCACATACAGATACAATGACTGATTAATTACTGGAAGTACTGCAAAATAAAACCTGTATATTAAAAGAGTTTAAGAACGAATACTTTACTGGGGAGGGGTAAAGAGACTTTCAGGCCACCCTGAACCTGCAATTTTTTGTATACATAGTTAGGGTTCATGAAAGAGCGAATGAAGGGATCAGGATTTAAGACCATTAAGATCATGGTTTTCGATTGGGGACAATCTGAGATGGTGGTGAACAGCTGCAGTAAAGATCTGGAGGGAGGAATGAGATTAAAGAGAATGTGGAAGTTTGTGTAGAGTGCAGGACCAAATGGAAGGAAGGACCAAATGTGTAGAGTGCAGAGTAAGTACATTCCAATGAGGTGTAAACTAGAAGTAGAAAAAAGACCAGGGTGGTTGAGCAGTGAAACATGGAATGCTATAAAGGAGAAGCAAAAGGCATTTATGAGGTTTAAAATAACAGGACTGGAGTTAGATTTATATCACTATCGAAGTAAACAGAGCAAGTGAAGAAAATAACTCAACAAGCCAAAAGAGAGTATGAGAAGGACATGGCTAAGAATATTAAACAGAATAGCAAGGCTTTCTTTAAAATATCAGGGGAAAAGAACAGGTTAGGACCAGTGTGGGCCCATTGAGGAATAGCACCGGGAGAGTGGTTCGATGAAAGTGAGATGGCAGGCTTATTAAACAGGTATTTTTCAACTTTATACACAAGAACAGTCAGGAGAATTGCCAATAGCTGAGAATATCTATCAAGGTGGTGAGGAAGGGCTTTTACAGAAGATCCAGGTGGAGTGGAGGAAGTAAAGAAAGCGGTAATCTAAGAGAGAAAGGCTCCGAGTACAGATAATATGCACCCGAGAGTATTGAGGGAGGTAGCTGAGCAGGTAAGCGAGATGTCAAGGATATTTTCAATAGCTACTGGAGTCAGGACAGGTACCGAGGATTGGAAGAGTAGCAAATGTAACACCACAATTTAAGAAAGGATCCAGAGAAGAATTGGGAAACTATAGACCTGTTAGTTTGACTTCAGTTATGGGGAAGGTGTTGGAGACATAATTAAGAACCAGATGAGGAACCATTTAAACAAATACAAACTAATTAAAGGTAGTCAGCATGGGTTTACCAAAGGTAGTTCCTGTTTAACAAATCTTTTGGAGTTCTATGAAGCAGTGTCTGATTGGGTGGATGAGGGAAAGGCAGTGGACAAATATATCTCGACTTTAAGAAGGCATTTGATAAGTACCACATCGGAGTTGTTAACCAAAGTGAGGACTGTGGGAGTGGCTGGTCAGGTAGCTAATTGGATTGCAAACTCGCTTGTGTAGGAAGCAAAGAGTGGCTGTGAGTGGAGGATGTCTTGCTGGGAGGATGTAGGTATTGGGGTACCTCAGGGATCAGTACTCGGACAATTGCTATTTAATATTTACATCAACGATTTGGATAATGGGGTAAATGAGTATTAACCAAGCCCATGCCCCCTCTCCGAGGGGAAGAAAAGAAAAAAATTAAAAATATAAAAAATAAAAATAAATACAAATTATTTTTTAAAATACAAAAACAAACAACAAAAATACAACATTTTTTTTCTTTCATTAATTAAAATGATCTTGGGTTGGTGTGGTGTTCGCACAGGCATGATGGGCTGAATGGCCCTCCACCTGTGTTGGATTTCC
>CM068957.1:29921434-29934218 GCA_035128595.1 Eptatretus atami
AGAGTGAGATATCTGTTAGGTTAGAATGGAGCCCACAGATGTGAGAACACCACACACTTTGGGACAACAGTGGAGGAACTTAACACTTAATCGTTGATTTTTAGATCCTCGTGGAGGATCTCTAAGTCTTACTCACGTTGTTGTTCTTCATCTTCTTCTTGGGGACTTTTTGTTTCACAACCCAGAGTTTTCATCGGATCTTCGTGAAACTTGCCATGTATATGCAGAAAGCCCACGCGCAGGCAGTAACCATCCCGATTTTGGAAATTCTTCCTAGAAAAAAGTTGACGTCATAATATCGCCGCTAATGGAAATCGCCTATACCATTATCTCCGAAACTAGGCAAGCTGTTTGAATTTTGTTTGCGGGAATCAAGCCGGGTATTAGCACAGATTATAATTTATCGCAAACCTGATACATCACAATGACGTCATATTCGTTTTTATGACGTCATCATTAAGAGGACGAGGATCTTAGCTCATTTGAGCTTGTTTTTCTTGAATAATTATCTTGAAATGAAGATTTTAATGTTTTTGTGTCCTTGTATGCTTGATTGAACCCCCCCCCCAAAAAAAATGGTGATGTGATAATGTCATATATCATGTGACCACCACGTCATCTCCAGGATACTTTTTTTCATTACTTATGTTAACACGCGCATGTACATATGCTGTGAACTCTGAAGAAGTACTGAGAATGTCATCTAGATGCATAGTTGCTGGTTGTAGCAATGCAATACAACCAAAGATGCTGTGAGTGTGCATGTTTTCCCAAAATATCCAGGTGTAAGGAAAATTTGGGCAGCCAAGGTAAAACTGACCAGAGGAAAGTGGCATGGCCCAACTGCTTCAAGAGTCATTTGCAGCACTCATTTTGAAGATAATTCGGTCGACAGCGGCCTGTACTCCTAGTTTGGGATGAGTACATTGAACCGATTCAAAGCCGACGAGATTTCCACGAAGATTGGAGATAATTCTAATCGAATGGAAAATAAGAAAATGGACAGAACAGGTGTGGGAAAGGGGTCATTCAAAAATTATGTAACCCGTGGGGGTGGGGGGGGGGGGTGGGAGGTGTATGTCCAAGCATAACGGAGAGTTACAGGGGGATGGGGATATCAAATTTGGGCAAAAATGCATTACGTAATTTTTAAATGGGCCCAAAGCATGAGAACCTGAGGGTAAATCATGTTATTTTTTTAACCAACCTCCAGAACAAGAACACCTGTAAATAACATTGAATACAAACAAATTAATACAAACATTCACAAGTTGAATGCAGGGAGTCGTACAAAGAAAAAGGAAACCGATAATTATCGCAAGGTGTGAATTCAGACTGGCCACAAATGATTGGGCCATCCAAAAAGGAAAACAACTCAGAGAATGACAATTATTTTATCACTAAATGTGGACTAGCTGCAGTAAAACCTTCTGCACTCATCCACCTCGGTTAAAAGTGCCCAGCGAGCAGAACTGAGTCACTAAAAACACACACACACCCACACAGCACATGCGCAAAAGGCGTCATGTAGCATTCATACGTCGTTTCAAAAGTCACGTATTCCTGAGTTTTAGTATGATTTGGGAAACGAGCCATTTATTTATTATCTTTTCAAATATACCACCATAATTGTATTACCCTCCCCTCTCCTCCCTATATCAAAATTTGCCCCTTTACTTTTATGACCCTCTCTTTCTATCTCCTCCACACCATTTTCCCTTTTTCTCAAAACCCTTTTTATCCCCAACCAGGAGTTAGCCCAACTGGAGGCCTGCATTTTGTGTACTGTCCATCTGTCTGTCCATCCAGAATCTGTCCTCAATAATGACGGGACGCATTTATTTCATATTCGGTACACGCATGAAATAACATCTGGTAATAATAAATAATATCTGGCATGAGCCACAGCGAATGATTTTGGGATGGAACTGAAGCCAAAGTAAAGATTTATTTCCGAATTCTGGCAAATGTGAAAAATAATTTACGGGAGATAACATTACAGGATTGGACATGCTTTTGTGAGCCATTATTTAATTATGTACACCTTACCATCTCCACAACCAACACACAACTTTATTTTTTGTATACACTCTTGAGGCTCGTGCGAGAGGTAACACACTGAACATACAAGGGGAGCAGGAGACAAGAGGGGTGGGAGAGGGAAGGAAAAAGACAGTGTGGAACAGAGACATGAGATCTGTGGAAAGGAGAGGGATGGGGTGGGGTACACAGGGTAAACAAGTACGACACGACACAACAGGGACTTTCAGGAAGGAAATCAGGGAATTTGAAGGAGGTGGGTTTGGGTGGATTAACGGGGTAAAAAGATCGAGGTTTTGGAAGGAGGAAGATAAGAGATGGTGGTGAACAACCCTGTTTTGAAGACCTGGAGGGAAGAATGGGATTGAGGAGATTGGGGAGTTTATTACAAAGGCGGGTGAAAAAAAGGAATAATAAAGTGAAGGTGATTAACAGTGATTCCTAACAGCACTAATTCTTGATTTTGTAGTTTTACCAGAACAGAAGGGGTTGCTGGCAGACCTTGAGCGCCATGCAGAAATATGGGGGGGGGGTGGGGGGGACATATCTCAGACAGACCAGTTGGGGGTGGGTTAGGCCAGGGAGAAGACGATGGAAGAAAGAAAGACCACCAACCTGCCTGCGATGAGAGAGTGAGAGACCCAAAGACTCAGCCTCATCGCAGGAGATACTAATGATCCTAAATGCCTTGGTTTCAACAGCATTAAGCTGAGAAAGGTGGGAGTCAGGAGCACCAGCCCAGACGGGAGAGCAGTACTCCATCACGCTGTGGAGGAAAGCTTTGTATGTGGTCAGGAGCTCAGGTGTGCCAAGGAAGGACTTTGCACGATGACAGAGGATGCCCAATCGGCGACTGGCTTTGGAGGCATTTAGGATCATTGGTATCAAGGAACTTTGAATGACTTATTTATTTATATACACTTTACCATTGCCTCTACCTATATACCACCTTGAATTATTTATTTAAATTCAGTTTACCATCTCATCACCTCTTGAAGTGCCACTCATCTCATCGAAGCCTGTACCTCAATGGAATTTCTATAAAGCAATTTTGGTCAGTTTTTTCTATTAAAGGAGATGAGAACATCACCTCTATTCATCTGAGACCTGAGAACTACAAAGCCTTTGGTCAACTCCAGTTATCTGCCTCAAACAGCATCCTTCGAGGCTACAGGAAAACGTTCATCCCTTGCTGGTAGCTAGAAACTGAAGCCCTTTTGAAGGAGTATATGGAAACTGGCAATCCTGACACAACCACTCAACTTCTCTCATCTTTGGACTCGGCCCGTTATCGAAGATGGAAAGAAACCGTGGAAAACAGATTTAACTCGTTATAGCAGAAAAGTTTTGAATCTTCTCCATCACTTGGGTGCTGCTTGTCCACTGACTCTACATCGACCATTCGCCCGAATCAGCAGATGGTATCGTGGGGAGAGCGGTCAAACTGTGTCCAACAACAGCAACACGAAATTTACAAAGCACTGCATTACCTTGTAAGCAGAATGTGCTCTTGAATGACTTTTTCTTCTCTCTCGATACGAAGATAATTTTGAAACCACATCAATTTCGATTGAAAACCAAATTGGCTCGAAATTGAGCACCAAAAGGCTTTGCAGCAGTGGAGTGAATGATTCAGCCTGGCCGATTACCTGCAAATGATTCCTTCATGGCATGTTAACCCGATGAGGCCCAGTTGTTCAACTCTGGTCGAAATAGAAAATGCAATTCCACTGAAAGAGATGGGGAAATTCATTACCACTGAAACGTTCCGACAACGATGTAGAGAAGGCAGCAGATAAACAGGCAAATGCAATTGTAGAACTTGTTCAATATGCAGCCGACAAAACACAAATAATGTGTGGTACTGTGGAGCAACATTATAAGGTGTGAGGGCATTGAAAGGAAATATCTCACCTCACTCGGCAGGAAATAATAGAGAATTGTAATTTTTTTTTTAATTAATCCTACCTTTTCATCCATATTACCTCCGCCACCAAAGGAAGACAGAGGTTATGTTTTCACGCCAGTAGTCTTTTATCTGTCTGGTTGTGTATCTGTGAGCAGGGTATCTCAAAAAGTTATGGACGGATTATGACGATGCGTGGTTGACAGGTTTGGTGTGTGACAAGGACGAAATGATTTGATTTCGTTGAAGATCTGGATTCAGATCCAGATACGAGAATTTATTATTTTTTTAAAGTGATTTTTCACCATTGAGAGATGGGGCCAAAAACGAAATATATAGCATAATATCTCAAACCTTTTTTTGGTATACATAGTCGAGGCTCGTGGAAGAGCGAGTACACTGAACAGATCAGGACGTAGCAGACGAAAACAGGATGCAAAACACACATGCATGGAGAAGGAAACTCCAAGGAGGAAAAACTGGAAAATTAGTCGGGATTTGGATGGGGTAACGAGGTAGAAAAGGTAGGGGGTAGAAAAGATCAAGGTTTTGGATTGGGGATGATCTGATTTGGTGGTGAACAGCTGTCTTGAAGACCTGGAGGGAAGAATGAGATTGAAGAGGATATGGAAGTTGATTCCAGAGGTGGGAGTACAGAAGAACAAATGAGCAGAGGTGAGCAGTGATCCTGGATTTGGGTAGTTTTTCCAAAAGATGGTTGATGGTAGACCATGTGAGCCCTGCATAAACCTGAGAGAACAAAGCATGGAAAGAGCAGAGGGTGCAAGACCAGAAAGGAGGCGGTAGAGGACTGAGAGACTACCTACCTGTCTGCGATGGCGAAGTGAGAAGCCCATAGACTCAGCTTCAGCATGGGAGATTCCATTGATATTGAATCCTTGGTTTCCAGGAGTTTGAATGACTGAATTCCTCAGAAAGTAGATTGGGGGGGGGCGGCAGGGAGGCGGTGGGGGGGGGAGGTTTGCCAGATGGTCCTGTCGGAGAGAGAAAGTGAGAGAGAAATAGTTTTGGACGGATTCGGACGAAACTTGCTGATTAAATTTTGGTTTGGTTCAGATGCAGATCTGGCCCACGAGTGGGATATAAAATGTAAACTGTTTAGTCTGGTGGAGGTATGTGCTCCACTGAGTGCTATTCTCGTTGGTCACCTGTGAGCTGATCTGCATTCTGTTTTCCCCCCCAACAAGCCCAACCTTTTTTCCCAATAAAATTGTTGTTCTTGTTGAACTTCACCACGTGGCACTTCATTGCGCAGCAATACGTACTAAGAATAGAACGTTAAGTTGGCTAACCTATTATCATGTGGGCGTAAAGCCATGTCCACATCCGTGTGATCAGTTGAGCAACTTGGTTGCATGAAACTGAATCCCTTATATGTGAACGTTTCTGGAACAAGTTGTGAGTAATTTCACACAGTAGAGAGATGCTAAATCTGCGAATCAAGTTGGCGTGACATATTTTATCATTCGTGCGTTTGCAAGCTGTGATTATAGTTTTTACAATCCTGGACGTGTTATGAAATTTCATGTTATGAACAAGTCCTGAATTTACAAAAATGTCAACTGTAAAAGTAAGGTGTGGAGAGGAGTCCATTAAACATTTGGGAGAATTATTGAAAGAGGAAAGTTGGAAGCATTCTGTGTATTTGCTTCTGGAGTCAAGATCACATTGAAAACAATCAAACGGAAGACCAAGAAGGAACCCGAAGAAGTAAAGAAGAAAGATGGAGTTATCAGGAAGAACCTGGATAGGATTCGGGTTTCAGCCGCTAGCTACTCCACTACCCTCAAACCAATCCAGGCACAGTCAAGTGGGCCTTACACAAAAAATGCTGCAATAATTCACTTCTCCTTGGAGAGATAGATAAAGAAAGAGAAGAATAGAGAGTAAAAGAGATGAAAGAGAAGAAAAAGCAAGAATTAGAATGACTAAAGAGAATTGTGAAAAAAAAGTAGAAAGAAGTGAGAAAGGAACAAAGAACAAAGATGTGAGGAAGAACCCAAATAGATAGATACAACTGCAGATGAGACATCTATAATAGCAAGCTCTTCATCAGTAATTGCAGAGTTCATAGAATACCTTGTGCCATGCAGTCTTCAGAAAAAGTACATGGAAAGGGTCTTTTTCAACTCTTGCTGTGTGTTTTCGAGCACGATCTATATATCAGCTTTGTTTGGGAACCTTGAATAATAGGCGTGATGGCAACCATACAAAGCCGATGGGTCAAACAGAACAGTTCAGAGCTAAACTTCCTGTCAACTCATCTCGGAGAAACTGACAATTATGGAACGATCTTTGAGAAAAAGATGCACAAAACACACAGATCTTTTGGACAAGGTTAGCTCTATCGTTGCATCACCAGGTGCCACCATTTTGGCTGAATCTCACTGTTACTCCACCCTCAGAATGTGCAACAAATTTGATTGGTCGAGACGGTGTAAAATTTTGCCAAAATACCACTAAACTGAGGGTTTTTGGAAGTGCAAACAAGGCAATTTGAGTTCTCCACTGTTCAAATACTGTATATGAATCAATTGAGATAAAATTAAAGATTTAAACGTTGTAGAAAAAAAAAAAAAACAGAATCGGAAGTTTACCACCGTTGATGCACCGTCTTTTGCACCACCTTATTGAACACGTTAAATTAGTTATTCCTGCCTGTTGTTTGTGTCCTTTATGACGTCCCTAAAAACAGTAGGTTTCCTGTTTGGAATGATTTTCAATTTTGTGTAACTGCCAGACATACAGACAGAAGCAATTACTTTACCCAACTGTGCGCATGTGTGCTCAGGACAAGATTCTGTACAATTTGCCACATTCAGAGCCAAAACACTGCTAAACCGCAGGTTCACGTTCTAATTCAACGACCCTGGAGAGGAAACATGTGATGGAAAAGGTTGTTTATACAGGAAATTTTATAAGGTCCAGGGGGCTCCATCACAGACAGTACAAAGCCTTTCTTGCAGAGGTAGAATCAGACCATGATGATGTCGTTTACTTCAGCCATGTTCGTTGGGTCTGCAAGATGGCCACACTAGCCAGATTCTGGTTACTGGCTGAAGAAATAAAAACCTTCATGACAAACAGAGGAAAAGATGTAAGCTTCATGGATGATGATGATAAGTGGTTGAATGACTTGGCATTCCTAGTTGACATCACCAAGTATGCTGCGGACTTGAATGTGAAACTACAAGGAAAGGATCAATTTGTAAGCAAACTGTATGAGTATATCCAAGCGTTCATTCAGAAGTTGGAGTTCATTCAGAAACAGTTGATGAGGAAGAAAGTTGTCCGTTTCACAACACCATCAACAAGAAATGCTGAGACGGTGAAGCATGAGAAGTATTCTCCAGTGATCGACAGTGAGAGAGACAATTTCCAAGAAAGATTTGCGGATTTTAGAGAGCACCGTGAAGAAGTGAAGCTGTTTGCAGATCGATTTTTGAACTGATGCCACTGATGCTCATGACGTGTTCCAACTGGAACTAATTGAGATCCAAAATGACAGTGACACGAAGAGAGCTTTCACAGAGCATGACCTTCTGACGTTTTGTTGCCAACATGTTCCCTCAGAGTCTTATCGAAATCGATCAAATCAGGCCCTTCGATTCATTGCCCTGTTTTGGCAGCACATATTGCTGCGAACAACTTTTCTCAAGAATGAAAAATGTCAAAACAAAATCAAGATCACTCCTGACAGACGGACATTGATCCAGAATACTCCGCATCAATACGTCAAGTGTGCAGGCAGACGTGGACTACTTGTGCAAGTGAAGCAATGCCAGATATCTCACTAAATCAGTTTAATATAGTGATAAGAAAGTAAGCAAAGAAAATAGGTCTTCTCATTTGAAATTTCTTCATTAAAATGAACTTTTTTTTTGTTGTTTTGATAAATAGTGGAAAAAATAAAATATTGGAGACTCCAATGCATTGTCTTTCCGAAATTTGTTCACCGGCCCTCGATGTGGGCCAAAAAATGCAATGTGGTCCCTTACGATAAAAGGTTGGACACCCCTGTTTCTGTCTCCATGCATGTCTCTAAAATATTTATTTGTCTTTCTGAGCTTGTTGTTGGAAGTCGATATTTAGTCGCTTAATGTGCTCTCTCGATGCACCTTTGGTTTTCATCTCTCTTCTTGTCTGCAATATGTATTGCCTCTTTTGACAGCTATTTAGTCTTCGAAATTAGTCACCTGTTTGTGAGAACAACCCCACCACGAGAAGGTCGGTGCAAGGCTAGACTGCCAGAGGCTGTTTGAGACGCTGAGCCATTGGAGTATTTTACACACCTTGAGAGATTATCCTCAATGTAACTCCATGGCATAACATTCCACAGGGGGTCAACATAGCATAATAGTATTATTACAACTATCAGAGTACCTGCCCTAAGGGCGATCCTGTTCCAAGCATGCAACACGTTCTCCTGATGCATACCTTTATTTGGGTGGTATATAGGCAATTGGCAGCTCTGTAAAGGCAAAAAAAACAACACAAAAACCTGTTACATGCATGAAGCAAAAATATACCGAGTGCTTATAATTCAAAACGCCTTACAGCACTGGAAAACGTGGGGACAGGAAAACTACTGGAGATGGTGGAGGCTTGTAATACCAGGGATAATCTGGAGGTTGCGCTACATGATACACCTTTACATAGAGAATTTGCATCCCCCCCCCCTATCCGCCCTCCGCAAGACATGGCCAAAGGATAAAAACAACATCCCTATCCATTAATTGGGGTTCTATGTAGCAATGTATCTATGTATTGGGTTCATGCTGATTCTATGTAGTAGCAATTCTGGATGTAATTGGGCCAGAACTGTAAGAGTAGCGCGACAAATAAAACACGCAAACACAGGGTCCGTAAATTCTAGTAGGGATAGTAAGAACAGAGTAAGTGCATCGTCGAATTTAACATTCCATCTTTATTACTTTTAAACATTGTTCTTTGATAAACTGGGACAGGACCAATGCAGGCATGATAGGCTGAATGGCTTTTCTCATGCGCCAAAGTCCCCTGTATAACGTTGTTAAGGAACGGTAAGAAATGGGTAGGGGAGGACAGAGAGTGTGGTGGGGGTACATGGAGTTGGAAGAGGGACATCGAGACATTCGTTGGGAAAGGGGGCAGGATTGAGGACTTGGGGTGGGAGGGGGATTGAGTACTTGGGGTTTGAGTGCAGAATGGGTAGCCCCCCCTCTCTCTCCTCTTCTCTCCACCTCTCACTCTCTCTACACTCTTCACCTCAGTCTAAGCTCTGGCTGTTTAGAGAACCACCTCAGCCACCGTGTCGAGTCTGGCATTTCATTCAGGCTGACTGGCAGGGTATTCAAGCAGCCATCACTTTTTCGAGACTGGTCTCTCCCATCATACTTTCTCGCAACATCAACTTCATCCTGGGAATTCTTTCGAAGAAACCTTCTCTCTCTCATGCAGAGATTCATCCCCTCTCGTCTTCAGTTGTCCTCCCCTTCCCCCGCCCATGGTTCACTGAAGCTTTGGTGAGGCAGTTGTCCTGAAACAACTTGCCTTTTGCCTCATGGAAAGCAAATGCAACTGAGGGTAATCTCAGTTCCTTCCATAAAGCTCAGAACAAGTGTGTGTCTACCCTCAGGAGAGCCAGAAAACAACATCTTTCAATCTCAAGTCTGAACTCTCAAACCTCTTTCCTCCTCCAAATCTGGTGGCATCTAATCAATGTGTTTCTGGTGTTTGTTTCCCTCCATCCCCTCCCTTACCTCAAATGGCCGCACTGCTGATATCGCATGTGAAAAGCTGAATGCCTAAACTCGGTGTTTGCATCGAAATATTGTGTCCGAAACCCATCGCTTTTCTGTATCCACCTTACCCAGTCACACCAACTGTCCCTGGACTCTGTGTCCTTTTATCTGACAAAGTGGAGAGCTTGCTGTCAAACCTCGACTCAGATTCTGCAACCGGTCCAGACGGCATTAGCCCATGTGTCCTAAACACTGCTCTACTGCTCTTGTTCAACCTGTCTCTATTATATTCACCCTCTCATTTGCTCAAGGTCATCTGCATCTGCTTGGAAATCAACAAACATTACTGCCCTGCATAAAAAGGTGCAAAAACAGATCCTGCAACTGCAGACACAATCAGCCTTCTCCCATAATCAGCAAGGTTATGGAATCCTCATCGTTCAGACATTGAATCCTTCCTCTTCTCCAATGGCTTGATTTCCAATCATCAATTTGGTTTCAGACCAGGTCACTCTAGCCTGGATATGCTGCTTCTGCTTTCCCAACAATGGATGGAGGTCCTCATTGCTAGACATGAAATCAGAGCATATCCTAGACATATCGTGTGCTTTTGACATGGTCTGGCACCCTGCCCGCTCACCAACTCTCTTTCTGTGGTTTCCAAATCCATCTCCACTCATGGCTCGAGACAACATGGCCCAAGGTGGAGTTCTCTCACCCCTTTTCCTGTCCAGGCTGGAGTTCCTCAAGGCAGTGTTCTGGCTCTGTTCTTTTTCTGGTGTTTCATCAATTGATTCTCGCGACTCTCTGGAAAATCTCTCTTTATCTCTTTCACATCCGTCATCCCTCAGACTGGCAAGCAGCAGCTTCTTCTCTTCTCTGCAGATCTGGATAAATCACAACTGGTCCAACACATGGAAATGTCTTTCAATCCTGACAAATCTCACACTCTCACTGTGTCTCTCCAAAAGGACCATTTGGAAAAAAACCCCATCTACTTTCTCACACATCCTCTGGAAGAAGTCCTTTCATTCAAGCTTCTGGATCTCACTATCTGCCATGATCTTTCCTGGGAAAGCCACATTTCCAACCTCGACTCAAAGCCAGTCGCTGACTGGGAATCCTCCTGTGTGCAAAGTCCTTCCTCGGCCCACCTGAGCTCCTGACCACATTACAAGCCTTTCTTCACAGCCTGATGGAGTACTGCTCTCCCCTCGGGCTGGTGCTCCTGCTCTCACCTTTCTTGGCTTCACGCTGGTGTCTTTCTGTCTTTCTACCGTCTCCTCTCCGATCTCGCCCCCTTTCTCTGTCTGTGATTCCCCCCCCACATTTTCCAAGGGCGTCAAGTCCCGCAAACCCCCTTCTGGTAAAACTACCAATATCACGAATCACTGCTCACCTTCACTCTTTCATTCTCTCTTTTTTCCCGCCTTTGGAATAAACTCCTACGCTCTCTTCAATCCCATTCTTCCTCCAGGTCTCAAAACAGCTGTTCCCCACACCTTTATCTTCCCCCATCCAAATCCTCGATCTTTTCTACCCCGTTAATCCACCCTAAACCCACCTCCTTCAAATTCCCTGCTTTCCTTCCTGAAAGTCCCTCTAATGTTCTCTTGTAATCCCGTGTTCCCCGCCCCATTATCTCCTTCCACAGATCTCTAATGTCTCTGTTCCCACTGTTTTGTCCTTCCCTCTCCAACCCCTCGTCTTCTGAACCCCCTGTTGTGTATTGTGTGTTAGCTCTCATACAAGCCTCGACATTGTATCCAAAAAAACCCCCCAAAACACTGTGTGGTCTTTGCTTGTACATCGGTGTTAGCAATAGACGTCTCAGTTCTGGGGGATCTTTGGGCCGCTTCTGCAGGATCGGTTGGCTCTCGCTGTGCTGTGGGCCAGTTGCGCGAGTGTTTGATTGGGGCTATTCTTCAACAACAACGACATTTTGGAAGAGTGTGCGGTCCTGGCTTCACCGAGGCAACAGCACAACACTTCAGTAAATCATGCAGCTCTTCAACGAGATGCCGAGCTGTATCGCATTGTTCTCTCTCTGACAATAATTATAATACATGAAATAAGTGGTAGAGAATATGGAATATTCTTGTATGTGCGGGTCGTTGAGGCTCTGAGCTCAGTGGCATTTTGGGCGGTGTATAATCAATACCTTTTCCAAGTTCGACGCGATCCATTTACCGATTCGTGTCCCTTTGACATGCGACTGCGGCGCTATTTGTTTATTAATACAATCATCCTACCAGACATGGAATGAAAATTAGTCACAAACATATCACTGAGATATATTTATTTTGATTAGTGTTCCTTAATTATAATTTCTCATCGTCATTGTCAACAAATCTAAAAGCTCAAGTCAAGTCACAAGTCACAAAATTTGCGACTCGAGTGCCACTTGAGTCCAAGTCGCCGTCTTGAGATCACCATCTCTGGTGCGCGGGATTGGTTGGACATTGGTGGAACAAGAGTATGGGATTGGGTGAGGCATTGGGAGGGCATTGCATGAGAACATGGTTATGGCATAGGTGAGGGCATTGATGAGGTATGAATTGGGAGATGGGTGGGGGCTAGGTTGAGGCATGGAGGGACATTAGTAATCACATTGATAGGGACTGAGTGGAGGCATTGGTGTTAGCATGTGTGGAGGAACGCGTAGGGGATTGGTGGGGTTTGAAAAAACTGGAAACTGAGGGGAAAAAAAACAGTGCACCCCTCCTCTTCAGTCCACCTCCCCTCCTTGTGTGGATGTGGGGTTGTGGACTAAGAGAGGGATGCACAAGGAGGGATGGGGGTTAGGGGAGGAGAGAGGGGGGGAGGGAATGGCAGGAGGGGGTGGGCTAGGTGGGGCGTGGGTGGTTAGAAGAGATCAGGGAGGGGTGAGAGAGAGTGGGTGGGTGGGGGGGGTTATGGGAGAGAGGGAGGGTTTCTACCAGCCGGGTGTGGCCGAACGAGGGTGGACTGTGATGACGAGAAACCCATTTCTGATGGACGGTCACTTACATTTTTATACATCTCTCTTCAAAGTGTATTAAAATGCTTCATTACATGGTTTTCCCTTCGTTAAAAGTGCTGCATAATGTAAATG
>CM068957.1:29944687-29971144 GCA_035128595.1 Eptatretus atami
AAAGAGAGAGATAACCCTTAATACATAAGTGCAAAAAAGAGATTGCAATTTTACAGCCAAACTGGGTCATTTTGCCCATTTATGCATCTAAGGGTTAAAAGGGAAATACATCCTAGAACAAAAAAAAAATTGAGTGGAAATTCTCTCATAAGTTGCTTTTCTACCCAAGTCTGTTGCTTCACTCACCCGGATCCTCCTGTATATTCTGAATCGTTCTTCTCTTTAAATTTGATCTTTTTAATTTAATGTATTTTGCCTTGCCTAACTGCGGAGATTCCCCACAGAGAACCCAGCGTGGCCACCTTTGCGCTCGATACGCTGTTAATCATTCTTCGTTGCCTCAATGTAACCAGCTCGATGAAGCTGGTTATTTTTGGCACATTCCTAAATCTTTTGTTCACTCAATAAACAGTTAGAAAGGTTAAGTTTAATATTTTGGCAATTTCACTTTTCTTTGTTATATGATGGAGGAGGAGGGACCATAGCCTCGCTTGTTTAAAGTAAATAGGTATGTTTAGATTACCAAATAAACGTATGATAAAACTAAGCACCGGAAACGCAATGTTAATGTCCAAGAATGGACAAATGAACCACTTTTTTTTTTGTCGGGACGTCGCTTCATCCTCTCCCCTCACGTTACTTCCGCTTTCCTCCACTTTCCCCACACTGCACTCTCCCCTCATGCTGCCTCCCCTACCCCTGCGCATTGCGCTCCTCCCTCTTGGCGCTGCTCTCCCATCCTCTCCCCTGACGTTGCCTCAATCCCTCTGCTCCCTCCACCACCCCCCCCCTCATCTGTCTCCACCCTCCACACTGCTGCCACTCCCCCTCCCACTGCTCTGCACCCCTTGCGCTGCCTTCCCCATCCCTCCCCTCAGCACTCTTCCCCATCCATCCCCTCACACTGCCTTCCCCATTTCCTCTCCCATCACACTGGCCTTCCCTATTCCCTCCCATCACACGGCCTGCTACCCAATTCCCTCCCATTCACAGCTGCCTTCCCTCATTTCCTCCATCACATTGCCTTCCCCATTTCCCTCCCATAATTTGCATCCCATTCCCTTCCCATTCCACTGCCTTCCCATTCCCCTCCCATATTCACTGCCTTCCCCATTTCCATCCCCTCACAACTGCCTTCTCCCATCCTCCCATCACACTTCCTTCCCCCATTCTCTCCCATCACAGCTGCCTTCCCATCCCCTACACATTTGCCTTCCGCCATTCGCCTGCCATCACATTGCTTCCCCATTCCCTCCCAGCACATTGCCTTCCCCATTCCTCCTCCACATTGCCTTCCCCATTCCCTCCCATCACACTGCCTTCCCATTCCCTCCCATCGCATTGCCTTCCCCATTCCCTCCCTCACGCTGCCTTCCCCATTTCTTGCCCCCTCCCCCCCATGCTGCAACCACCCTCACACTTGGTTTTCCCTTCCTCCCCTCCTCCTCCAACCGCTCCCCCCAATAAACTCTCCAGAGGGCGAAGAGAGAAGGGGAGTGAATGTGTGACTTGGATAAATGAAACGCTTTTCTTTTAGCAGGTTTTTTCCCCTATCCAATGCATGTGCCAGAACACACCCCTAACCCACCCCCCCGCCCCCGCCTTACTATCCCCGTCCTCTCCCCATCTCTCCTCTATCCCTCCCACCTCCCTTAATATTCCGTCAGCAAAGCGACAGGTTCTATTTGCTCGTAATTAAACAAGACCGTTATTTATCTCCAAAGTGGTGTTTTAATTAACCCAAACACAATTTTCAGTCTTGCACTTCTTGGAGTCCCCTTGGTATACATGCAAAGTTTCAGGCTGCTCGTTTCATGGTTTTGGAGTTGTGGAGGACACACACCACACACACACACACACACACCACACACACACACACACCACTTGAAAGTTTCCCACAACAGCTAACAACAACATTTTATTTTTTAAAGAAAAACCACTGCGTATCTTGACCTTACACACCTATGCTGGTTAAAGCAGACTGTAATGAGCTATCAGTTTAAAGTTTCATGAAGTTGCTTCACCAAATGTAAATCAACCACTTTGGAATAAACCTTCCTTCTTTTAAACCTTGTAAAAGAGGGGTCGAAGTAATTAATCGGCGAATTGTTTTTTGTTTGTTCAGTATTTACATTTGCATCAATGACATCATCAGAGTGTAAACGTTGTTTTTGTACTCGTGGGTGGAAATTTCAGAAGTTTCAGAATGGACAGAATTTGGTCCGTTGGATCAAATTTTCATGGGTCTTCACGGTCTTGTAACATACCCACCTGCTGCATTGCTTGAGCATCGGTTTTCCCTTCACCAAGCCCAGGAGGTACTTGGGATAGTCAGGGATTATACGGTTGTTAATATTATTGCCAAATAATTCTACTATAATTATTGTTGTTAATATTAGTGGTATTTAATTAAAATATGCTTTGTTACAATGTCATCCTTCTTTTTTTACTACCTCGGCCACCGAAGGTGAAGGTGGTGATGTTTCACCCGTCTCTGTCTGTTTGTCTCTGTTATGTGTTTGGCGGTCGCCAAATAGTGACCTATTGTCAGTAATTTATATCTGTTTGTTACTTACGAAATCTAAGATTTCGTAAGTATATTTGATGACTACCGTTTCTGTTTGTTTGTTTGTATGTTTGTTTGTTTGTTTGTATGTTTGTTTGTTTGTAGGCACGATAACTCGAGAACGAAAGAAGCTACCAATGTCAAATTACATCACGTGATTCAGGAGGGTGATGGCTAGTGCTGATTAGATTTTGGTCAAATCGGTCAAAGGTCAAGGTCACAGTGAGGTCAAATATTCGATTTTTGATGGTTTGGTACAGATAACTCGAGAACGGAAGAAGCTACCAATGTCAAATTACACCACGTGATTCAGGAGGGTGATGGCTAGTGCTGATTAGATTTTGGTCGAAATCGGTCAACGGTCAAGGTCACGGTGAGGTCAAACATTCGATTTTTGATGGTTTGGTACAGAATCATCGTAGAAACTTCTGGTTTGCGTCGCTACCTTCTCTAGAGACAGCTTTATAGACAAGGTCAGAGGTCAAGTTGACGATTTCGTAAGTACCCAGTCTATGACTGCTTGTTTGTTTGTTTGTTTGTATGTTTGTTTGTTTGTAGGCACGATAACTTGAGAACGGAAGAAGCTACCAATGTCAAATTACACCACGTGATTCAGAGGGTGATGGCTAGTGCTGATTAGATTTTGGTCAAAATCGGTCAACGGCCAAGGTCACACATTCGATTTTTGATGGTTTGGTACAGATAATTCGAGAACGGAAGAAGCTACCAATGTCAATTATACCACGTGATTCAGGAGGGTGATGGCTAGTGCTGATTAGATTTTGGTCAAATCGGTCAAGCGTCAAGGTCACGGTGAGTCAAACATTCGATTTTTGATGGTTTGGTACAGAATCATTTAGAAACTTCTGGTTTGCGGTCGCTACCTTCTCTAGAGACAGCTTTTATTAGACAAGGTCAGAGGTCAAGTTGACAATTTCGTAAGTACCAGTCTTGACTGCTTGTTTGGATGTTTGTTCGTTTGTCATCAGCATAATTGGTAGTAAACGTGGGCGGATTTTGACCAAACTCGGGTGGTAGGTACATCTTATGGCCAGTGCTTTGGAAATTGTGATGGTTGCTAAGGACGCTTTGGTTCCCGAGCAAAACCGAAACCTTCAAAATGCGGTACCGTTCACGCGAATCAATTCCGAAGCCATTATCCCACGTAGGGTTATGAAATTTGGCAGAATGATCTACAGGTGATGATCTATCAAATATATTCCGGTTTTGGTGATATATGGAATACTTTACCCCGCAGCCCCCTACAATTAGGGTATGCGAGAAAATTGGCGAAAATTGAAGGCCCCTCGTGACCAGGTGAGTGCCTCGATACGAAAATGAAACTTTGCAGGTTCATGGTACTCATGAGTACTACAACTTTGCCTCAGGACATATTGACGATTCGCTTAGGTCAGGGGTCAAAGGTCAATTAGTGTAAAAATCGATAATATGCGAGAGCTGGAGGTGCCTTCACGCCAAATGCTACTCCTCCTAGGGTTATGGTCAGATGGTCATGAAAATTCACACTAATTGTCTGGAATACATTGTGCACAAACAATCGAGCCGGATTTTCGATTTACCCACAGCATCCCCTCGACTTTGGGATTTCCGATATCAAACCGCATTTTCGGTACTTTTCATTCAAATTGATACTGAGTAGTTATCAGTAGATTGGAACTGGATGAGATTTGGTATGCATAATGTTAAGGTGATTCTCTATCCCGCTATATGACATCCATTTTTTTCTATATCTATAGTTTCCAAATGGTAACCCTCTCAACTTGGGTGTCCGAGGGCCATTGAGCATTCCGCTGAAACTTCAAAGTACACTAGCTCCAAGACGGATGAACGAATCGAATGAATCTTTACATGCTTATAGACCGTAATGAGTACTACAACTTTGCTCAGGACATATTGACCGTTTCCGCTATAGGTCAGGGGTCAAAGGTCAATTGTGTAAAAATCGATAATATGCGAGAGCTGGAGGTGCCTTCGCGCCAAATGCTACTCTCCTAGGGTTATGGTCGGATGGTCATGAAAATTCAACTAATCGTCTGGAATACATCGTGCACAAACAATCGAGGCGGATTTTCGATTTAGATCTTTGTTCACCCACAGCACCCCCTCGAACTTTGGGGATATCCGATTTTAAACCGCATTTTCGGTACTTTTCATTCGAATGGATACCGAGTAGTTATCAGTAGATGGAACGTGGATGAGATTTGATATGCATAATCTTAAGGAGATTCCTATCCGCTATATGACATCCATTTTGCTCTATATCTTATAGTTTCCATGCTCGGCGACCCATCGCCGCTACCGGCTTGTCTGTTTGTTTGTTACTTACGAAATCTAAAGATTTCGTAGGTATATTGATGACTTCCGTCCTCTGTTTGTGTGTTTTGTGTGTGTGTGTGTTTGTTTGTGTGCGTTTGTTTGTAGGCACGATAACTCGAGAACGGAAGAAGCTACCAATGTCAAATTACACCCGTGATTCAGGAGGGTGATGGCTAGTGCTGATTAGATTTTGGTCAAAATCGGTCAAAGGTCAAGGTCACGGTGAGGTCAAACATTCGATTTTTGATGGTTTGGTACAGAATCATCGTAGAAACTTCTGGTTTGCGTCGCTACCTTCTCTAGAGACAGCTTTTATTAGACAAGGTCAGAGGTCAAGTTGACGATTTCGTAAGTACCAGTCTATGACTGCTTGTTTGTCTGTTTGTAGGATATCTCAAAAAGATGTAGACAGATTCGGATGAAATTTGGTGGAGAAGCCGGGTGTGTGACGAGGATGAACCGATTACATTTTGGTGAAAATCCAGATCTGGATCCTGATGCGAGAATTTTTTTGAGTGATTCTTCACTATCTCAGAGATAGGGCCAAAAATGATATAGAACACCATATACAAATAATGGTGAACGTATTCGGATGAAACTCGGTGGACAGGTTGGGTTTGTGACAAGGACGACTTGATTCGATTTTGGTGAAGATCCGAATCTGGATCCGGATACAAGAATTACTTAATTTTTAAAGTGATTCTTTCAGCATTGAGAATGGGGCCAAAAACGATATATATGCATGATATTTCAAAAATGTATTGGGCCCGAATGTTCTTGTGGATCAGGCATTACGTGGCGGAGGCATGTGCTCCACCCGGATGCCTTCTAGTTTCCCTCGCCAAAGGATTCGGAGAGGGAAATGCATCTGGGTCCGTTTGTTTGTTGTCCGCACAGAACTTTCATGTTTTTCTCCAAACCGCTCGTCGGATTGAGATGAAATTTTCACACATGGTGCGACCACTCAATGTAGAATCTTTCAATGACAATGATGACGTCATAGGTCACGTGGTGTGGCAGCCATATTGGAAAAACGGAAAAACTTTGGACCTCTGTATCTCTGAAACCGCACCAAGGAAAAAATTGAAACTAGGCACATGGCAAGAACTCCTCATGGGAATGAGAGTGATTTTTTATGACGTCATGGGTGCCTTCGTTATGACGTCATAATTGCATATGTAGAACGTCACATCCGATCATTGTGAAATTTTTGAACGTCATCTTGAGATAAAATGGTCCACAGAAAAAAATTTAATGTTGTCATCGGTTACGTGATTCGGCAGCCATATTGTTTTAACAAAAACCATCTCACAAATCCTCTCTGAAATGGCTGAAAAGATCGAGGTGAAACTTTACACATATGACCACCTTTCCATGAGGAACAAAAGTCACACATATGACGTCATCGGTCACATGGTTTGGCAGCCATATTGGATATACCTGAAAATCTATAAAAAAGGACAAATTGTCCAAGAGCCGCGTCTAGAGTTTTTGTCTTCACCAGAAGAACAAGAAGAAGAAGAAGAAGAAGAACAACGCGAACTCTCTAGGCGCTGTCACACTGACGATTTAGCCAGCGTATGCGACCTATGAAAAGGTGTCTAACGCTGGCACACGTCGATACGGTATGGGTAAGTTGTGTATGCGTTAAGAGCCGCTGAAAAACGATGAAGTACGCTGTCATATTTGTGGTACGTCTCGTACGTCGTGAAATTTCAAGCTGCTGAATTTGAGGACAACTGCAAAGTACGAAGCCAGCGTACCACGACGTATGGCAGTGTTTTCAGCGTGCTCTAACGCATACAAACTTACCATACGTATTCGACGTGTGCCGCGTTTTAGACAATTTTCATAATTCGGCATACCTGCTAAATCGTCAAGGTTGACAGCGCTTTAGAGCCAGCGATCGCAACGCGACGCGGCTAAAAATACACCACTCAAGAAGTCCTGGCGAGGGTTTGCAATCTCCATTGCTCTTTTTCTTGTTTATTTGTAGTTGGACTGCGTCAGAGTGGCGACCTGTCCATTGTGCCATAGTCCAGGAGCTGCTTAGACAGCACCAAGCTCTGCACAGATGTGGTTCCAATGGATGGATGGATGGATGTAATTAGAATGCCATGCTGTGGAAGGACCTATTAAGCTGCTCTCCACACCTTAACATTGCATGCATTTAAAACATGGGAATTATTCTGGGTTCTTTGTCGTTAATTAGCCTAATCAACTTGGGGGATCAGGACGATCATTTTAGTGTATCACATTCCACATCAGAACGCTCCAGTAAGAAACACACAACACACACACACACACACACAACAGATTCTCAAGCCCCAGCCCTAATTGAGCATTCCTTTTCCTTGAAGTTGGATTTTGTATCAAAGACAGATTATGTAACATTTCCCTATCAGCTTTGTGTTCCTCATCCAATGCTGTGCTATTTCCAGTCCAGATCGTGTTTCATACAAACTTCATCAACACTATTTTTAGGTCCGCTCCAAGGCGTAGGGTTTCCATCAAATCAAATCTTTTATCTAACTTTGTTCCCAGGCCACAGAAAGAATACCCTTGGAGATGTAATTCACCAGGAATCCACAGTTGTTGGAAATTTACTTCCTGAAAAAGGCTTTTGTATATTACCTCAATTTTACAGACACTACCTTTATTGATAAATCGATACTTTTAGTTCCATACACTGAACATGTCCCCTTTTGTATAACTGGATTATTTTTACTTTTGACATGAAAATTTTAGTGTCAGTTTTCTTTTTACACTTGAACATTCTATTTACTCATTATAAATTTTATAATCCAACTTTAAGTTCCTACAGCTTGAGTAAGCCTTCTTGGCTTTCAATATAAATACTATATTGTTGCAGAAATGATTTTATGGGGTGAAGGAATCTTCAGTATATGTAATGGAAGTTATTTCTTAACTATCTGTTTAGTGAAGCGTATCATACTACATGTGAATAGATATGCATTGCGTATGTAATAGATGCGTCTACCTCACCAATTGTTTATTTTCCAGACCCATTTTCCGATTTCGGTCCATGTTTCTTTCCCTGCGATATTTCACAAACGCTCAGACTTCACAGCCCAAGGAGTCACAAACCGCCCTAAACCAGCCCCCAGCATAAGCTTAGTTTTGGGGAAAACATTGGATTGCAGCGTGTACATGCCCTTCCCCACCCCTGATAATGCACCAATCGGGGAGAAGTATTGAGGGATCCCAGCACATTCACACTCCTTGATAATGCTACCAATTAGGGAGAAGTCTTGCTGTTCAGATAAAGATGTGTTCATACCCCAAATTGAGGAGCCAATCGGGCTCTATCCAAACAGATCAAGAGCGGCTGTGGGAGGAGTCATGCACCAGGAGACAGGAAATATAAGTGCCAGTAATTTCTCAGTTAGGCTGGTGTGTGGGGTCGGTGTACAGTTGTCGGAGTGTGGTGGTCGATCTTGGGGTTGTCGCTTCATCGCCTCACCTCACTCTGGTGATAGATGGCCCTACACGGATTGCGATGCTGACAGCCGTATGGACATTTTGGCCGTGCTGTACTGATTACTCTGCTGGGCTCTGTGCTGGGTGTGCAGAGTCGTGATGTTTAGAATGGGGCAGCGCAGATGTGGAGGAAAGCCGCAGCACAGCAGCTTTACATCTCAGTACACTGGTGTTTGGCTACAGATATCTGAGCATCCACAGAAAGATAATAGAGCACCCCAGGGTACCATCCACCACGGTTGTGGGAGACACCACGACCTCCAGGACCAGTGTGCTACAGCTCGCGCAACCTCCGAGGGGACGCGCCAGCCTCTCCAGAGTCCGTCACACAAGGTTAGGAGGGGGTCCTCTTGTCATCACTCAAATGTGCCTCTATCTTTGTTGAGCAAATGTGGGCCAGAGTATGTGGTTAAGTTGACGGTACATATCCAATCATTGCGTGGGCACGATTGTCACATCGTGGGTAATTCTGGGAACGATTGAATGATCGCTTGTTTTGTATCTAGAGTATGTGCCTTTTCTTTCGCAATACGTACATTTGTTAAACTTGACCTGGCCTCGACTCATCCTGCTTGCTCATGACGATTTAATATGGCGGCTCTGGGAAATCTATTTGAGACAGATTGGTGCGGACCGGGACCGTAACAATATATTGATTTGTAAAACACAAAATCCTCAAAAAAAGTCTTCAGTCTGTCATCCATTACAGGGGTTCCTCGATTTACGGTCGAGTTGCATTCCAAAAAACTGAACTAAAAACAGAAAAACATAAATAGAAAACGATTTTCCCATAGGCACATGTCAAATTGAAGATGCATTCCTGGGCAGAAATTTCCAGTCGAACCAAACTATAACCTGAGTAAAGACAGTAAATGTGTAATACAGTTTCTCCAAATAAATACTAAAGATATAACTAAATAAATCAATAAAGTACGTAAATAAATGTTTAAACGAATAAAGTATGGATGGTTTTTCAGTAAATGCGTATGGTACTCACCAAAATCTGTGGCACATCGGGAGTTGCCAGCCTGGGAGGTGCGGATGGGGTGCATCAGTTTCTGAGACGATGAGGCAATCGACGTCACCACGTCCATTTGAATGTCCAAACCAATAGCTTTATGAGCCTTCTTGTGGGACTCTCAGATGGAGAACTTGAGGGTCATTTACCACTCATGTGAATGGTTTGGGAGAGTTTTGGCACAAAAATAATATCAATGAAGGTCAGCCGATACCTCTCATGAGTACAGTACAGACTGCATGACTGAGTGTGAGATAAGTGGTTACTGTCCATCATACCTCCACTTCCATTGCGCACTGGGACAAAAAAAAAATAAAAACAAAATAAAGACTTTCCGCATGAAAAAAACATTAACTCGAAAAGTACGACGCGTAAATAGAAGGTTGTTCAGTTCTTTGTCAACGCGTTAAATCAAAAAATCGTACATGGAATGAGTGTAAATCGAGAACTAAGTATATTCTGGGTTCAAAATTCAAATCTACATCTATTCTTTTATTGTAGCAACTACGTTTTCAAAATATTCATTATCCAACATTTCTAATTTTATAATTTATTTCCACAACTAAAGCAGTCATTTTAATCATCATATCTTCATTTGAAAACTCTCTGTCTAATTTCTTCGACTTCTCTTTGATTTATTTCCTCCACCACTGAAGGTGGAAGGAGGTTATGTTTTCACCCCTGTCTGTCTGTTTGTGTGTAGGATATCTCAAAAAGTTGTGCACGGATTCGGATGAAATTTGGTGGAGAGGTTGGGTGTGTGACAAGGATAAACTGATTAGATTTTGGTGAAGATCCGGATCCGGATACTTGAATTTTAAGTCTTTTTCACCATTGAGAGATAGGGCCAAAAACGATATATAGCACGATCTCTCAAAAAGTTGTGGACGGATTCAGAATGAACTTAGTGGACAGTCGGGTGTGTCACAAGAAGAATCGATTCATTTTGATGAAGATATAAATCCGGATCCCAATTGTTTTTTTTTTTTAAGTGATTCTCACCAGTGGGAGATCGGGCTAAACCATATGTAGCACGATATTTCAAAAGGTGGTGGACGGATTTGAATGAAACTTTGTGGACAGGTTGGGTGTGTGACAAGGACAAACTAATTCGATTTGGTGAAGATCCGAATCCGGATCCAGATCCGAGAATTATTTAATCTTTGAGTGGTTCTTCACCATTGAGTGGAGGAGGAGGAGGAGATTGGTACCCTACTCTGTGCAGAGTGTTGGTGCTGCTTAAACAGTTTCCTTGGCTATTGAGCACAATCCTGTCGCCACTCCGACACAGTATACCAGCATGCTGGCACTCATTTTGCCGACCTCGGAAGGATGACAGGCCGAGTTAACCCCACCTGGTATTCATTCAACAGCTGAGCGGGATTTGAACTCAGGACCCGAGGATCCAAAGCCACCACCTAACCATTGAGAGATAGGGCCAAAACCATATATAGCATGATATTTCAAAAATGTACTGGGCCCGATATGTTCTCCTGGATCAACATTGCATGGCGAGGTGTGCACTCTACGAGTGCCCTTCTAGTTCTTAATTAATACTTACTCATTCATTACTTGTAAAATTATCCTTTTCCAAACCTCATTTGTTTCAAAGTAACACCCCACTCCCAAACCTCAAGTCTGTTGCAAGGGAATTAGTTCCCAATAGAGTGTGGAATATTTAGGAATTTGCCAGGAATGTCCTTTGACAGTATAATGGCAGGGACCCATGGAAATTCCACACACAACTGTGAGTCTACGTACTGTATATACCACCAGTGTGGGCAATAAAGCACATAACTCGAATTGTGTGAATATCGATATTTTTAAACCTCCGCATGCACTGTCCAGATGCAAGAGCTGTTAAATGATATATAATTCCAGCATTATACATGGTGTGGTTTTGACTTTCCCCATTCAGACACAATCAGGAAACTTGCATTTATATATAGAATAGATGATTGAAACGATAGCATAAAATCCTCAATCATTATTGAGATGAAATATGTATAAACATAATGTCCACAACATTTGGAATTTAAGTCTTGTATCTGAAATGTCTGAAAAACACACAATCTTGAAGAATTTCATAACTTCGAGAGGTGGTGGAAGACCACAACGATCAAAACTTGAGAGTTTATCGAACACTTTTTCTCATGCAGTCTTGAGAAAAAGACATCGGAAGCCTCTTTTGAACTCTTGCTGATCATGATTATATTAGCTTTGTTTGTGAACTTTGAATAACAGGTGCGATGACAAACCATGACGCCGATGGGTCAAACGAACAGTCGCGGAGTTGAACGCTTCTGCCAACACTTCTCAGAGAAATTGACGATTTTGTCACTATTCCTTGTGAAAGGATGAATGAAACAAACACACCTTTTGGACAAAGTGGAGCTCTGTCGTGCACTCATTAGGCGCCACTATTTTTGGCTGAATCTCACTGTCGCTCCACCCTCAGAGCGCACAGGAAAGTTGGATTGGTCAAAAGGCATAAATTTCAGTTATGGAATTGCAAACAAGGCAATTTGTGTTCGATAATTCAATTGAAATAAGATAAAAGTTTTAAAGGCTGCAGAAAAAACCCAAAACAAACCATTGAATGATGATGCACATCTTTTACTCCACTTATCTAATACGTAAATTAGTTATTCACGCCTGTTGTTTGTGTCCTTTCATGACATCCCAAAAACAGTAGTTTTTCTTTTGGAATGATTTCAATTTGGTTTGAACTGCCAGACTGACTGAAGAAATTGCTTTACTGCTCGTACACATGGCAAGCAGTTTTCAGAAGAGGAAGGGTACTAGGGATCAAATCAAAAATCTGACATGGATCATGGAAAAAGCAAGGGAATATCAAAGGAAAGTCAGCATCCATCCAAATTGATGTTTTATGGTTTTATCTATTCTTTGGATTTTACTTTGGAGTCTGCTTTTGCATACAAATTACTGTTGATTTATGATTTGAGCAATATCTGAACATTGTGTTGATTTTCTTTTTGTGTGAAAGAAGTTGAGGCATCTTTTGCATATAATGCTTTACATTATTTCTTTGTTTTGAGAGGTTAATCTTGAAAGTTTTGAATACAGCATAATGGTAATTAGTTCCTTGGTTAAAATAAATAACGGTTTTCATCATATTTATTGTTGGAAGAACTTCTTAATACATAAACCTTATTTCTCATGCAATCCAAGACATTTACGAAAAAACTAAATTGATTTTAAAACTTGGAAATATCTGTTAATTTCACTCATGTTCTATCCCTTCCATGTCTAATTTATTTTCATACTTTTCATAGTTATAAGTTAATATGCATGAGAATGGAGAGAATATAAATGGGAGAAGATAGACCAGAGGAAACATTTGTTATCTTATATTGTAGGTTGATTACTGCATTTTATATATATTTTAGGTTTAGGAAGGTCTATGTAAGATGATGCTGATAATGGGTGTGACTTCAAATGTGTAAATCTAAATATGTTTTGATTAACAAATTCTGAGCCTTCTCTTTGGTCATTTAATTGGTCTCTCATAATTTAATAGCTCTTCATAAATACAAAGTTTGAAAAAACAGAACATGTTGCTGCATTATATAGTTGAGTACGCATATAGACGTAAATCAGCTCTTCTGTTTATCTACTGTTTTTACTATTGTTGCCTCAAATCTTAAGAAGGTCTTATATTTTCAAATTTTGTTTAGGTTATTTTTTAACTTATTTTTCTATGTATGTGCTAGCTTTTCGTATAACATGTGAAAGTTGGATTGTGGGGCTTTTTGGGTAAAATAAAAAAGCACTACTTTAACATTCCTTTATAGCACTATTTTTATACTTTACTTCTACTTCAAGGTTTTTAAGGGTGTCAAGTGCCTCTTAAACTTAATTTCCAATATCTTTATTTCAGATGTCACAATATATTATTTTGCGGCTTGTTGGATTTCTCCAATATTGATTTATGTTTGTGAGTTGTTTTGGGTTCTTTAAGCTTGATTAAAAAAATAACATCTTTTTTTCGCAATATTACAGTATATAAGTAGTTAGGTGTATTTCCCAATGTTTATGTTGTGTTTGCAAGAAGAAAGGTGTGTGTTTAGTATTTGTAGTCCTTATACAGACATCACAATGAGTTTATATTAAAATATACAGTATAGGAGAATATTATTTAAATGTTTTTTTAGAGATGAGTTTTTTTTCCTCAATTTATATTAAGAAGAGTATTAAAATGATTTTTATGATAATAGTTTTAGTCGGTGCATTTTATTAAGAAAAATTATTGAAAGTTATTTTTGGAAACATTGTGTTTTTCTCACTATTTATATGAGAAAAATTACTTAAATGTTTTTTGTGAGAATACTTTTAGGCATATTTATTGAGAAGATTTATTGCATAAAAAAAATTATTTAATTATGGTAGAAAAGCCAGAAACTCAAAACATTATTTAGTTTTGGTAGGGTGGGCAACTCCATTTTTCATACCATGTGTGTTGTGTGCATGCCCTAGGTGGTTTTATTTTATCGACTCATTTAGTGTGTGTTAATTAATATTTATTCATTATTGTGTTCTCTGTCTGTCCGAGTATTCGTTGTTCTGTCCCATGAAAAGAATCCCCTTACTATTTAATAGCACGGGTCTGCCTCACTTCACATCTCGCAGGGCTCATAAAACGTTTCAGGCCATTGGGCTTTCCCTTGAGGGAGGTTTAAATTAAATAAGGAGATTATCAAATCCAATAATTACCACCGTTTAGAGGTTACTGAAGGCGGCCCAATACACCACTCACTAAGGGATGCCTTAGTGTATTAACGGCTGTCCGAGCAACTGCTGGTCACGACATGCATGGACCTACCTTCTGATATTAACCGTAGCCCCAGCAGGCCGTGCGCAAGGTTGGTAGAGCAGGACGTGCAGGTTACAGTACTATCCACTCTAATGAAGTTGAGGTATTATTGGGTATGAAATGACTCTATTTAACGTAACCAAGTGCAATTGATTTTATATGTGTAATCTTGAAAGAGTGTGAACTGGATCATAAGCGTCCGTGTAGATGACATAATTTATGTAATCAATTGTGGTTTCTCCAGAGTGATGTGTTTCTTTTAATTATTGCTTAAGCTGCATTAATGAACCATTTCTTTCTGCTGGTTTACTTTTTTGGCAGACCAGGTCTCAAATGTCATAACCGTGCTGCAAGCTCGCTCGTACAGCCAAGTCAAAGTCACTGGAGGAGCCTCAAGGATCAATACTAGGACTGTTATTATTCATAATTTACATCAATGATTTGGACAGTGGGGGCAAAGAGTCTACTTTCAAATTGCAGACAAACAAAGCTTGGAGGCAAGGTAGATGGCAGAGGGGGAGAGGGAGAGGGAGGGGGAGGGGGGAGGACAATGCAAGGCAGCTATAGATAAGCAAACAGGGTTTTAGGTTGTATTATAGGGGGATAAACTGTAAATCAGAGGTAGTGTACACTGTATAGGAATTTAGTGAGACCTCTTCTAGAATATTGTGTACAGTTTGGTCACCCAATATGAGGAAGGACATAGCTGCCATAAGGGAGGTTCAGCATAGGGGAATAGATTAATTCCAGGCCTAGCAAGATTAAGCTATGAGGAGCGACTGAAGCAGACAGTACATTGTACATTGAAGGGAGATGTTTAAGATAATGAAGGGTACAGCCAAATAGGTGCAGAAGAGTTTTCAACAGAATGAACAGTGACAGGGGCCACTGTCTGAGAGTAAAAGCATTACAAGCCTCAGATCCTATTTTTTAAAAAGAAGAAGAGTTAGGATGGCAGTAAGGTTTATTGGTCTTCCTCAGAGAGCAGTAAATACATGGAAAGGTTCTCCCTAGAAAGGTAGTGGTGGCAGAAACAGGTGTATAGGTTTAAATTTGAGTTAGAATCGGTACCTGGAAGCATTGGGGATTGATGGGTCCATGGATATTGGCAGGGATGATAGGTAGCTGAGGTATGAATGGGTGATTGTACATATGTAGTGATTATAATGAGGTCCTTTGCAAGGAACTTCAACCAGGAAGAGGCAATTAGGCATTTCAAGCCTGCACTATGATGTCAACCTATGGTTATCCATGATCATCTTTTTAATGCTGAGCATCAAGCAAGGAAGCAGCATAAACATTTTTTTGTGTCTTTTAGTATGACAACTGGGGTGTGAAGCACGGACCACGTAGACTCAGTGCAGACACTCTAACCTTACACCACGAGGCTGATGAGTATTCTCAAACATTAAAAAGCACTGCATCAAGAAGATGGTGAAACTTCAACAATTTCGGAAGGTGTTCTCGTGTTCATGAACGAGGGAAGAACCCTGGTAAGTTGTGTGCCTCATCAAAAGGTGAATGTACAGTCTGTGTTCGTTCATGCCTCACCTTCCAAGCATGCTTACCCACCCCAACAAAAAAGAAAATACAAACAAAACGTTTTGTAATTTTAAAACAATCATATCTATATAATAATATCTATTACTAACAATAATATATACAAGAACTCTGTGGTGAAGCAGCTGCTTTGAAACAATTAACTTGCTTCTCTTCCTGGAAAGAAAACTCGTCCAAAGGCAATCTCAGATCATTCCACAAAGCCCGCAACAAGTGTGTAGCCACTCTCGGAGAGCCATAAAACAATTGTCCAACTCCAAATTGAACTTTCAAACTGGTCTCCCTCCTCTAAACTTGGTGACTCCTTGTTGTTATTGTCTCTGGTGTATGCTCCCCTTCATTCTTCAATCTTTCAAGTGGCACCATCTGCTTGAAATCAGTCAACATCACTGCACTGCATAAAAGGTGTAAAAACTGAACCGCATAACTATAGATCGATCAGCCTACTTCCAAATCAGCGAGAACATGGAATCCATCATCGCAGTCGATATGAAATCATTCCTTTTCTCCAACAGTCTCATCTCAGGTCACCAATTTGGAATCAGACCAGGTCACTCCACCTAGGACATGCTGCTTTTTTTTCTCCCAACAATAGGTATATGCCCTCAATATCAGATACGAGATCAGGGCTCTCTCTCCAGACATATCTCGAGCTTTCAATACAGTCTGGCATTCTGCTTTGCTCTCCAAACTTTCTGCCCATACCCAAGGCCAACTCCCCGGTTGGGTTACTGACTTTCTCTCCACTTGTAGCCAATGTGTGGCTCTCAACAGAATCCTTTCAAACTCTCCATACCTAAGCTGGAGTGCCAGAAGGCAGTGTTATGGCCCCGTCATAGTCCCCAACTTCATCACGATCTCTCTGGAAAATCCCTTTATTTACTGACAACTACACCCACTACCGTGACATCCCTCATCCTTCAGATAGGAAGAGCTGCTGCTGCCTTTCTTCAGACCTTGACAAAAATCACAAAATGGTCAAACACTTGGAATATGTCTTTCAGTCCTGACAAATCTCACAATCTCTTCCAAAAGGACCATCTGGCAAACCCTCCTATCTACTTTCTTAACATCCTCTCAAGGAAGTTTAGTCACTCAAACTCCTGGGTGTCACGATCAGCCATGATCTTTCCTTGGGCAAACTACATTTCAAATTGCCCAAAGCTGGTCGCCGACTGCGCATGCCTGTCGTAAAAAGTCCTTCCTTGGCACACTGAAACTCCTATCCACAGACGAGGTCTTCATCCACAGCTTGATGAGTACTGCTCTCCCCTCTGGGCTGGCTTCTTTGCCTCACACCTTGCTCAGCTTGATGTCGTGGAAAACCAAGTCCTCAAGGACTTAAAGTTTATTGCAATGCCCCATGATGGAGACCGTGCCTATCACTTTCCAATCACAGACAGGTCATTGGTTCTTGTCTTCTACCACCTCCTTTCTGTCTTGCACCTCTGCTCTTTCTGTGCTTTGTCCCCTCCCCCCCCTCCCAGGTTTCTGCATGGCACATGAGGTTCAACATCACCCCTTCTAGTGGAAACTACCTAAATCCAGGATCACTGCTCACCTCAACTCATTTGTTCCCTTTTTTTCCCCCACACTTTGGAACCAACTTCCACATTCTCTTCAATCTCATCCTCCTTCCAAGCCTTCAGGACAGCTGTTCACCACCACCTCGATAATCCCCCATCAAAAAACCATGATCTTTTTCTGTTCCCTTAAACCACCCCAAACCCACTTCCTACAAATTTCCAGTTTTTTCACCACCCCATGCATCCTCCCAAAACTTCATTTCTCCCACACAATTATTTGTCCAAGTCCCGTCTATTTTGTCCTTCAACCCTGATGTTGGTATTTCCCCTCTCTCTCTACTATTACATCCTGATCCGTTCAGTGTTCTATCTATTCCATGAGCCTTGACCTTATGTATTAAAAAAAATTTCTAGTCATATGTATATTTAAAAACACCTTGGTGATGTCTATGGCTGCCCCACTTTGTCACCCCACTCTCATCCAAATTAAATTTAATTGATAAACTTTAGATTGAATTATTGTGGTATATGAGGAGTGGCTGAAGAGACGAGACCATAGTAATGTAGCTTGATGGGTTAAATGACCTCCTCCCTCCTGTGTGCAAGTTCCTTGGATGCTCTGCAGTCTACAAGATCCTACTCATTTTAAAGGGACAAAGCCCACTTTCCTGGGATCAAAGCATGTCAAAGGACATATCAATATTACGGACGCAAAATGGTGAATTTTATCCTGCTCCCATTCCCTCCCTGATCTCCACCGTGTGCATTCCAATACATATTCATTTCTCCCTCCTCCCACACCCATTCTGACCCCGACTACAACCCATGCATATGGGTGGTCGCTAGAACTACCGTTATTCTCAGGTTTCCGTCTGTCTGTATGTATGTAATGGACAGCTTTGGAAGCCAGAGGAGTCAACCGATTTTTATGAAACTTGACTGGTAGGTTCATACCAGGATCTAGTTGTATGCTTTTGAGCACCGTGCTATGGAAGCCACCGTAGTTTGGAACGGACTTTGAAATGTTTGAAAAAATCCGAAAAATATTTATATATATATTTTTTTTTTCGAAATCAAAAATCGGCTTCCAGGCTTTTATGCGCACTATAATCAACCTCTTTGTTAAAAAAATTTCAGCCCGATCCGTCAAAAACTGTCTGACTAGTAATGCAATTATATAGCGACCCACCCATGTCGCTACCGGCTTGTATATTTATGTCGATCAATCCCCAGATGAACAATCCTGACGGGAAAACACTTTATACACTCGTAGTTTATATCGTTTGCGAGAATGCAAGCCTTTCATGGGGCATCATGATAATTATCCATGCAGTGCATTTGCTCGCCCACGTTCCCTAAATGTTGATAATTAACACGAATGGCGAATGAGAACATGGTGAACTGTTCACAGACAAAAGATTTTTATTTACAAATATCAAAACTCTCCATAAGATCGCATATCCAGCATATAGGAAACGAACTGGCATGCAGAATACTAAAAGGATCCACTTAAGCCCAATCCAAAATAAATAAATAAATAATACAAATCACTTATTTACCATTAATTAATACCAGACTTATAATTAATACCAGACTTGGACGTATAGAAATATCTTGTATGGCAACTGTCATCGGCAGCAGAATCAAAGACAATCTCAGGGACGGCGTTTAAAAATGTCGATCGAACCGCTTTCCGTTTCATGAGCGGCTCAGTAAACACAGGATTCTGCCACCGTCTTAACGACAACCAAGTCATGACGCCATGTTATAAGAAAGAACACTGAGATAATTAACACTTTATGGCCCTTTGATGGAAAAAAACTGAACAGCATGCAATTAAAGGGTACATCGAATCGGTAATAAAATGAGGCAACAGGAGACTTGATGTAGTGTGAAGATCACTGCTCTGCACTCTCAACAGCACTGCATTTGCAAAGGACTGAAGGAATTGGTAGAGTCCAAAGCACAACCAACCAAACAAGGACGAAAAAAACAAAGCCTTAAGAGGAAACAACAAATAAAGAGCGTAAAAACGCAGGCCGGAGCCGCATGGAGAACATTTGTCGCTACGGCCTGAATCCGAGAAGGCATGAAGCGCGAAGACCGGATGTCCATACACAAGGACAGCTCACGACGAAAAACCCTTGCCTCTGGCAGCATCCCCTTGATTTCTCAAAAACTCGTCGATAGGAGGGAGGTAGTGGAGAGAGAGACGGATTGAGGAGTGACGGTCGTGAGGGATGGGAAGAGAATAGTCAGCGACGAAAAATGAAAGTAAGAGTGGACACAAGGGGTAGAGTGGTTTGAAAGGACCTCGCAGAGCGAATGCCAATAACAGGCGACAACAAAACCGACCTGAGGCTGAATGGATAGTGCTGGTTTTCTCGCTCCTGGCTACTATATATGGCTGGAGCTTCTTGCCTTCCCCTGACACTAGAAGAGTGCCAGAGGTGACGAGATGGAGTCGAGAAGGTCGTGGCTCCTTCAGAACTTGCTCTCAGAGAGTTCTGCCGGGCTGCTGCGTTGCCTCGTCTTCTTCCAGGTTTTTCTTGTCAGGTGAGCGGCAATCATGAGCAGCTGCTTTTTTTTGGTGTACTGTCGCCGTGGTGCCTTCAAGGGATGAATTCGTCATCCAGAAGGTCGATGCCCTCCATGGTATTATATCCTTCATGGTGGTCACCACCCCCTTCGACGGTCCTCCTTTTTTGTGTTTTCTTTTTTTGGGCTTTTAGGTTCTGGCTCCAAAGTCTCCTTGGGTGGATTTTTTCCTGTTCAGTCTTCTTCAGTGGAATTTTTTCCTGGACCGTGTTTGTGGTGGCTCCTCAAGGCAAGCCTTCTCCTCAATCTGCTCCTTTTTTGTATCTTTCACCGGGGGCGATAATTGCAACACTATCCTCAGGCTTCGGCGCGTCATGGGTGCTGAGGTCACTGGCACAGTCGTCGTGCTTGCTAATGTAATTGTTGGGGCCAAAGTCATCAAGGCTGTTTCCGAGTCGTTGCGGAGGCCACTGGAGTAGTTTCCGTCTTTGATCTGTGGAAATGACCAGAGTAGGCGTGGAACTTTGCCAGACAAATCCGTCTTTGTGGGCTGTTTCCTCACGGCTCTGTGCCTCATCATGAGGCTTGATCGGAGGCTCGTGTATGGTGGTGGGGGGCCAACCCACCATCCCCCCGGCCCTCGCTACGCGCTCTTGTCAAGAAGGGGTTCGCTCAAGTTCTGTAGGTCTTCAGCATCAGTGGCATGCCTTTCTGAAGCGGGCATGGCCTGCTCTTCGGCTAGAAGACTGTCAGCTTGATCAGGGTACCGTGAACGCCGTGATGGATGACAGACACGATGGACTTCATGCGGAATTCCTGGTGTACCATTTGCAGCTTGTCTCACCTTTCCCACAGCCGCTTATATGCACAGTGTTCAGCGTAGAACTAGGACGATCCGGGAACCAAGGTCCGGGAAGACCGCCGGGTCCGGTTCCCAATGATCCATCTCCAAAGAGCTCTGGATGGCTGAGAGCACAAGGAAGTTTGTCATAAGCAGGTTGGCTGCCAACTTAGCAGCACATTGGGCTCAAAAACTTAATGTCTGTGCGCATTGCAATTATGACCCAGCTTGGCAGCTTCCTTGGCCGATGCCTCTGGGTCTCTTCCAGCCTCGCATCGATGAGACCGCCGTGTAAGATATCTCGCAGGTGAACAACCTTCGAGCGGCTCCTCCCACGGTTTCTCGTACATAGCAGCCACGCCACAGATAAACAAAAACACACCGAGACCCACGGTGAGAGGTCCCAGGATTTTCATGGTGTAGGTGTGGAGAGACCGTGCTAGAGCCTTCTTCAGCTCGTTCGCAGTACGTTTGCCTTTTCCTCGAGGGTCATCGACACGGTGCCATTATTCCGTGCAGCACGGTCGATATCAATCTGAGGTCGCGGCCAGTACCGAGCACAGTCATCCAATACCAGCAAAGAATAACAGGCTTCCCACGGCCACAAAGACTCCCGCGACTGGACAGGAGCGGACGCGGACGTGGCCGCCTCCGCCTTCCTCCAGCACGGCGGCGACGGACCGCCAGAGCCTGGGGTCGTTGCGTCTCGCGCCAGTGGGGAAATGTCGAGGCAGGATGGCGATACCCCGGAAAAACGCGATGAACCCGACATCTTCAAGCGTCGCTCAGAGCCTGGGATGTATAGAGACCAGCGATGCACGCGTCGAGGCGGGTGCAGTCTGGGGAGTACAGGGCGGGAGAAGGGGGACTTGTTGAAATGGTGAACAGAACGGAAACGTAGGAGGGAGAGGGATGCAGGAGCAAGGAAGGGGGCTTAATCTCGAGAGCTGCAAACGGCTTTGCAATTCACTGCAACCGATGCAATTGCGGCGCACGCAAGAGCAAACCTTAACGGCGAGCGGTTGCAGCGAGGGACGCAAACCACGGCCGCGTCACGCCGGAAACACGGCTGCAGCAGCAGCGAGCAGCAGCAGCAGCAGCAGGAGCAGATCACACACAAAGGAGGAGCGATCCAGCGGCGGTTTGTGCTGGCTTCTCACAATGCATTTTTGGATTCCGTCCGAGCGAGGGATGCAACTACGACAGATAAGCGCAAAAGACCCCCCAGGAGGGCGAGACAGAGGCGTGAACCCCTCATCGAAAGCGACGCTTCATCGGCACGCACGATTTTTGCAACACAGCGAACGTGACGCTGACCGCGTCTCCTCATCAGGACGGGTCTTGCTTGCACTGTGGGACGAAATCGGTTTTCAACGCGTCGTCAATAATATGCGATGCAATGTGGTAGTTGAGAAAGCGATTTTGCTGGAAGTGTAAGCAAGGGACGATGCGCAAGCATTGCTTTGTAAAAAGAAAAAAAAAAATTAAGTTCATAGCGATTGTGGATAATTAAAGCATCGAGAGAAACTTATTGCCCGCTCGATGGACGTGCGTCGCGGTGTGCCGCACGGGAGGGGGGAAACCCGCATCGCGCACAGCACGGGATTGAGGGTGGGGGCTGCAAGGCACGCAGTACGCCAACCGTGCGCTCCGTGACCCCAACAGACAAAGCGTTGCCGACGGGAGGTGCGCGTCGCAGCACTTCGCACAGGCGACGAAACAACAACTAGAGCTCATACCCCATTTGCATGAGCCCATTGCTATACATTTGTTCGACTTACCGAGTTGCTGCGATGAAGAGCCAAGGAATCTTTGGAATTGCACGCGCTTGCGTGTTTGCAGCGACGCTCTCGCCTCGGCGTGTCGCCTGCACACGCTTGAGGCAAGAGGCTACTCAGGACCGCGGCTGGGGCGTAACGAACCTCGCAGCAAACTCAAGGCCCTGGCAGCCCGTTGCCGGACGCGCCTCCGAACCGGTGATGAAAGGCCTACGTGGGCGTCCGTACAAGCTATTATTCCACCGAAGGGGCGGGTATAGACGAGGTTGGTCTCGGATAGAACCCACTCGACGAATTTTAGGAAAAGGGGGGGGGGGGTGAGGTGGGTCGCAAGTATTTGTAGAACACGACTGGTTGTTTATGGAGTGGTACAAGCAACTATCAGACAAAATAACCTTCAAATGGCGTCAAGGAAATGTTGGCAACAACAAGAGGCAAGTGCGCAAGCAATCATTATGTGATCCACTGCACACGCTCGTGTTTAATTAGAGAAGTGAAAATGGCTACGCACCCCTCCAGCACTACCACCATCACGTCACTCTCATCGGGATATCGCTGTGTTCGTGCAAGATTGCAACAAGAATAATTCAGGAGCACCACACAAAAACGAAGTGCATCATAAAGCAAGCTCGTGCAGACTCCAAGCACACCAGCATCACCACCTCTCTTATACTCAATATCGTTCCTCACCAAAATCCACCAGACATTTTCAAGCCAAAACAACGCTCTTTTGCCAATTCGCCTGGAAGGCAATGAAGATTGTCTCCCAGCCGAGCATCATTTGGATAGGAAAACTGCTCCCCGTATTACACAATGCGATGACACTGTCCCTGGCTGAGCGTGTGAATTCCAAAATAAGTGTCAAAACGTGCTGCTTAGTGCGAGCTTTCTTTCTCAGATATGGTAGTCGGGATCAAAAAAAAGAATAAATTACATGACACACGATTAAAGGCACCACTGGATACAAGAGGGCTGTCAAAAACACGAAGGCTCACGTCTAGAGAAATGACCTCGTGATTACTTATCCACATGATTGCCAGGTATTAAAACAGGATGTGGAAAGGCAGCGCACTTGCGTTGGAGATGCTTTGCCTGGCGTTTTGATTTACCTGATCAGATTATAACACGTCAAACTTGGTGCCTGCATTACGTACCGCTCAGATGGATGTTAAAACTGGGTGTTCATTCTGCTAGCAATGAGCTGGTCAGAGCAAGTGCAAGGTCGTTGTGAGTTTGGCAGGCAAAGTGCAGGCCTGGGCAGCGGTTCATGAGACTTGCACCAAAAAAACACCAGCTGACCCACTCGTTGGATAATTTGGGGCCATAAAAGTCGCTAGTGGTAGAGGTTGCAGTTACACCTCCCGACAACAACAAGATTTGATTTTGCCAATCATCGGTGCACTTCTCAAGTCATGAATGTTGCTCATCACAACGGTAAATATTAAATGCTTGTTCCTTTTAACTGAAAATGGAATGTTATAAAAATAAATACTAAAAAATAAGAAAAAAAATCTTAATTTTAACCATTCGTCTGATAAATACAACAACCAGGCATGCTGTCATCGTGTCAATGAACTCCCTCACCTCCCACATAAAACGACCTCAAATGATGGAAATGTTTTGGCACACCTGTTTTAAACTCAAGAGGGACAACCACGGAAGAATAACCACAGCTTGAGAACAATGAACAGAAGTAACCATGTAAGGATTTAATTTGCCAGCTGAAACACAGGCAGTTTGCACGAATGCAAAAGACGTGTGCCGGGCAGATCTGAAAGACAAACGACAAACTGCAGCTTGCTGCCATCTAAGGGAGGGATGGGGCAGGGGAGTTGTAGCTGATGTGTATAATGGGTATAGGGTACCAAAAAAAAAAAAAAGATAAAGAATGAAGACAAGAGGAGGCCAAAAAAAGAAAATCCAACTTAGAGCAAAGAATGAAACATTAATGTGCAATGGAAAGCCTGGTGCTTTCGTCTGCGGCCCCACATTAGCTTGCTGAGATAACCACAAATGCACCATGGAAAGAGACGACCTGGTGGCGGACAGTTGGGAAAATGCATGGGTGAACAGGCCGATGATTGTGTTAAAAACAAACCAAACAAACAAACAAAAAAATCACACAACTTTTTTTTTTCCACTCCTTTTTGTAGCCAACACTCTCAATGAAGATGCTTCTGGAGATGCTCTACGATTATTCGGTAATCAACCTTGGTTTCATTGACTTTTTCTTGTTGCAAGCATGCTCCCTGAGGTGACCGGTAGAGAGGGCGAATGCTCTCCGGGTATCGAGGAGACCGCCGATGCTCCAACCGGTGAACCGAGGAGAAGCCAAACACTCCACTGGTGACTGCGAAGCCGAACGCTCCACCAGTGACCGAGGAGAACCTGAACGCTCCACCGGTGACCGAGAAGCCGAACGATCCACCGATGACCGAGGAGAAGCCGAATGATCCAACCGGTGACCGAGGAGAAGCCGACGATCCACCGCTGACCCGAGAGAACGAACGATCCCCAGTGACCGAGGAGAAGCCGAACGATCCACCGTGACCGAGGAGAAGCCGAACGATCCACCGGTGACCGAGGAGAAGCCGAACGAATCACGGTGACCGAGAGAAAGCTGAACGATCCCATCGGTGACTGAGAAGCTGAATCGATCCACCAAGTGACTGAGAGATACTGAGCATCGCTCGTGCCACACATTCTTGGGAAGGTGAAACAGAGGGCGAGTTTTCTCTTGCGACCGGCAGTGCCATTAGCCCTGCCTCGAGGGGGGGCGATGCACTGTGGGAAGGCTCACTGCGGCGCTCACTGACTTGATCGAGACTTGGTGTTTTTCTTCACCTTCCTAGTCGGCGAGCACAGACCTACAAAGATATGGAAGATCAAGAAAAAGCTTCATCATGACATTTCATATGAACAAAATCAATGGGATGGAGCATCAAAAATGGTGTGGAATGCCATTTCCATAATTTGAATTCAGCGAGATTTTTTTAAAATTGTGCTGCCTTATAGAGGTAAAAATATAGAGGGAGTACCAAGTTGCTAACGCATGAAGGTTCCACCACAATGTGTGGAGTGGAGTCACATGTCGACGAACTTGGCGGGCAGGTGGATAACATCTATAAAGGTCTTTAAATGAGCTCGCCGTTTTATTTATTTATTCTCACAATTCGAACAGTGATGCAATTCTCCGAAACAGATTAGCTTCCAACAGCTCAAAATCAAAATCAAAACATTGCTGCTTAAGCAAACTGTTG
This sequence comes from Eptatretus atami, assembly GCA_035128595.1. Lineage (NCBI taxonomy): Eukaryota > Metazoa > Chordata > Myxini > Myxiniformes > Myxinidae > Eptatretus > Eptatretus atami. The sequence goes on from CM068957.1 coordinate 29,970,447, forward strand.
CAAGCCCAATCCAGTGTCCTCACACTCAGCCACCACAATACCATTACAATCAATCAAATGTGTGGTGAACAAACATTCCTTCCATTTTTCACAATTTTGTGGATATTGTATGAACCAATGAATGGAGGAGGGTGAGTTGAATGTACGGTTTTTTCTTGATGGTTGCAAAAGAGCTATTAAACCTAATCCTTTAAACTATAAAAAAACAAGCAAGACGAGAGGGGCAGTCGGTAGAGCGCGTAGCCTCCAGCACGCAATGCGCCCGATCCCGAGAATATATCAGGCCCCATCACGTTTTTTGAAATATCATGCCCATACAGTACTACATAATTTTTTGGTCCTCCTCAATGGTGAAGAAATCACTTAAAAATTAAAAGAATTATCGTATCCAGATCCGGATCCGATCTTCAACCAAAATCGAAACAATTCGCCTTGCCACACACACACCAACCTGTCCACCAAGTTCTCGTCGAAATCCGTTCCCACAACCTTTGAATATCGTTCTAATATATTAGTTTACCCTATCTCTAATGGTAGAATCACTTAAAACATTTCTTGTAGGTCCGATCCGATCTTCACCAATAATATAATCAGTTCATTCACCCCAACCTGTCCGCCAAATTTCACCGGATCCAATCCACACTTTTTCAGATATCCCCTGCACGACAAACAAACAAGAAAAAGATGTCGTGCAGATG
>CM068957.1:29978177-29995066 GCA_035128595.1 Eptatretus atami
CCACCAGTGTGGGCAATAAATGCACATAACTCGATATTGTGTGAATATCGATATTTGTAAACCTCCGCATGCACTGTCCAGATGCAAGAGCTGTTAAATGATATATTATTCAGCATTATACATGGTGTGGTTTTGACTTTTACCCCATTCAGACACAATCAGGAAACTTGCATTTATATATAGAATAGATGATTGAAAACGATAGCATAAAATCCTCATCATTATTGAGATGAAATATGTATAAACATAAATGTCCACAACATTTGGAATTTAAGTCTTGTATCTGAAATGTCTGAAAAACACCAAATCTTGAAGAATTTCATAACTTCGAGAGGTGGTGGAAGACCACAACGATCAAAACTTGAGAGTTTATCGAACACTTTTTCTCATGCAGTCTTGAGAAAAAGGACATCGGAAGCCTCTTTTGAACTCTTGCTGATCATGATTTATATTAGCTTTGTTTGTGAACTTTGAATAACAGGTGCGATGACAACCATATGACGCCGATGGGTCAAACGGAACAGTCCGGAGTTGAACCTTCTGCCAACACTTCTCAGAGAAATTGACGATTTTGTCACTATTCCTTGTGAAAAGGATGGATGAAACAAACACACCTTTTGGACAAAGTGAGCTCTGTCGTTGCATCATTAGGCGCCACTATTTTTGGCTGAATCTCACTGTCGCTCCACCCTCAGAGCGCACAGGAAAGTTGATTGGTCAATAAGGCATAAATTTCAGTTTATGGAATTGCAAACAAGGCAATTTGTGTTCGATAATTCAATTGAAATAAGATAAAAGTTTTAAAGGCTGCAGAAAAAACCCCCAAAACAAACCATTGAATGATGATGCACACTCTTTTACTCCACCTTATCTAATACGTTAAATTAGTTATTCACGCCTGTTGTTTGTGTCCTTTATGACATCCCTAAAAACAGTAAGTTTTCTGTTTGGAATGATTTTCAATTTGGTTTGACTGCCAGACTGACTGAAGAAATTGCTTTACTGCTCGTACACATGGCAAGCAGTTTTCAGAAGAGGAAGAGGTACTAGGGATCAAATCAAAAATCTGACATGGATCATGGAAAAAGCAAGGGAATATCAAAGGAAAGTCAGCATCCATCACAAATGGATGTTTTATGGTTTTATCTATGTCTTTGGATTTTACTTTGGAGTCTGCTTTTTGCATACAAATTACTGTTGATTTATGATTTGAGCAATATCTTGAACATTGTGTTGATTTTTCTTTTGTGTGAAAGAAGTTGAGGCATCTTTTGCATATAAATGCTTTACATTATTTTCTTTGTTTTTGAGAGGTTAATCTTGAAAAGTTTTGAATACAAGCATAATGGTAATTAGTTCCTTGGTTAAAATAAATAACGGTTTCATCATATTTATTGTTGGAAGAACTTCTTAATACATAAACCTTATTTTCTTCATGCAATCCAAAGACATTTACGAAAAACTAAATTTGATTTTAAAACTTGGAAATATCTGTTAATTTCACTCAATGTTCTATCCCTTCCATGTCTAATTTATTTTCATACTTTTCATAGTTATAAAGTTAATATGCATGAGAATGGAGAGAATATAAATGGGAGAAGATAGACCAGAGGAAACATTTGTTATCCTTATATTGTAGGTTGATTACTGCATTTTTATATATTTTATGGTTTTAGGAAGGTCTATGTAAGATGATGCTGATAATGGGTGTGACTTCAAAATGTGTAAATCTAAATATGTTTTGAATTACAAATTCTGAGCCTTCTCTTTGGTCATTTAATTTGTCTCTCATAATTTAATAGCTCTTCATAAATACAAGTTTGAAAAAAACAGAACATGTTGCTGCATTATATAGTTGAGTACGCATATAGACGTAAATCAGCTTCTTCCTGTTTATCTACTGTTTTTACTATTGTTGCCTCAAATCTTAAGAAGGTCTTAATATTTTCAAATTTGTTTAGGTTATTTTTTAACTTATTTTTCTATGTATGTGCTAGCTTTTCGTATAACATGTGAAAGTTGGATTGTGGGGCTTTTGGGATAAAATAAAAAAGCACTACTTTAACATTCCCTTTATAGGCACTATTTTTATACTTTACTTCTACTTCAAGGTTTTTAGGGTGTCAAAGTGCCTCTTAAACTTTAATTTCCCAATATCTTTATTTCAGATGTCACAATATATTATTTTGCAGCTATGTTGGATTTCTCCAATGTTGATTTTATGTTTGTGAGTTGTTTGGGGTTCTTTAAAGCTTGATTTAAAAAAAATAACATCTTTTTCGCAAATATTACAGTATATAAGGTAGTTAGGTGTATTTCTCCAATGTTTATGTTGTGTTTGCAAGAAGAAAGGTGTGTGTTGTAGTATTTGTAGTCCTTATTACAGACATCACAATGAGTTATATTCACAATATACAGTATAGGAGAATATTATTTTAAATGTTTTTTTTAGAGATGAGTTTTTTTTCCTCAATTTATATTAAGAAAGAGTAATTAAAATGATTTTTATGATAATAGTTTTAGTCGGTGCATTTCTATTAAGAAAAATTATTGAAAATTATTTTTGGACATTTGTTTTTCTCACTATTTATATTAAGAAAAATTACTTTAAATGTTTTTTGTGAGAATACTTTTAGGCATATTTATATTGAGAAAGATTATTGCATAAAAAAAATTATTTAATTATGGTAGAAAGGCCAGAAACTCAAACATTATTTAGTTTTGGTAGGTGGGCCAGAACCTCCATTTTCATACCATGTGTGTTTGTGTGCATGCCCTAGGTGGTTTTATTTTAGACTCATTTAGTGTCGTGGTTATTTATTTATTCATTATTGTGTTCTCCGTCTGTCCCGAGGTTCATTCGGTTTGTTCTGTCCCATGAAAAGAAATCCCCTTACATATTTAATAGCACGGGTCTGCCTCACTTCACATCTCGCAGGGCTCATAAAACGTTTCAGGCCATTGGGCTTTCCCTTGAGGGAGGTTTAAATTAAATAAGGAGATTATCAAAATCCAATAATTACCAGCCCGTTTAGAGGTTACTGAAGGCGGCCCAATACACCACTCACTAAGGGGATGCCTTAGTGTATTAATCGGCTGTCCGAGCAACCTGCTGGTCACGACATGCATGGACCTACCTTCTGGATATTAACCGTAGCCCCAGCAGGCCGTGCGCAAGGTTGGTAGAGCAGGACGTGCAGGTTACAGTACTATCCACATCTAATGAAGTTGAGGTATTATTGGGTTATGAAATAAGCTCTATTTAACGTAACACCAAGTGCAATTGGATTTTATATGGTGTAATCTTGAAAGAGTTGTGAAACTGGATCATAAGCGTCCGTGTAGATGACATAATTTATTGTAATCAATTGTGGTTTCTCCAGAGTGATGTGTTTCTTTTTAATTATTGCTTTAAGCTGCATTAATGAACCATTTCTTTCTGCTGGTTTACTTTTTTGGCAGGACCAGGTCTCAAATGTCATAACCGTTGCTGCAAGCTCGCTCGGTACAGCCAAGTCAAAGTCACTGGAGGAGCCTCAAGGATCAATACTAGGACTGTTATTATTCATAATTTACATCAATGATTTGGACAGTGGGGGCAAAGAGTCTACTTTCCAAATTTGCAGACAAAACAAAGCTTGGAGGCAAGGTAGATGGCAGAGGGGGAGAGGGAGAGGGAGGGGGAGGGGGGGAGGACAATGCAAGGCAGCTATAGATAAAGCAAACAGGGTTTTAGGTTGTATTATAGGGGGATAAACTGTAAATCAAGAGGTAGTGTTAACACTGTATAGGAATTTAGTGAGACCTCTTCTAGAATATTGTGTACAGTTTTGGTCACCACATATGAGGAAGGACATAGCTGCCATAAGGAGGGTTCAGCATAGGGGAAATAGATTAATTCCAGGCCTAGCAAGATTAAGCTATGAGGAGCGACTGAAGCAGACAGTACATTGTACATTGGAAGGGAGATGTTTAAGATAATGAAGGGTACAGCCAAATAGGTGCAGAAGAGTTTTTCAACAGAATGAACAGTGACAGGGGCCACTGTCTGAGAGTAAAAGCATTACAAGCCTCAGATCCTATTTTTTAAAAAGAAGAAGAGTTAGGATGGCAGTAAGGTTTATTGGTCTTCCCTCAGAGAGCAGTAAATACATGGAAAGGTCTCCCTAGAAAGGTAGTGGTGGCAGAAACAGTGTATAGGTTTAAATTTGAGTTAGATCGGTACCTGGAAGCATTGGGGATTGATGGGTCCATGGATATTGGCAGGGATGATAGGTAGCTGAGGTATGAATGGGTGATTGTACATATGTAGTGATTATAATGAGGTCCTTTGCAAGGAACTTCAACACAGGAAGAGGCAATTAGGCATTTCAAGCCTGCACTATGATTGTCAACCTATGGTTATCCATGATCCATCCTTTTTAATGCTGAGCATCAAGCAAGGAAGCAGCATAAACATTTTTTTGTGTCTTTTAGTATGACAACTGGGGTGTGAAGCACGGACCACGTAGACTCAGTGCAGACACTCTAACCTTACACCACCGAGGCTGATGAGTATTCTCAAACATTAAAAAGCACTGCATCCAGAAGATGGTGAAACTTCAACAATTTCGGAAGGTGTTCTCGTGTTCCATGAACGAGGGAAGAACCCTGGTTAAGTTGTGATGCCTCATCAAAAGGTGAATGTACAGTCTGTGTTCGTTCATGCCTCACCTTCCAAGCATGCTTACCCACCCCCAACAAAAAAAGAAATACAACAAAACGTTTTGTAATTTTAAACAATCATATCTATTATAATAATATCTATTACTAACAATAATATATACAAGAACTCTGTGGTGAAGCAGCTGCTTTGAAACAATTAACTTGCTTTCTCTTCCTGGAAAGAAAACTCGTCCAAAGGCAATCTCAGATCATTCCACAAAGCCCGCAACAAGTGTGTAGCCACTCTCAGGAGAGCCATAAAACATCTGTCCAACTCCAAAATTGAACTTTCAAACTGGTCTCCCTCCTCTAAAACTTGGTGACTCCTTGTTGAGTTTGTCTCTGGTGTATGCTCCCCTTCCATTCCTTCAATCTTTTCAAGTGGCACCATCTGCTTGGAAATCAGTCAACATCACTGCACTGCATAAAAAGGTGTAAAAACTGAACCGCATAACTATAGATCGATCAGCCTACTTCCAATCATCAGCGAGAACATGGAATCCATCATCGCAGTCGATATGAAATCATTCCTTTTCTCCAACAGTCTCATCTCAGGTCACCAATTTGGAATCAGACCAGGTCACTCCACCTAGGACATGCTGCTTTTTTTTCTCCCAACAATAGGTATATGCCCTCAATATCAGATACGAGATCAGGGCTCTCTCTCCAGACATATCTCGAGCTTTCAATACAGTCTGGCATCCTGCTTTGCTCTCCAAACTTTCTGCCCATACCCAAGGCCAACTCCCCGGTTGGGTTACTGACTTTCTCTCCACTTGTAGCCAATGTGTGGCTCTCAACAGAATCCTTTCAACTCTCCATACCTAAGCTGGAGTGCCAGAAGGCAGTGTTATGGGCCTCGTCATAGTCCCAAACTTCATCAACGATCTCTCTGGAAAATCCCCTTTATTTACTGACAACTACACCCACTACCGTGACATCCCTCATCCTTCAGATAGGAAGAGGCTGCTGCTGCCTTTCTTCAGACCTTGACAAAAATCACAAAATGGTCAAACACTTGGAATATGTCTTTCAGTCCTGACAAATCTCACAATCTCTCTCCAAAAGGACCATCTGGCAAACCCTCCTATCTACTTTCTTAACAATCCTCTCAAGGAAGTTTAGTCACTCAAACTCCTGGGTGTCACGATCAGCCATGATCTTTCTTGGGCAAACTACATTTCAAAATTGGCCCCCAAAGCTGGTCGCCGACTGCGCATCCTGTGTCGTAAAAAGTCCTTCCTTGGCACACCTGAACTCCTATCCACAGACGAGGTCTTCATCCACAGCTTGATGGAGTACTGCTCTCCCCTCTGGGCTGGCTTCTTTGCCTCACACCTTGCTCAGCTTGATGTCGTGGAAACCAAGTCCTCAAGGACTTAAAGTTTATTGCAATGCCCCATGATGGAGACCGTGGGCCTATCACTTTCCAATCACAGACAGGTCATTGGTCTCTTTGTCTTCTACCACCTCCTTTCTGGTCTTGCACCCTCTGCTCTTTCTGTGCTTTGTCCCCTCCCCCTCCCCAGGTTTCTGCATGGCACATGAGGTTCAAAATCAACCCCCTTCTAGTGAAACTACCTAAATCCAGGATCACTGCTCACCTCAACTCATTTGTTCCCCCTTTTTTTTCCCCCACCTTTGGAACCAACTTCCACATTCTCTTCAATCTCATCCTTCCTTCCAAGCCTTCAGGACAGCTGTTCACCACCACCTCAGATAATCCCCCATCAAAAACCATGATCTTTTCTGTCCCCTTAAACCACCCCCAAACCCACTTCCTACCAAATTTCCAGTTTTTTTCACCACCCCATGCATCCTCCCCAAAACTTCATTTCTCCCCACACACATTATTTGTCCAAGTCTCCGTCTATTTTGTCCTTCAACCCTGATGTTGGTATTTCCCCTCTCTCTCTACTATTACATCCTGATCCGTTCAGTGTTCTATCTATTCCATGAGCCTTGACCATGTATGTATTAAAAAAAATTTCTAGTCATATGTATATTTATAAAACACCTTGGTGATGTCTATGGCTGCCCCACTTTTGTCACCCCACTCTCATCCCAAATTAATTTAAATTGATAAACTGTTAGATTGAATTATTGTGGTATATGAGGAGTGGCTGAAGGAGACGAGACCATAGTAATGTAGGCTTGATGGGTTAAATGACCTCCTCCCTCCTGTGTGCAAGTTCCTTGTGATGCTCTGCAGTCTACAAGATCCTACTCATTTTAAAAGGGACAAAGCCCACTTTCCTGGATCAAAAGCATTGTCAAAGGACATATCAATATTACGGACGCAAAATGGTGGAATTTTATCCTGCCTCCCATTCCCTCCCTGATCTCCACCGTGTGCATCCAATACATATCTCATTTCTCCCTCCTCCCCACCCATTCTTGACCCCGACTACACCCCATGCATATTGGGTGGTCGCTAGACTACCGTTATTCTCAGGTTTTCCGTCTGTCTGTATGTATGTAATGGACAGCTTTGGAAGCCAGAGGAGTCAACCGATTTTTATGAAACTTGACTGGTAGGTTCATACCAGGATCTAGTTGTATGCTTTTGAGCACCGTTGCTATGGACGCCACCGTAGTTTGGAACGGGACTTTGAAATGTTTGAAAAAATCCGAAAAATATTTATATATATATTTTTTTTCGAAAATCAAAAATCGGCTTCCAGGCTTTTATGCGCACTATAATCAACCTCTTTGTTAAAAAATTTCAGCCCGATCCGTCAAAAACTGTCTGACTAGTATGCAATTATATAGCGACCACCCATGTCGCCTACCGGCTTGTATATTATGTCGATCAATCCCCAGATGAACAATCCTGACGGGAAAACACTTTATACACTCGTAGTTTATATCGTTTGCGAGAATGCAAGCCTTTCATGGGGCATCATGATAATTATCCATGCAGTGCATATGCTCGCCCACGTTCCCTAAATGTTGATAATTAACACGAATGGCGATGAGAACATGGTGAACTGTTCACAGACAAAAGATTTTTATTTACAAATATCAAAACTCTCCAATAAGATCGCATATCCACGGCATATAGGAAACGAACTGGCATGCAGAATACTAAAAGGATCCACTTAAGCCCAATCCAAAATAAATAAATAAATAAATAAATCACTTATTTACCATTAATTAATACCAGACTTATAATTAATACCAGACTTGGACTGTATAGAAAATATCTTGTATGGCAACTGTCATCGGCAGCAGAATCAAAAGACAATTCATGGACGGCGATATTAAAAATGTCGATCGAACCGCTTTCGTTCTCATGAGCGGCTCAGTAAACACAGGATTCTGCCACCGTCTTAACGACACCAAGTCATGACGCCATGTTATAAGAAAGAACACTGAGAATAATTAACACTTTTATGGCCTTTGATGGAAAAAAACTGAACAGCATGCAACTTATAGGGTACATCGAATCGGTAATAAAATGAGGCAACAGGAGACTTGATGTAGTGGTGAAATCACTGCTCTGCACTCTCAACAGCACTGCATTTGCAAGGACGAAGGAATTGGGTAGAGTCCAAAGCACAACCACCAAAACAAGGACGAAAAAAACAAAGCCTTAAGAGGAAACAACAAATAAAGAGCGTAAAAACGCAGGCCGGAGCCGCATGGAGAACATTTGTCGCTACGGCCTGAAGTCGAGAGGCATGAAGCGCGAAGACCGGATGGTCCATACACAAGGACAGCTCACGACGAAAAACCCTTTGCCTCTGGCAGCATCCTCCTTGATTTCTCAAAAACTCGTCGATAGGAGGGAGGTAGTGGGAGAGAGAGACTGATTGAGGAGTGACGGTCGTGAGGGATGGGAAGAGAATAGTCAGCGACGAAAATGAAAAGTAAGAGTGGACACAAGGGGTAGAGTGGTTTGAAAGGACCTCGCAGAGCGAATGCCAATAACAGGCGACAACAAAACCGACTGAGGCTGATGGATAGTGCTGGTTTTCTCGCCTCTGGCTACTATATATGGCTGGAGCTTCTTGCCTTCCCCGACACTAGAAGAGTGCCGAGGTGACGAGATGGAGTCGAGAAGGTCGTGGCTCCTTCAGAACTTGCTCTCAGAGGAGTTCTGCCGGGCTGCTGCGTTTGCCTCGTCTTCTTCCAGGTTTTCTTTGTCAGGTGAGCGAGCAATCATGAGCAGCTTCTCTTTTTTGGTGTACTGTCGCCGTGGTGCCTTCAAGGGATTGAATTCGTCATCCAGAAGGTCGATGCCCTCCATGGTATTATATCCTTCATGGTGGTCACCACCCCCTTCGACGGTCTCCTTTTTTGTGTTTTCTTTTTTTGGGCTTTTAGGTTCTGGCTCCACAGTCTCCTTGGGTGGATTTTTTTCCTGTTCAGTCTTCTTCAGTGGAATTTTTTCCTGGACCGTGTTTGTGGGTGGCTCCTCAAGGCAAGCCTTCTCCTCAATCTGCTCCTTTTTTGTATCTTTCACCGGGGCGATAATTGCAACACTATCCTCAGGCTTCGGCGTCGTCATGGGTGCTGAGGTCACTGGCACAGTCGTCGTGCTTGCTAATGTAATTGTTGGGGCCAAAGTCATCAAGGCTGTTTCCGAGGTCGTTGCGGAGGCCACTGGAGTAGTTTCCGTCTTTTGATCTGTGGAAATGACCAGAGTAGGCGTCGGAACTTTGCCAGACAAATCCGTCTTTGTGGGCTGTTCCTCACGGCTCTGTGCCTCATCATGAGGCTTGATCGGAGGCTCGGTCGTTATGGTGGGTGGGGGGGCCAACCCACCATCCCCCCGGCCCTCGCTACGGCTCTTGTCAAGAAGGGGTTCGCTCAAGTTCTGTAGGTCTTCAGCATCAGTGGCATGCCTTTCTGAAGCGGGCATGGCCTGCTCTTCGGCTAGAAGACTGTTCAGCTTGATCAGGGGTACCGTGAACGCCGTGATGGATGACGACACGATGGACTTCATGCGGAAATTCCTTGGTGTACCATTTGCAGCTTGTCTCACCTTTCCACAGCCGCTTATATGCACAGTGTTCAGCGTAGAACTAGGACGATCCGGGAACCAAGGTCCGGGAAGACCGCCGGGTCCGGTTCCCAATGATCCATCTCCAAAGAGCTCTGGATGGCTGAGAGCACAAGGAAGTGTCATAAGCAGGTTGGCTGCCAACTTAGCAGCACATTGAGGCTCAAAACACTTAATGTCGTGCGCATTGCAATTATGACCCAGCTTGGCAGCTTCCTTGGCCGATGCCTCTGGGTCTCTTCCAGCCTCGGCATCGATGACCGCCGTGTAGATATCTCGCAGGTGAACAACCTTCGAGCGGCTCCTCCCACGGTTCTCGTACATAGCAGCCACGCCACAGATAAACAAAAACACACCGAGACCCACGGTGAGAGGTCCCAGGATTTTCATGGTGTAGGTGTGGAGAGACCGTGCTATGAAGCCTTCTTTCAGCTCGTTCGCAGTACCGTTTGCCTTTTCCTCGAGGGTCATCGACACGGTGCCATTATTCCGTGCAGCACGGTCGATATCAATCTGAGGTCGCGGCCAGTATCCGAGCACAGTCATGCCAATACCCAGCAAGAATAACAGGCTTCCCACGGCCACAAAGACTCCCGCGACTGGACAGGAGCGGACGCGGACGTGGCCGGCCTCGCCTTCCTCAGCACGGCGGCGACGGACCGCCAGAGCCTCGGGGTCGTTGCGTCTCGCGCCAGTGGGGAAATGTCGAGGCAGGATGGCGATACCCCGGAAAAACGCGATGACCACAGACATCTTCAAGCGTCGCTCAGAGCCTGGGATGTATAGAGACCAGCGATGCACGCGTCGAGGCGGGTGCAGCTGGGGGAGTACAGGGCGGGAGAAGGGGGACTTGTTGAAATGGTGAACAGAACGGCAAACGTAGGAGGGAGAGGGATGCAGGAGCAAGGAAGGGGGCTTAATCTCGAGAGCTGCAAACGGCTTTGCAATTCACTGCACCGATGCAAATTGCGGGCGCACGCCAGAGCAAACCTCACGGCGAGCGGTTGCAGCGAGGGAAGCGCAAACCACGGCCGCGTCACGCCGGAACACGGCTGCAGCAGCAGCAGCAGCAGCAGCAGCAGCAGGAGCAGATCACACACAAAGGAGGAGCGATCCAGCGGCGGTTGTGCTGGCTCTCACAATGCATTTTGGATTCCGTCCGAGCGAGGGATGCAACTATCGACAGATAAGCGCAAAAGAGCCCCCAGGAGGGCGAGACAGAGGCGTGAACCCCCTCATCGAAAGCGACGCTTCATCGCACGCACGATTTTTGCAAACAGCGAACGTGACGCTGACCGCGTCTCTCATCAGTGACGGGTCTTGCTTGCACTGTGGGACGAAATCGGTTTTCAACAGCGTCGTCAATTAATATGCGATTGCAATGTGTAGTTGAGAAAGCGATTTTGCTGGAAGTGTAAGCAAGGGAGCGATGCGCAAGCAATTGCTTGTAAAAAAGAAAAAAAAATTAAGTTGCCAATAGCGATTGTGGATAATTACAAGCATCGAGAGAAACTTAATTGCCCGCTCGATGGACGTGCGTCGCGGTGTGCCGCACGGGAGGGGGGAAACCCGCATCGCGCACAGCACGGGATTGAGGGGTGGGGGCTGCAAGGCACGCAGTACGCCAACCGTGCCGCTCCGTGACCCCACAGCACAAAGCGTTGCCGACGGGAGGTGCGCGTCGCAGCAACTTCGCACAGGCACGAAACAACAAGCTAGAGCTCATACCCCATTTGCATGAGCCCATTGCTATACATTTGTTCGACTTACCCGAGTTGCTGCGATGAAAGAGCCAAGGATCTTTGGAATTGCACGCGTTGCGTGTTTGCAGCGACGCTCTCGCCTCGGCGTGTCGCCTGCACGCTGCGGCAAGAGGCTACTCAGGACGCGGCTGGGGCGCTAACGAACCTCCGCAGCAAACTCAAGGCCTGGCAGCCCGTTGCCAGGATACGCCGCCTCCGAAACGGTGATGAGAGGCCTCGTGGGCGTCCGTACAAGCTATTATTCCACCGAAGGGGCGGGGTATAGACGAGGTGGCTCGGATAGTAACCACTCGAGGAATTTAGGAAAAAGGGGGGGGGGGGGGGGGGGGTGAGGTGGGTCGCAGTATTTGTAGAACACGACTGGTGTTTATGGAGTGTACAAGCAACTATCAGACAAAATAACCTGTCACAGCGTCAAGGAAATGTTGGCAACACCAGAGGCAAGTGGCGCAAGCAATTCATATGATGATCCACTGCACATCGCTCGTGTTTAATTAGAGAAGTGAAAATGGCCTACGCACCCCTCCAGCACTACCACCATCACGTCACTCTCATCGGTTATCGCTGTGTTCGTGCAAGATTGCAACAAGATAAATCAGGAGCACCACAAAAACGAAGTCGATCATAAAAGCAAGTCGTGCAGACTCCAAGCACACGCATCACCACCTCTTTATACTCAATATTCGTTCCTCTACCAAAATCCACCAGACATTTTCAAGCCAAAACAACGCTCTTTTGCAATTCCCTGGAAGCAAGTGAAGATGTCTCCCCAGCAGAGCATCATTTGGGATAGGAAAACTGCTCCCCGTATTAACAATGCGATGAACTGTCCCCTGCATGAAGCGGTGTGAAATTCCAAAAATAAAGTGCAAAACGTGCTGCTTAGTGCAGCTTTTCTTTCTCAGATATGGTAGTCGGGAATCAAAAAAAAGAATAAATTACATGACACACGATAAAGGCACCACTGGATACCAGAGGGCTGTCAAAAACCACGAAGGCTCACGTCTAGAGAAATGACCTCGGTGATCTTGATCCACAATGATTGCCAGGTATTAAAACAGGATGGTGGAAAGGCAGCGCACTTGCGTTGGAGATGTTTTGCCTGGGTTTGATTACTGATCAGATTATAAACCGTCAAACTGGTGCTCTGCATTACCGTACCGCTCAGATGGATGTTAAACTGGGTGTTCATTCTGCTAGCATGAGCTGGTGAAGCAAGTGCAGGTCGTTGTGAGGTTGGGGCAAGTGCAGGCCTGGGCAGCGGGTTCATGAGACTTGCACCAAAAACACCAGCTGATCCCACTCGTTTGGAATAATTGGGGCCATTAAAAGTCGTAGTGGTAGAGGTTGCAGTTACACCTCCCGACAACAAACAAGATTTGATTTTGCCAATCATCGGTGCACTTCTCAAGTCATGAATGTTGCTCATCACAACGGTAAATATTAAAATGCCTTGTTCTTTACTTGAAAATGAATGTTAAAAATAAAATACTAAAAATTAAAGAAAAAAAAAATCTTAATTTTAACCATTCGTCTGAATATATAAACAACCAGGCCCATAGCTGTCATCGTGTCAATGAACTCCCCTCACCTCCACACTAAAACGACCAATCAAATGATGGAAATGTGGCACACCTGTTTAACTCAAAGTGGACAACCACGGAAGAATAACCACAAGCTTGAGACAATGAACAGAAGTAACCATGAATGGATTTATTTGCAGCTGAAACACAGCAGTTTGCACGAATGCAAAGACTGTGCCGGCAGATCTGAAGACAAACCAAAACTGCAGCTTGCTGCCAATCTAAGGGAGGGATGGGGCAGGGGAGTTGTAGCTGATGTGTATACTGGGTTAGGGTACCAAAAAAAAAAAAAGATAAAGAAATGAGACAAGAGGAGGCCAAAAAAAGAAAATCACAACTTAGACAGAGGAATGAAACAATAATGGCAATGGAAAGCCTGGTGCTTCTACATAGGCTTTGCTGAGACTAACCCACAAATGCACAATGGAAAGAGAAGACCTGGTGGCAGGAGGATTGGGGAAAATGCATGGGTGAACAGGCAAGGATATGTAGATTAAAAAACAAACAAACAAACAACAAAAAATCCACAACTTTTTTTTTTTCCACTCCATATTTTGTAGCCAACACTCTCAATGAGATCGCTCTGCTGGAGATGCTCTACGATTATTCGGTGAATCAACCTTGGTTTCATTGCTTTTTTTCTGTTGCAAAGCATGCTCCTGAGGTGACCGGAGAGAGGGCGAATGCTCTCCGGGTGATCGAGGAGACGCCGAATGCTCCACCGGTGACGAGGAGAAGCCAAACACTCCACTGGTGACTGCGAAGCCGAACGCTCCACCAGTGACCGAGGAGAACCTGAACGCTCCACCGGTGACCGAGGAGAAGCCGAATGATCCACCGGTGACCGAGGAGAAGCCGAACGATCCACCGCTGACCGAGGAGAAGCCGAACGATCCACCAGTGACCGAGGAGAAGCCGAACGATCCACCAGTGACCGAGGAGAAGCCGAACGATCCACCGGTGACCGAGGAGAAGCCGAACGATCCATCGGTGACCGAGGAGAAGCTGAACGATCCATCGGTGACTGAGAAGCTGAACGATCCACCAGTGACTGAGGAGATACTGAGCATCGCTCTGCCACACATTCTTGGGAAGGTGAAACAGAGGGCGAGTTTTCTTTGCGACCGGCAGTGCCATTAGCCTGCTCGAGGGGGGGCGATGCACTGTGGGAAGGCTCACTGCGGCGCTCATCTGACTTTGATCGAGACTTGGTGTTTTTCTTCACCTTCCTAGTCGGCGAGCACGACCTACAAAAGATGAATGAAGATCAGAAAAAGGCTTCATCATGACATTTCAATTATGAACAAAATCAATGGATGGAGCATCAAATGGTGTGGAATGCCATTTCCATATTTGATTCAGGAGATTTTACATTGTGCTGCCTTATCAGAGGTAAAATATTAGAGGGAGTACCAAGTTGCCTTAACGGCATGAAAGGTCCACCACAATGTGTGGAGTGGAGTCACATGTCGACGACTTGGCGGGCAGGTGGATAACTATCTATAAAGGTCTTTAATGAGCTCGCCGTTTTATTTATTTATTCTCACAATTCGACAGTGATGCAATTCTCCTGAAACCAGATTAGCTTCCAACAGCTCAAAATCAAAATCAAAACATTGCTGCCTTAAGCAAACTGTTGCAAGCCCAATCCAGTGTCCTCACCACTCAGCCACCACAATACCATACCAATCAATCAATGTGTGGTGAACAAACATTTCCTTCCAATTTTCACAAATATTTGTGGATATTGTATGAACCAATGAATGGAGGAGGGTGAGTGAATGTATGTTTTTCTTGATGTTGCAAAGAGCTATTAAACCTAATCCTTTAAGCTATCAAAAATACAAGCAAGACGAGAGGGGCAGTCGGTAGAGCGCGTACCTCCGCCACGCAATGCCCGATCCACGAGAATATATCAGGCCCATCACGTTTTTGAAATATCATGCCATACAGTACTACATCATTTTTGGTCCTCTCAATGGTGAAGAATCACTTTAAAAATTAAAGAATTATCGTATCCAGATCCGGATCCGGATCTTCACCAAAATCGAAACAATTCGTCCTTGCCACACACCCAACCTGTCCACCAAGTCTCGTCCGAATCCGTCCACAACTTTTTGAGATATCGTTCTATATATTAGTTTAGCCCTATCTCTCAATGGTGAAGAATCACTTAAACATTTCTTGTAGTCCGATCCGGATCTTCACCAAAATCTAATCAGTTCATCACCCAACCTGTCCGCCAAATTTCATCCGGATCCGTCCACAACTTTTTCAGATATCCTGCACACAAACAAACAAGAAAAAGATGTCGTGCAGAGCACGATACTTGCATAATCCACCCCCTCTCCAAAGGTTGTCATGGATACATCAAATTGTCCATTATTGGTTCACGAAAAAAATAAGTGACCACTATATTCGTTATTGTTGTGTGTCTGTCTGTCTGTCTGCTTCTGCCCGACATACTCCGTGGTTTGATCCGATCCTGATAAAATTTTGGGTGGGTTGATATCATGATACTAAAGGGCGTGGGGCGCCCATTATGGGCGGAGCCAGCCCAAAAAACATGTGTGGGGGTAGCCCAATTTGCATCTTCTCCTAGGGGGTTTGTCGAATCTGACAGGGTTTCGGTATTTGGTTAGCCCAAGGCACCTGCATAGCTCCACGAGCTCGATTTTTCATTTCGTCCCAAGGTCAAGGTCACAAGGTCACAAACTTAGAAAATTGCGAATTTTGACATCAAAAATCATCTCCGAGGGGTTTGTCGAATCTGGCTGGTTTCGGAATTTGGTTAGCCCAATGGCACCTGCATAGCCCACGACGGAGATTTTTATTTTCATCCCAAGGTCAAGGCCACAAGGTCACGAACTTAGAAAATTGCAAATTGTGTTTTTAGGGGTAGCCGATTTCAATTTGCATCTTCTCCTAGGGGGTTTGTCAAATCTGGCAGGGGTTTCGGTATTTGGTTAGCCCAATGGCACCTGCATAGCCCCACGGAGCTCGATTTTTCATTTTCGTCCCAAGGTCAGAGTCACAAGGTCACGAACTTAGAAAATTGTGAATTTTGACAGAAAAATCCACTTCTCCCGAATCAATGGCAGGGGTCGGTATTTGGTTAGCCCAATGGCACCTGCATAGCCCACGGAGCTCGATTTTTCATGTTCGTCCCAAGGTCAAGGTCACGAACTTAGAAAATTTCGAATTTTGACATAAAAATCATACGACCGCCCAAACTTTGAGAGCTGGGATGACAATATTTTTATATGAGGCATTCACCTAAAGTCTTGAAACCATTTTGCTCTATCTCGAACACCTTGCCCGTGGCGCCCCCTTCAAGTTTGACACGCTGATTTCATAAAGTATGGATAATCCGAGGAGTGCAAAATGCCATATAGCCTATATGACATATATTTCCTGGAATGTTCCAGAGGAAGTTTTGCACCAAAGGTCATAATCCTTGACCTAAAAGTTCACAAAGGTCAAATTTTAAAGTTGTTGAACGAAACGGGTTTTCAACATTTTGCAGCTAATAACCTGTCACCGTACCACATCATGTTGATCATTTTATAACTTGGTCAACATTACAATGTCTCATCCTGACTCTAAAACAATCTACATCGTCAAATACCGCTCGTGAACCATCGTCGTCTTCAGACTTGTTAAGATTAAAATTGACAATCTTAATTAAGGCTCAGGTCAATCGGATGAAAATCGATTATTTTTCAGATTGAAATTGATGATTTTAGAAGTTTGAACTTGAGTTGACCTTTTGACCTCAAAAATACTTTCCAAATTCAGTGATGGACTATGCAAATCCTGTTCAACTTTCAA
>CM068957.1:29995076-30015068 GCA_035128595.1 Eptatretus atami
TGTAAATTGACGATTTTGCAGTTGAAAATTGATGATTTTATAACTCTGACCTTGAGTTTAACCTATGACCTTTTGATCCCAAGAAGTTGGTTTCCCAATTTAGCAATGAAATTGCTGTTTAACTTTCAAGTCAATCGGATGAAAATTGACAATTTTTCATAAAAAATTGATTTTAGAAGTTTGACCTTGAGTTGAGCTTTGACCTTTTGACCTCAAAAATAGTTGGTTTCCCAATTCAGTGACGCAATATGCAAATCCTGTTCAACTTTCAAGTCAATCGGATGAAAAATGATGATTTTAGAAATTTGACTTCAAGATGACCTTTGACCTCAAAATCAACAGGCTTCTCAGTGGAGACTACCTCGTGCAGAACACGACACCTGTAAAATCCATAAAACAAATTTGACCTCAAAAATAATTGGTGGTTGAATTCAGTGACCTGATAAGAAAATCCTCTAGAAATTTCAAGCAATCGGATGAAAATTGAGGATTTTAGAAATCTCACCAAAGTTGTTGACCTTTGGGCCTATGTTCACCTTTTGACTTCAAAAACAATAGGCTTCTTCATTATGACAAACTTTACTATGTGGTTGAGTTTTGTGAAGATCAGTTTAAAATTCTGACCTGAAGGCGATAAACAGACAGACAAACAAACAAGACGATGACGTCGTGCAGAGCACGATGCTTGCAAAATCCATAAAACAAATTCATTCTCAAAAATAATTGGCTAGTTGAATTCAGTGACCTGAAATAGAAATCCTCTTCAAATTTCAAGTCAATCGGATGAAAATTGAAGATTTTAGAAATCTCACCTAAGTTGTTGACTTTTGGCCTCTGTTGACCTTATGGTCAATGTTGACCTCAAAAATAATTGGCTGGTTGAATTCAGTGACCTGATAAGAAAATCCTCTACAAATTTCAAGTCAATCTGATGAAAATTGAGGATTTTAGAAATCTACCAAAGTTGTTGACCTTTGGCCTATGTTAACCTTATGATGTCAAAAACAATAGGCTTCTTCCTTATGACAAACTCTACCATGTAGTGAAGTTTCGTGAAGGTCGGTTTAAAATTGTGACATGTAGGCGACAGACAGCTTGAATATCAAAATCGACTGACCAATATACTTGAAAAATCTTCGATTTTGCAAGTAACAAACAAACAGTAAGTGGTGAAAACATAACCTCCTTCATCTTTGGTGGTGGAGGAAACAAACGGATCCAAATGCAATACCCTATCCTTTGGCGAGGGTAACTACAATGGCACTCGGTGGAGCGCATACTCCCGACAGGCTGAACAGTTTACATTTCATATCCTACTGATAGGCCAGATCTAAATCCGGATCTTAACCAAAATCTAATCAGTTTGTTCTTGTCACCTATTCAACTCGTCCACCAGGTTTTATTAAAATCCTTCCACCTTTTGACATATCATGCTCTCTATCATTTTTGTTCCTCCCTCTCAATGATGAAGAATCATTTTTAAAATTCTCGTATCTGGATACAATCCGGACTTTCATCAAAATCGAATCAATTTGTCCATGTCACATACCCAACATGTCCACACCATGTTTCGTCCCAATCTGTCCATAACCTTTTGAAAGATTGTGCTATACGAGGTGTGTTCAAAAAGTATCCAACCTTAATTTTTTGTGCGTAAACAAATGAAGCTAGGGAGGCGTGGTTTGGTGCACGTATGTAGGCGATCCTAATTCGTATGCATGAATATTTTCCCCCTGCAGAAGCTGTCAGTTCGCCGACAGACCGCCGATGAGTGAGGAAGTGTAAGTGAGGCGCCGTCGGATTTTCGTTTTGACAAAATGAGGATCACTGTGGTCTCATCGCCAGTGATCACTGTGTTGAAGAAGTTGGGGATCGCTGTTCACAGTCTCCAGCATGTTCCCTGTGCGATCTCCAACGGAGTTGCTTATGTCTCGATCGTTAGCACTATTGGCACACGAACTTCGCTGAGATTCTCCTTAAGCCCAATCCCTCAGTCAAATGGAATGAACGGGATCAAGTGACGCCCCTCATCTGCAAGTCTCTGACATGATCCGACGATCCTGCATCTAGCAGGTCCTCACTTGTTAATGAGATATCATTTTGGGATTTGAGGCCTACAAGAACGTGCTTACCTTTCCACTGATGTGCGACCATCATTGAAGCGGTTGTCATCTCTTATCGTTGGTGCCATTGCTTCGTTCCCGAAGGCCTGTTGAATCTTGCGGATCGTTTCCACTTGGGAATCGCCAAGCTTTACAAAAAAATTGATGCAGTAGCGTTGTTCAAGTTTTTCCGTCATTTTGTCAAAAACGAAAATTCAACGGCGCTCACTTACACTTCCTCACTCATCGGCGGTCTGTCGGCGAGTGACAGCTTCTGCAGGCGGGAAAAAATTCACGCATACGAATTAGGATCGCCTACATACGTGCACCAAACCACGCCTCCCTAGCTTCATTTGTTTACGCACGAAAAATTAAGGTTGGATACTTTTTGAACACACCTCGTATATCGTTTTTGGCTCTCTCTCAATGCTGAAGAATCACTTCAAAAATTCTATCCAGATCCGGATCTTCACCAAGATATAATCAATTTGTCCTTGTCACACACCCAATTCGTCCACCAAATTTCATGCGAATCCATCTATAACTTTTTAAGATATCCTGCTCACAGACTAACGGGATGAAAACGTAACCTCTGTCCACCTTCAGTAGCGGAGGCAATAACGTCTCCGGCTATCGGCTGCAGCAACATAAAATTAAAAAGGGAAGAAAGAAAACGGATCTGAAAAAGCTATTTTAAATCTCCATCGTAATCACGACCCAGGAAAATAAAAAGTTGCAAAACATCATTGCATATGAGTCTTTGGGATGGTGGGGGTGTGTGCAGGTGTCAATTGCTATTAAATGGCTGGTTGGAGGTTGTTGATGATCTTACAAACAAATGTTCTCTGTGGGATGAATCAATTGCTGTGAGTCATCTTAAAATCCACAGGATATGTAAATAATGTGTGATATATGCGAGGATCAATGAAAGGAATAAATATGCATCATTTCAATAAAAAAAGATGTCTCAAAAGCAAAGACCAAGCAGCAAAGCAAAACAGCACAGGTGTAACCCTATCAGAGAATATATCAGACTCACCGATCACGCCTGTCCCTTTCGTTTGTGCCCCCTTTCCTACTGCGGCTCCGATTTCTCTTTTTTGTCTTGTCCTGCACAGAGCTCCTCCTTTCGTGTTCTTCTGGGCTTTTGCTCCGGCTCCCACCAGGACTACGGCTTTGCTTCTTGCTCCTACTGCGACTACGATTCTTGCTTGTGCTCTTTCTCCTGCCCTTTTCTCTCTCCATGCTCCCACTCTGCTGCTTGCTTTGACTCTTGCTTCTGCTGCGGCTCTTGCTTGGTTTGAGATCTTTGCTGCCGCTCCTGGACCTGCTGTTGCTTTCCTTTTTTGGACTACGTCTTTTGCTTCCCTTACTCCGCTCTTTGCTTGGACTCCTGCTGCGATTATCCTGGCCACGCTTTTTACCACGGCTGCCGCTATGACTGCGCTTCTTGCTGGGACTCCGTTTCCTGCTGTGGCTCCGCTTCCTGCCTCGAGAACTCCTGCTTCGACTACGACTACGACTATTGCTGCCATTTCGGCTCCGACTCCGACTCCTATTTCTTCCACGGTTCTTGCGGTTGCGGTTACGATTGCGGTTTCGATAGCGTGGTGGGCTTGGGCTTAGACTCCAATTCTTGTTTATAACTCCCATTCTGCTTCGACTGCGACTACGGAACCAAGTTGTGTACCGAGCGCGGGTCAAGCTGCGGCTGCGGCTCCTCCGGTGACTTCGACTTCGGCTGCGCCGATCTGGCTTGCGCCATCGGTTACGTGATCGAGACCTGGTTCTGCCAAAAAAAACAAGCAGAGAAAAAAAAAAGAAAGAAAAGGGGGGGAGAGGAAAAAAAAGGACAAAAAAAAAAGGAAACAAGAAAAAAGAAGGAAAAAAAAAAGAAGAGAAAACAAAAATAAAAACAAAGAGAAAATGGTTCATTAATACAACTTAAAGCAAAAATTAAAAAGAAAAATGGCACGATAGAGAAACCACAATTGATTTTAATCGATTAAATCATCTACACAGATGCATTTTACAGTTTCATCAACCGGAGTTCAAAGATGTGTTAAATAGGGTTTAACAATTCTTTCAAGATTACACCATATACAATCCAATTGCACTAGTGTGACATTAGATAGAGCTTATTCAATAACTCAACAACACTCAGTAATAACTCAACTTCATTAGAAGTGGATAGTACTGTAACCTGCACGTACTGCTCGTCCAACCTTGGGGGTACGAGTGGATATTTTCATCATGATTAACACACCATCACCACTGCAGATCAACAAATATAGTTATTGGCTGAAAGGTGACCCCCTTCAGAGGCTCCAAAAAAGTCAAAACTCGATGGCCAGTAACACACAATTGGTGCGGTGCAGAGACCTAAGATTCAGCACATTTTCATGACTCACCAACTTAATCTATCTATAATTCCAGCAATCTCTGTGTGTGTCTGTCTGTCTGTTTGTCTGCGACTGCCGTTTCTCGACGACCGCCGGTCCGATCTGATTGAAACTTGCCAGAATATGCCAGGGCCCCGCAGATGTGCCTTTTCGAGGTTTGATGTCAATCGGACGAGTGGTTCCCAAGTTACGGCCATTTTATTGCTTTTTTCAGTGTTGAAAAGGTGTATATATCGCAGCTGAAGTGTCGTTCACCTTCTCACCTTATCATGCCATTTTTTCTCAGAAAATAACAGCATATAATAATAATAGCACAATAATAGCACAAAATTGAATAAAAAGAATAACGTGATACAATGACCAATGTCTGTCAACCAATAACGACATAATATATATATATATATATATATTATATATATTGTCTGTCAACCAGACAGGACACGGTGCTATGACATCATGAATGACGTCAAATGCTTCCTCTTCGGATTGAAACTTGCCAGGAATACTGCCGGGCCCCGCGGATGTGCCTTTTCGAGGTTTGATATCAATCGGACGAGCGGTTCCCAAGTTACGGCCATTTATCTGTCGACCAATGACAAGACACGGTGCTATGACATCACGAATGACGTCACAATTAATGTTTATTTATTTTTTTATTTTATTTTTTTTGCACGATTGACAGTCCGATCTGATTGAAACTTGCCAGGAATATTGCTGGGACCGCGGATGTGCCTTTCAAAGTTTGATATTAATGGATAAGCAGTTCCAAGTTACGGCCATTTATCTGTCGACCAATGACAAGACATGTGCTATGACATCACGAATGACGTCACAATTAATGTTTTTTTTTTTTTGCACGATTGACGGTCCGATCTGATTGAAACTTGCCAGGAATATTGCTGGGGACCCGCGATGGTGCCTTTTCGAGGTTTGATATTAATCGGACGAGCGGTTCCCAAGTTACGACCATTTATCTGTCGACCAATATCTCAGAGAGGGACGGGAGAGGAGGATGAGAGTGGGCAGAGAGAGGGGCGAGAGAGGAGGGGGGAAGAGAAGCGAGACTATGGGGGAGAGGGGGGCAAGAGAGGGAGAGAAGGGGGTGGGAGTGGGGACGAGAGAGGGGGACGGGAGAGGGTTGAGAGGGATGTGAGAGGGGTGTGAGAGGGGATGTGAGAGGGGGTGTGAGAGGGTGTGAGAGGGGGGTGTGAGAGGGGGTGCGAGAGGGGGTGGGAGTGGGGCGAGAGAGAAAGCGAGACTAGGGTGAGAGAGGGGGGGAGAGGGAGGGGAGAAAAAGAGGGGAGAGAAGAGGGCGAGAGAGGAGGGCGAGACTAGGGGTGAGAGAGGGGGGGAGAGAGTGGGGAGAGGGGCGAGAGAGGGCGAGAGAGGGGAGGGAGAGAGAGGGAGGAGAGAGGGGGGAGAGAGGGGGGAGAGAGGGAGAGAGGGGGAGAGGGGGAAGAGAGGGGGGAGAGAGGGAGTGGAGAGGGGGCGTCACAATTCAAGAGAGGGAGAGAGGAGGGCGAGAGAGGGTGAGAGGGCGAGAGAGAGGGCAGAGAGAGAGGGGAGACTAGGGGGAGCAAGGAGGGCGAGAAGAGGGCGTCACAATTTTCTTCGTTTGATATGACGTGACAATTGACGCTGGGGACCTGAGTATGTTTCCCAGGTGTTCCCAAGTTATGTCCATTTATGAACGGTTGTCCAATCTAATTGAAATAATGCCCCAATCCAGTCGTCGTTTACGCAACTACGGGCCCGCCCCTACGGCCCGTACTAGTCTGTACAAACTATCAAAACCCAAAGAGGTCAAATAAGATTTTCTGGAAATTTCATTGCCTATATATGGAATGACCTTGGACAGCCAAACTTGAATTGATTATTAACAAGCGAGCCGATTACAACTGTTGTTGAGAGGTCTTTCTCTGCATCGGCAACTCATCACCTCATCCATTAGCATTGCTTATCAATATTTAAATTTTTTGCGAACATGAAATTCTCTTCTTTTCCCATTGCAAGTTCAGCCTTTTAGGGTTAAAAATAAAAATAACTAGAGTTCATAGAACATGCTACCCTGAGCAGTGTTCAAGTATATACTTCAATTTAAATAAAATCATGATTTTAAAGATCGTGAAAAAACAATTCCGGAAGTTTAGTGCCATTGAAGGAGTGTTATACAACACCCTTATTTAACAAATCCAAACAATGCCAAGTATGGGGTCATCACTTTGTATAGGCCCGGTGTATGCTTAGCGGATAGGTGGTTGGCTTAAGATCGGAGGGTCTTGAGTGAGTTCAAGCTCCTGTTGGGGTGTTGAATTAACACCAGATAGGATTGACTCAACTTGTCATCCTTACGAGGTCGGCAAAATGAGTACCAACACGCTGGTAACAGGAGCATTGCATCAGCAGCATAACTGCGCCCCCAGAAAATGATGCAGCCAAGCAGCCACAGGCTGCATACGAATAAATGAACTGCTAAGCAGAAGGATTTTGAAAGTGTAGAGAAGGCGGTGTTCTACAGTGTATAAGTATATAATTAAATTTAAATAAAATTAATATTGTAAAAGTCGTATAAATTAATTAATTCTGGAATTTACCACCGTTGACGCAGTCTATACACCACCCTATTTAACACTTTACATTAGTTCTTCGTGCCTGTTGTTTGTGCCATTTATAACGTCCTTAAAAACAGTAAGTTTCCTGTTTGGAATGATTTTCAATTTTGTTTAACTGCCAGACAGGCAGACAGAGTAAAAATATTATCTTGCTCGTCTCTGCGCATGAGGACAGGAACAAATTCAGAAACAAAGTACGTTAAAACAACAGGTTTATTTTTTCCGATTCATGTTAAAAATATAACATTCAATTAAAATAGGTTGTTCCTTGATCATAAACTAACATTTGTAGACAGACAGAGAGACGGACGGACAAGAACAAGAACAAATTGCTTAACCCCGTTTTCTGCTTCGCGTGCACGGGGTAAAAACACAATCAATGCTGACTCTCCCAGAATGGCGTGCAAGATAACGATCCCCAAATTAAACCGGTTTCCATCCAGCCAGTTTCACGATATTTAGTTTTAATGCCGGATCACAACATGGATCACCTCAATGAGGCGGTCTACTGTGTACCAGCATAAAATGAGTCGATACAAACACGTGCCGGGTCTTGTTCTGGTGAAGTGCAAATAAATTTGATTCAACATTTTCTCTTCATATCTAAAAAGATGCTATTTCATCACCAAAAATGTCAGTAGATCTGAGAATGAACAATCAATTGAAAAATAAAAAAAACAATTAAGGAACAATCCACCCCTTCATTATGTAACCCAGCTCACGAGTCAAATCACATTTTGAAGTGGCTTTGGATGTATTGCTTGTTTTGCAATGGATACGTTGGTCAAAGCAAAAAAATATTTTTAAAAACTACGTGGGCACTCTTCAGCATTGCGAGGTCACCAGAAATACCTCCGCCCACATTATTACATCATTATACATCCTTGTACCAAGTTTGATTTAAATCCCTGAACAGATTCAAAATATTAAATAATTCTGGCTGCCAGACCATGAGTCCGATCAGGTTGAAATTTAAACCATATACTCCCCATGATTACTAGATCATAACTGACGTTTCACGTCGATTGATTAAGTGGTTCAAGAGAATGTTTTTTTAAAGATTTTTGTTCAATTCAATATGGCTGCTAAACCATGTGACCTATGCCATCATAGGTGGATAACTTTTTGTACCTCATGGATAGGTGATCATACCTGTAAAGTTTCACCTCTATCTGTTCAGCCATTTCGGAGAAGGAGATTTTTGAAGGTTTTTATGTGAAAGACAATATGGTTGGCGAACCACGTGACCGATGACGTGAATTTTTCCCTCCCATGAAGCTTAGCCTGAGATGACCCTCAAAATTTTTCATACTGATCAGATAAAGTGTTTGACGTAAGCAATTATGACGTCACAATGAAGCCACCTGTGACGACATTTTTTTTTTAATTTATACATGTATATATATATATACATACATACATATACACATCACACTTGTTTCCCATGGGGAGTATGTCACATGTGCCAAGTTTCAATTTTTTCCATGGGGCGGTTTAGGAGATAGAGGTCCAAAGTTTTTCCTTTTTTCCCAATATGGCTGCCACACCACGTGACCTATGATGTCATAATTATTAAATCATTCTACATGAGTAGTCGCACCTATGGTGAAAATTTTGGGTCAATCGGACAAGCGGTTGCAGAGAAAACAGATAATTAGCATGGACGGACGTACGTACGTACGTAGGGAAGTACGTACAACCCGAAAACATAATGCCACCGGCAACTTCTTCAGCTGTTAAAAAAAACAAAAACAACACCGTAAAGTATTTTGTTTGCAAGCAGCATTTCTTGCTAATTAATGGTCAGATTTCTCTTGGGATGCTTCAAGACTCAACTAGACAAGTCAGAAACCCAAAAAAATTGAACTATGGTTTGTGATAGGCAGTAATTTTCACATTACTGCCGATCACAAAGATAACCAGCCATTTGCTTATTGACCTAAAGTGATGCGGGTGAACAATGGAGATTTTCCAACTTCATCCTACACCTACAAGTACAGAAAGACTTGAAAATCCAGCTCGTAATTGGTGTTGACAGCTTGAGATCAAATTTGTTTTTTATCAGGAAGATAGAGATTCTGAAAATATTGGCACGCTTGTTTGCCTATAGCTCAATAAGGCTTTTGCCCAGATGAGAACTTTCATTTACAGCAAACACAATGGATTGAGGCTCGCACAGCCCAGTTACAAGCACCTGCTTCAAGTAACACAGGCTTCGCAAGCTACACTCCCCGAGGGTCATCAATGGTTTATATTAATTGTGACAATATCGTGCTTCGGTCCTTTTGACTTGCCCCGATGTGCAACATTCAAACCTTTACGTTGCAGTCAGTGGGTAAGTTAATTCTTCCTTTTGTGTCCCTGTGTCACAGAATAATACGCTTTAACAGGATGCTAAAATGCATCATGCTGCCATGGTGGGGAAGCAACAAAGAGAAGAGAAATGGACCTGGAACCAAGCCAGAGTCTGCAGCAAATGTGCAAACACAAGACAGATCGAATTACATCACACTGTACCTCATTTGCAGCTGCCCTCCTGTGGCAATAACAGCAGCTGTCTGCCAAGAACAAAGTGTCATGGGTACCAGCTGCTTATTTCAGGCCATGCCTAAACTGCCATCAGCTTCAGGCACACAAAGTTAATAAACGGCTTTTGCTTAGTTGGACCATCCATTCCCCAAATTGCTGCCGCACGTCACAATTTGCCTGACATGCTAAAGTGGACCATGGGTCACCTGGAGCGAGCGAGGCGTGGAACGCGGGTGCTGCCTTCAAAACGATCTTCGCGCAGCCGGATTCTGCGGCCGAGGATCTCCATGCCATCAAGTTCATCAAGCGCCCGTTTCATGTCGGTGTACGTCCGGAATTCCACAAAGCCTTCACTCTCCCGCTCCTTGTGAGCCTCTCCGTACATCACCTCTCCAGCTCTTCGCATTGAATCCTGTTGAGCACGCAAGTATGCTTTTAGTGCCGACTGGATCAGCTGAATAACTCTCCAATGGCCCCACAAAAGGAACAATCAGTGCACTCTGCAAACATTAAAGTTTCCCACCAAGTACAATAATGCACATTTCCATTTCTATCAAAGAGGAAATGATCTAAATTTGGCAAGTGAAAGTTACCGGTCCAAAATTTAAACTCACTGGGTAGCAACACGTATCGGGTACTTTCAAAATGGCATAATCTGCCCCAAAATTGTTGATGTTCATGCGCAAAACCCAAGGAAGCTGAAGAGATTGGGGTGAAACAAAATGTATGATGTGTCCGGGACAAGGAATGTTACTTGGAATGGCTGATCAATCTTCTGAAAGAAGCCGTAAATACTTGGAAAAGTACCTGAGAGAAAGGGCTGTGCTATGTGGGTCGGTGCAAGAGCAGAATGAATGGACGTGTGTGACACAACCTCGCGACGGATCGCCAGCAGTGAATGGACTGCGTATCTGGATTAGGTTCTTTTGAACACTGATGAGAATGACCTATTTGGGGCTGGTGAAAGTACAGGGTGTGTTTCAAATGACGATATTTACCATGAATCATGTTTGGTGGTTGGAGAAAAATAAAATAAAAGGATGGTAGCTCTAGGAGCTGGTCTCTCTCTCCCTATCGAGTGCAGCCTGTGGCTGCTGGTTACATCATTGGTTGGGACGCAGCTATGCCGCTGATGCAGTGTCCCCCTTACCAGTGCACGGGTACTCATTTTGCCGGCCTCGGAAGGATGACAGGCTGAGTCAACCTCCTGGTGTATTAATTCAGCGGCCCAACGGGGCTTGAACTCAGGACCCTAGGATCCCAAGCCACCACCCTAACCACTAAGCCAACACCAGGCTTTACGAGCTGGTATAAATATCATTTTGCTTGATTCTCGGGCTTCAAGAGAAATACTGGATTTTATCATCTATTGTTAAAAGTTGAAGCGCACACACGTGTGTGTATGTGTTATATCCACTGTCGACGCTAGCATGTACTAACAGTAAATAGTACAAACCCAACGCCCCTCAATAAAGGATATTTCTCATATTCCTACATTGCCATGAGTCAGATTTCCATTCAGGGACTCAATTATGGTTAACAATCATGAAATTGCCACTTTCGTTTAAATGCTGAAAATTATGCTTAAAGGACGATTTGAATCACAGATTCCATGCTAGTCAAGGCAGGTTAAAAGTGCCTGGCGAGCCGTAACGAGTCAGTGACACACACACACACACACACATTTAGCATAGATAAATCACTTTGAAAATGTCACGCATTGCCAGTGTGATAAGTTGAACAGAGTGTACAAACAAGATCGCAGAATAAAATGAGTCAAAGCAGTGGAACAAGCTCAAATCTCAGGTGAACTATTCAACATGTGGAGGTGACCTCCAGAGAAGCACAAAATATGAACTCACCACGATGAAGAATTACTTTTACAGAGGGGGAAGGAAAATAGTTTCTTCGAAAACACAAGCGATACGTCTCTAATCACCGGCTCACCTTCAACTGCTCATCGCTACATCGACTTGAGAGATTTTCTACGATGAGCCTGAATTCCGTACGAATCGGTGGTCTGAAAAGAATGCCTCCAGTGGCAAAAAGATTCGCAATTACGATTTGAACTATGAGAAAAAAAAATATTAAAAATAAACAAACAAATAAATAAAACAAGCAATCAAGAAAAAAAATAAAATCAAAAAAATTAAACTGGCTGGTTTGCATTTACTTTTAAAATCTAGTCTCAATTCACAATTGCAATGAAAGATTGAAACAAGTGAGACTAAACCTTTTTTTAATCAAGCACAATGATAGAATGGTGATTAGAAACAACATTTAGTAATGCAATTCAAGAATAAAAAAACAAAAAAATTAAAAACAACAAACAAAATTATCCATTAGTTCAAAAGCAGCAGCAGTAACAAAACTAAAACCAGCCAGTATTTCCAACTCTAACAAGTCTCACCAACCGGTTCTAACACCAACTGTCGGAGTGGCTTCCGAAAGGGGCTGCCACTCGACAGGCCATGGGAAGGAGGGTAGGTTGGAAGGTTTGGAAGGGAATGCCAGAGCCATTGGAACTGGAACCTTAGGGTTCTTGATTAAAAACATTGGGAACGGAGTTAAACCCACATACCTTAGACATTAGTCGTTAAAACGAACAGATATGCATGCATGCAGAAGAAAACATTCTAAGCAAAAGCACTTGCAAATCAAGAAGGCCGTGCACCATTATTATACATCAAACTCAATCTTCTGGCATCCTTGAGACAATGCTAGGTTGCCCCCAAATGCCGGAGTACTACTTCCCACATTTAAACAATATATTTGACTATCCTAGCCTCACAAATCGCATGTATATGACCTGCACTTCATCAAATGTTGAAATAATGTTTGTCAAATAATGCCTCGTTTGCACCATGAAGTATTCCATTCCAAAGGGGATAGCTATTTCAAAGTGTTCCGAGGAGTGAGCGGAGTTGACCGTGCTGGGTCTCGATCCGGTGAGGCAAAGGTATACTTCATCACGAGACCGGGGGGCACTGCAATTGTGTAACCCTTACATACGCATAATAACGAGCTATTGCAATGGTGTTCCGAAGGATGCTGTCTGGTTTCTCGTGGTACCCCATCGATTTTGCCGTTACCCTACCGTCCTTATCGTAGTCTTTCATTTGCTCGAACGGAAATTTCAGCGTTCACATTTTATTTCAGTAATGCTTCACAAACCGATGCACACCCTTAGACAACAGCTGCACTCAAATACAAATGAACACCTTTTCATTCCTTGAACACGACGCCAGTTTGGTTCCTGCAATCTCTTCTACCCAAAGAGGCAGCAACGAAAGAGCACCAAGGATGTAGGTTTTGCTGCTTCTGCCAATCCAAGAGGTTATGGGGGTCTGCGGAGCGAGGGCCGCGGGAGCGAGGATCAAGGGAGCGCGGCGGCGCTCGAGGGCTGCGGAGCGTGACGACATTACTGTTCCGAGGAACTATTGCACTCAAGGGGATGATTTGGGAAAGCTTCCCACGAGGAACACCCGGCTGGCCTGGCTGAAGGTGGGGTTTCCTTGTGGAAGGCAGGATTTAGGCAGAGAAGGCAATGCTTAAGCTCTTCCAGAACAGGAACGGTTCGCAGTGAGAACGAGGCATAACTGTGCACAGATAATGATGCAATCACATAAAACAATCTGAAAACGACGATGAAAAGCCTGATTGATATAAGCACGATGAAACACAGCACATGTGTGAGGTTACAAGCTGCCACTTGGTGAACAAATACATATATGGTCACCTATCGTCAAGTAATACAACAGCAATAAAAGCTCACGCACAACAATGACATTTCAATGCAGTTCAGCAAAAGGTTCTCGTACGTACGTACGTACGTACGTATGTATGTTATACACAATCGCCGCACGAATACGATCGGTGAATAAAGAAAAAAAATGCACCATCGTGGCGGAGAACATCCGACTTGCTGTGCCGCTTGCTCCTATCACCTGATGACATATCCCGCTGTACACCCCTGGCATGCTCTACTAGCACGCGATCTCCACATAGATCTTTGCCACTGAGCTCAATAACAGCATCATCAGCATCTCGTTGGTCTTCCAGTTCCACAAAACCATACCTGCACAGGAGAGAACACGGTTGGGTAACACTCGTCGAAGGTGAAGCAATCCTACAATCTACCGGCAGCTGACATCACACGGTGTCACGTAGTGAATTATATAAACATATTCAGCGAGTTCGAACCAATAGAAGTAAACAAGGCAGAGATGTCAATAAATAAATAAATAAATAGATAAATAAATAAATATATAAATAAATAAATAGATAAATAAATAAATAAACAGATAAATAAATAAATAAATAAATAGATAAATAAATAAATATATAAATAAATAAATAATAGATAAATAAATAAATAAATAGATAAATAAATAAATAAAACAACTTTTTTTTTTGCAAAGCAACTGACAAGCAGAAAGCTCGATTGAAACGAACTAACCGACCAAGACAAAGACCGAATGGGGATTGCGGAGTGTTTATGATGTGCTGCAAATCAGGACGCGGGGGACGAACAACAAACGCGCCGGTTCGGTATCGTGGAAGTAAAACTACCTGAACATAAACAAATCACAAGCACGCGCGCGCGCCAGCACCAGGCCCGAGGCGGGTCAATGCAACCGCCGCTTCAAAAAAACCCGTCAGAGACCGACGAGCACGCACCCATTTTTCAAATTAATCTCGTTCACCCTTCCGTATCCTTTAAAAAACCTCTCCACGTCCTTCTCCCTCGCACGCCAAGTCAGCCTGCCCAGGTAAAGCCGCGGCATTCTCGCTTCACCGACGAGGGAAGTGCAAAGGCCTGACAAGAGGCCTGGGCACGTCGGGTCACGCAAATTACTATGTCACAAGGAACTGGATTTCTCTTCTTCTTCTCCTTCGAATCTCAGTTGTTCAAAGCGAAATTCTCTGACATGCAGAGATGTCACCGGCAAATATTCACTCGTTTTGCAGCAAGGAATCTATCACGACAATTACACCAACGACACCGCCATCTCATTGCAAAAGCTCAAAAGTCTCGCGAGACTTCGACCCGTGAGGCCGTGTTGATCTCGCGAGATTTCACCGTGAGGATGTGTTGATCTCGCGAGATTTCACCGTGAGGATGTGTTGATCTCGCGAGATTTCACTTTGAGGCTGTTTGGTGTTTTTTTTTTTGTTTGTTTGTTTGAGACGTCGCAATCTGGTTCTCTTCCTCCGTTGCTTTTGTCGTGCGCAGCTGAACCTCCAAAACTACGCTTTAAGTTCAGCATTCAGTCACCAAACTGATGTTTTATTGGTTTACAAAACGTATTTCACTCCGTCCTCTTTCAGAAATATATAACGTGAATTATCGCGAAAAAAATTAACCTACGATGCCAAAGAGTAAGACGGGCCAAACGCTAAATATCGCCGCAGGGAGTCCAGCAATTTGCCGACGCTGCATTGCAGCAGCGAATCAGTTGTCATGGCCACGAGACATGGATATTTTCAAGGTAAAGACGTCAAATTTTGTTTCATTCATCAGAATGTCCGATTAAAGAGCTGAAACAGAGAATATAATTTACAATCTGCCCACTGGCTACCCGATTCAATATCTTCTGGTTTGTAACGGGAAATCTATTTTTACCTTTTTAGGATGTTCACATTTTGCTACGATCGGACATTTACAAACCCATATGTACCCGACGGCGTAATATGGGAGCAGGAGCAGGAGGAAGAGTAGGTATGGCATATGGGTTTGGGAGCAGGATCAGGAGTAGGTATGGCATATGGGTGTAGGAGTAGGAGCAGGAGCAAGAGTAGGAGTAGGTATGGCATATGGGTGTGGGAGCAGGATCAGGAGTAGGTATGGCATATGGGTGGGGTGAGGAGGGTATGGTGTATGAGTGGGGTGAGGAGGTGTATGGGTGGGGTGAGGAGGGTATGGGTGGGATGAGGATGGGTATATTGTATGGGTGTGGGTGAGGTGGGGTATGGTGTGTGGGTGAGGTGGGGTATGGTGTGGTGGTGAGGTGGGGTGTGGTGTATGGGTGTGGGTGAGGTGGGGTATGGGTATGGGTGTGGGGTGGCGACCCGTTCAGGATTGTGCCCAATAGCCAAGGAGACTGCTTAGGCAGCACCAACGCTCTGTACAGAGTATGGTCCCAATGGCTGGATAGGGATGAGATGGGCTATAGCATATGGGAGGGGGTAAGGTATGCTATGGCATACTGGAGGCGGTGAGATGGGCTATAGCATATGGGAGGGGGTGAAGTGGACTATGGCATATGGGTGGGGGTGAGGTGGTACAGAACTCCACGAAAGAGCAGCACAAAGGACTACAGTCCCATGCAGTGATGGGGAACTCTACCAAAAAGGCAACAACCTCCAACACCCCCTCCCTGATCGACGGCGGCACAACTGGAGCTAGACACAACCAATGAGGGGTACCTAGATAGAGGGTGGGCCAATGAGGAGACAGAACTCTGGCAATTCCTAACGGCCTTCAAACAGATCTGTAAGACACCAAGGCAGTGTTCGGGAGCATAACTAGGAAGCTTCTCAGTCCGCAAGCCACACCTCTCCTTGGGCTTTATATGTCAGGAGATCTGAGCAGAGAAGAGCAGTAATTGATGCATCTGGGACCAGAGACGAGCAAGCTGGTGACCGGAGGGCTGGTGTAATGTGCAAGTGAATGAGGTTCCAGGCAGGGAACGAGCCTGGCCAGCGGAGAATTCCCAGATTTGCATGTGACATTGACACTGATTTACACTATCTGTCCCTTACTAGTCCGGCAGATATGTGAAAAAAATGTGCCTTTAGTGATACAAGCATGAAATTTGGCACACTGCTAGGGCAGTTTCCTACAAAGATTTTTGGATATAGGACATTCCAGATTCTTCCCAGAGCCAAAATGGCGGCCATTTTACAAAATAGCCGATTTTGTGTTGTACAAGGAGGATACATGTGGATACAACTATATTTAAGAAGCATACCAGTGGTTTTATTTAACTAAATATAGATTCTAGCAAATAAGAAATAGCAAATAAAGGTGACAAAGCGTGAATAAACCATTTATTTGGTCATTTTTTGGTGCATTTTTGCACTTTTGGACGGTTTTCTACAACAAACTCTTCAAAAAACTGTTATCAATCACCATGGAATGACTTGTTCATTTAACACTCTTGAACTCAGAGGAAGTGCTTCTGTTTGATCCCAACATCAACTTACAGAGTCAAAATTATACAGTGGAACCTCTAGATCCAGGTAACAGAGTCTACTATGATGCATGATACATGTGTACATGTTAATAATTATCATCTGTGATCTCTCTTGTCCCAGTTCTACTCTCTTGTACACTCCCCACCACAGTGACATAGAGCTGTGCACTGGAGTGCAGCCTTGACACACTTGCACTGTCCTCTGCATCCCTTTTTGCAGCCACACCTTAGTAGTTGCCGACATGCCTCAGTTGCCTCTGGGAGGTTGTCCCGTATATGTCCCAGCCATTATCGGTGTGAACCCACCCCCAGTCACTGGGCGATGGGAGCTCTGGTGTGGACACCATCATCTGGCCCCAACAGTAGCCGGCTTGGTAGGTAGCTCTCTTGATGTGCTGTTTCAGGGCTTCACGAGTTGGTGGAGAGCATCTATTGATCTGCCATTCTGGGTGAACAGATGCTTGCGACACTCATTGACATGTTCCTGGCTACTGGTGCGATCATAGAGCACAACAACAAAACGCTCCAGTGCATCCATGTGGTCATCTACGGCTGAAGGAGTTGGCGTGGCAGCCAAGGCACAGAATGCTGCAGTGACATCAGTGACCTCATCACAGGCTTTCCAGGTTTCCCATGCTTTTTTCTTCCCCCTGCCTCCGAAGCTTGAAAGGTGTCGCATCCAGTGAGGGCATGGAAGAATGGCAAACCTCGACACTTGTTCCAAGCTGTTTCAGCCGGTTGTTGTACAGACTTGTTAGGTCTGCCAGCTTGAACACTGGTGCCACAAGAGCGTCCATGCGGGCATCATCGATGTAGGACCAGTTCTCCGAGAGCTATGCCATGATTGATATCATCCTGGTCATCCAAGGTTCTCTTTGTGTCCCTTGCTTTGTTATAGAGGGAAACCAGACACTTCACATGGTACAGGGCATCTTGCGCCATCATATCTCCAGCACTCAGTTTAGCAATAAGTGGCTTGTCTTCTAGTTTCAGAGCACATTTCCTGACTCGTCTGTCCAGGTCAAGGTAGAAGCTTTGCGCAAAGACTCGTTACCTGCTGGCTTGTCACAAAAAAACACGTTTCGAGCAGTGACTCTGTGCGGTCCACACTCTGACTGGTATACTTTCGTGTCACGCCTTCGGTATCCCCACTGGTTGTTTTTCCTCTTCTCTGCCCGAATCAATTGAGTTTTGTTGTATTGTAGTCTGCACGAATCATGCCACTTAGCCCTGTGGTGCTGGAAGGTGGACTCAATACCCTCACCATCGTCCAAGCGGGGAATGTCGAGAGATTTTGGCAAGCAGTCGATCTCACTGAACCTGAGGAGGTTGTCTGCCAGAGTCTGGTATCCAGACCCTCCTGTGCTTCGCTTGGAGTCAGCTGGACAATGAAGAGGCTCAGTGGTGTCCATCTGACACAGCACACATAGGTTCCAGTGTGTCTGGTTAATTGATGTAACAGATGTACTTGGCCCTTGCTGCTGGGGGTCTAATAGTTTGAAATGCTTGGCCATTGTCTTGAACCACCACCAATCAGTCACTGTAAAATTGGGAAGAACCACCACCAAGCAGGGGATTAGTCTTTGGGTACACTACAGTGGAGTTATCACCTGAAAACAGAATAGCAGAGTTAAAATGTTTCAACTACGAACCCCAGCCCAGAGGAGATGCATATATACACAATGGCGATCTTGGTGATTGTCACTCGATGTCCCCAATAGGCCACCATACATTATTTCTTTGCGCTGGACAGGACCATGTTAAACCCAAATAAATATGAACACACCATTGTAGTTTGAACATTTCTATTATGCAATCATGAAAAATAATACAGTGAGGACATCAATATCGATTTTGCAAATTTATGCATTTAATCTCGCGCATTGCCAGCTACCAGTATGTAATTAATAATGGAAATATTCATGGAGTCTAAGTTCCTTCCACCAAATTTGATTTTTGATCTATTTATATTTCCAGAAACAATATTCAGGTAACATTCACATGCATGATCATATTGCAGAGCTCTTGTTCCAGCCATGCATTATTGCGATGGTAAACTGTATCTGTGTCCCTCATAGACCACCGTAGATGCATTTTTTAGTCAAATATGAAGTAGATAATGAAGCATGTGCATACTAGTTGATAATAATCATATTATACTCACTACATTGTGTTTTGCACCAAGCACATATGACTTTGCTGACCTTGTAGGCAGAATTTGTTATTCGTGCAGCCATTTTGTAAAATGGCCACCATTTTGACCCTAGGGGTAATCTGGAATGCCCTATATCCAAAATGTTTCCTAAGGGTATGCTATAACTGTGTACCAAATTTCATGCTTGTATCATCAAAGGCACAAAACTACCAGAATATTTCACATATCTGCCGGACTATACTTTCCCTAAATCTATTCGTTCCCTTTGAACACCGGAAGACATCAACAAAAAGTCCTTGACCTTTTCAGCGCGGGCGTACTGACTTGCATTTCACACTTTCCTCGAAGCATGACACACTTTTACCTCCTGCACCTCTGCTTACACGGCGCATTACACTCTCTGCCCTTCTCTTCTTTCTTCCCCTACTCTCTTTGTTGTTTGGTCAGCCCCGCCATTTTATTGTGGTCAGCCATAGCCAATGGTTCAGTGACGGTACCGCTCAGCCATTTTGATTGATAGAAGTGGAGCATTGGGAAGCACAGTCGTCATCATCTGTGGTGGTTAATTTTCTGGGGAGGTAAAGCGAGATTTGGACGCTGGACCCGACCTAAATTAAGCATCTGTGGTTGCTTAGAAACCCATCGCACTGAGGAGTAATCCACGGTTCGTCAACTTCAGGGTTCTCGGCCAGGAAGTGGGTCCCAGAACTCTCCTTGTGACCCCTGCAGGAGGCGAATCCGAAGCAATATTGTTTTGTAATAACATTAACATTATGCTATTATCATTAGTGTTGTTATTACTTTTGTTATTAGAAGCGGCCTTGGAAAAACGCCACAATAAGCTATCTATACAGCTTAACACGGATTTTGTTCACCAAAGGAGGAAAACCCCCTTTGGGAGGGAAGAAAATAAAGTCGCTACAAGCTCCATTGTGTGACCCTTAATCCTCCTATCACGTTTGGTTGAGAATGGATAAGTAATGGCCGAATGTA